>JAEOAD010001797.1:2975000-3510000 GCA_036365145.1 Orientallactaga sibirica
CTTTCTACGTCTCTTAATTGTAATTGCTGCCATTGTACATTAGATACCCCAGAAGTCTAACTGCATGGTTCTCTTCTTACGTGTCTTCATGGAACTGTGAACTCTTGAGCCTTGTTTCTGGAAGACATATGTTCCCTCTTCAATTGGCAAAATTCCATGCAACTTAAAAAGAATTAGGGCTAAGGGTCTTCTATTAGGCCCCGCCTCTGTAGAGTCAGGTTCTATGCACAGAAAACTGAACTGTGTGATCAGAGCAATCATGACTTTTCATATATTTCTTCTCTGAATGGAATTCTTTAAGGTAGGTTGTCCCATCTCAGGATCAACTTAAGGTGTATTTAGTGCTGTCCATGGTACCTCACATAGGTTCGCCTCCTTGACTGTCCTTAGGTATGGCTGGTTAGTGGAACTGCATGGTTAAGAGTAACTATGTACACTTCTGAATCTGGTTATGCCACATCTGTTGTTGAGGTTACATGATTCTATTAAATAGTATATGAACCAATCAATGGAAAAATACATGTTTTAAAGGACAATTATTCTTATGCAAACTAAACAGGAGCCTTATAAACATTAGTTGATGCACTGCAAAACTAGTGTTATTTTTAACTGATTACTTTCATATGGGCAAGACAATGGCAAAAAATTGAGAAGGTCTGAACTCTGCAATTAGGTTTTCTTGAAAATATATTAAAAGATAGTGAATCTGAAGGTTCTATTTAAGCAGCTTAACATTTAACATTTAACAGTTTAAGCAAATAAAAACACAACTTCAAAAATGGTAGATTCTTAAAGAAAAATTAAATATTATGAATGAAAATAAATTTGTATATTTTTCCCAAAGAGACAGTGTATTTTTGGAATTATTTAATATTCTTGGTTTAACTCACATTTTGGTTAACTATCAGGGTTATAAGAGGAATTCTATTGTAATTATTTTATATTCTTCTTGGTTGATTAGATCATCCATTCATTTGGATAAAATATTTGATAAGTACTATACTCGATTTGCACTGTATCATTTTGTACATAATCTCAGTATATTATAGCACTGATTGTTGGCATGGTGATGTAGGACATAGTTCTTAAAAAAAATTAGATGTAAGCCAGCGTGGTGGCACACACCTTTAATCCCAGCACTTGGAAGGCAGAGAGGTAGGAGGATCGCTGAGAGTTCAAAGCCACCCTGAGACTACACAGTGAATTCCAGGTCAGCCTGAGCCAGAGTGAGACCCTACCTTGCAAAACAAAAAAAAAAAAAAAAAAAAAAAAAGATGTAACTAATGACTGAACAACTAATGAAGCATCCTGTTACTTGACTAAAAGAGCAAGTAAAAACACAGACATACTGTGGATGACACAAAGTCATAGATCTGAGGAAATAAATTTTATATTCTTTTGAATGCACAATCTTCCTACCTGAGCTTTCCCAGTGTCAGAATTAGAGTTTTGATGGACCATTCCCAGCTTAGATTAGGTTTTAGAATAAATGGCATGTTTCAGTCAGATTTGCATTGCTGGCAGAAATCACCCGACTAAGAGCAGCTTGTGGGAAAAAAAGAGGTTTATTTTGGCTTACAGGCTCGAGGGGGAAGCACCATGATGGCAGGAAAAACGATGGCATGAGCAGAGGGTGGACATCACTCTCTGGTCAACATAAGTTGGACAACAGCAACAGGAGATTGTGCCAAACACTGACAAGGGGAAGCTGGCTATAACACCCATAAGCCCGCCCCCAACAATACACCGCCTCCAGGAGGTGTTAATTCCCAAATTGCCATCAGCTTGGAACCTAGCATTCAGAACACCCAAGTTTATGGGGGACACCTGAATCAAATCGCCACATTCCGCCCCTGGCCCCCATAAATGATAACCATACATTATATAAAATGCAATGCATTCATCCAACTTTAAAAGCCCCCTTTTTTAATCAATCCTAATGATGGTCCAACAATCCTCATACTCCAAGATCTTTTAACTGAGCCATAATACCAAAAATAATCCCCAAAAACCCATAATGGCACAGAATAAACATTCACATTGCAAAGGATGGCATTGGGCAAAGCAAAGAAATATTCAACCAATACAAGATTTAAAACAACCAGGGCAAACGTCAAACTCTGTAATTCCAATCCAACAACTAGGCGGTGACAAATCTCCAAGTCCGATAATTCTGAGCAGCAACAAGTCTCTGGAGTTCCAATTCCGCCCCACCAGCTAGGCTACTCACAGTCCTGGAAAACTTCACCTGGGGCCGGCAGCTTTCCACAGAAGCCGGCATCTCCACTGGGTCTCCACGGCAACCCACAGCCCATCCTCATGGCCCCATGGGGTCTCCATGCAGGCAACCAGCAAACCTGCTTGACACTGCCCATGACCATTTCCAAAACACAAGACTGCATCGCAAACTCAATGACCCTCTCTTTCCTGCATTTCTTATACTCCACAATACCAGGTAGAGTGCCAATTTGTTAATCCAGGGGGGAATAAATCAGATTTGGAAGAACAGGACACTCCTTCAGCATTCAGGCCCCTTCAAAAGAGTTTGCATTCTTCTTGTTGCCCCACTGCAGGTCAGCTGGCCAAATCTTAAAGGTTGTAATCTCTCAACTGCAGCTGAATGGGCAGCAGTTCACAAAGATTTCATTTTTTCTGTGCCATATCCCTCTGCTCACACCAGTTCATTTCTATGCAAAGTCACCTTGCACAAATTCTCAGGACATGGGTATAATAGCAAGTTTCTCACATAGACTGAGGAGTCCAGGCAAAGCTCTTTCTCTCCCTCAAAAGCCAAACCTCAGAGTCCATAGTTCTTACTGCATTCAGGTCTTTCAACTCTGACAAGAATAGTCCATCAAGCTGTATTTACAGCACTGCAAGGCGTCTCTTAGGCCAAGGTTTCAAATCCTCCCACGTTCCTCTTGAAAATCAGCTCCAAAAGGCCAAAGCCACACAGTCAGGTGTCTAGCAGCAATCCCACTCCTCGGTACCAACATTACTGTTGCAGTCAAGTTTGCATTGCTGGCAGAAATCACCCGACCAAGAGCAGTTTGTGGGAAAAAAAAAAGAGGTTTATTTTGGCTTACAGGCTCAAGGGGGAAGCTCCATGATGGCAAGAAAAACAATGGCATGAGCAGAGGGTGGACATCACTCTCTGGCCAACATAAGGTGGACAACAGCAACAGGAGAGTGTGCCAAACACTGGCAAGGGGACACTGGCTATAATACCCATAAGCCCGCCCCCAACAATACTCTGCCTCCAGGAGGTGTTAATTCCCAAATTGCCACCAGCTTGGAACCTAGCATTCAGAACACCCAAGTTTATGGGGGACACCTGAATCAAACCACCACATGGCATAAGATATTTTGGGCAATAGAACTACACTTTTACCTTAAGCAAAACCACGTGCTCATCTTCATGCAATTGAAAGAGGATAAGCTTTGCATCTAATGTTTTAATAAATATGTAAGACAAAGTCCGGCTGGAGGGATGGATAAGCAGTTAAAGGCACTTGTTTGCAAAGCCTCATTTCCCAGGTTTGATTCCCCACTACTCACGTAAAGCCAAACGCACTAAATAGCACATGCATCTGGGGTTCATTTGCAGTGTCAGGTGGCCTTGTTATGTCCACACTCACTACTCTCTCTGTGTCTGCTTCTCTCTCCTCTCTCAAATGAATTAAGTAATTTACAAAAAAAAGTCATTACTTCAGATATTCATTTAATGGGATAAAAGACCAGGTGTAGGATTTTCTGCATTGTTGGAGGTTTAGTCAGGTGGATCAGTTTTCTTTGGTCGATTTGTGAGGTCTGTGTAAAATACCGTGAGGGAAGGGAATAAATGCCAGCCCGGCTTGTTTTCCCGTGTCGGCCTTCGGTGAATAGGAGCGTCACCATCGCGGCTCACTTCTACTCAGACTCGTCTCTCAGCTCTCCTGCACTGGAGTACTCGCAAACACAGCTGAAAGAGCTCCGGTAAGTTCCATCTTACAATATATGGGGGATACACTGAGCATGCAGTGTGCTAGGACACCCCAACCACCTTGATGAAGACCCTAGGCATGGCTGGATGACTGGAAACCAAAATATCCCAAAGCTGTGCATCACAGCACTGGATTTCAGGAGCCGATCTCTGTCTTTGTCTTTCTGTCACTGAATTTGTCGAGCGTTATCCTACAGTAATTATATTTGCAGAATCTCCCAAATTCCCTCAATAGTCTTTGCTCTGTGGTTATTTCTCTCTTGAGAAACACCACATTTGGATCACCACCAGCATTAACAGCTTTCCGTTAAATACAGCAGGGTGAAGGACAGCAACACTAAAGGTGAGTGGAATGGATGTGAACTGGTATATTTTAGTCACAAAGGTTAGGATAGAAAAAAAATAATAAACCTTTAAAACTGGCTTAAATGTCTAGGACCCATTTTTCCCCACAATTTTTCAAAAATTTTGGACACTGGATATAAAAGATTATGCTCAAACTACCCAAGACAGGTTTATTGTTCCTTCTCAGTTGTTTCTGAATTTAGCTGCTATTTATTGAATAAAGGGTACTGCAGAATGTCTTTTCATGATGCACCTACCTATGCAGTTCCATGAAGACCATGACGTTAAGAACTTGGTGAGACAGAAGGGCCACTGCATAGGGGAATTTCTCATTAGCGTATTCATCAGTTCAGTCACCTACATACGCGTGAGGATGAAAGCACACTTAGGGGAAGCGTTTCAAATTGACATGTCTAAATTGTGACCGACTGCCACATGCTCC
Organism: Orientallactaga sibirica; assembly: GCA_036365145.1. Lineage (NCBI taxonomy): Eukaryota > Metazoa > Chordata > Mammalia > Rodentia > Dipodidae > Orientallactaga > Orientallactaga sibirica. The sequence continues at coordinate 2,979,770 of JAEOAD010001797.1, forward strand.
ATTTTTCACTTATGTTACTACAGGAAATGTTGCTTTTTGGGACAAGAGGATAAACGCTTAGGCCACTGACGAGTAGAGCCACTTGGAAGTCATCATAACCTGCTTTAGGTGTTAGAACACTTCGTTTGTTTATTTGAGAGAGATGAAGAGGCAGAGAGGAGGCAGAGAGAAAGAGAGAACGGGCACACCAGGGCCTCCAGCCACTGCAAAGGAACTCCAGGCGCATGCACCCCCTTGTGCATCTGGCTTACATGGGTCCTCAGGAATCGAACCAGGGTCTTTTGGCTTCTCAAGCAAACACCTTAACCGCTAAGCCATTTCCCCAGCCCCAATTTATGTGTTTTTGTTAAACTCAGACTTTCCATTTTTTCTTTTTTTCGAGAGAGAGACAGAGAGAAAGAGGGAGAGGAAGACAGATAGAGGTGTGCCAGCAGCCTCTCAGCTGCTGCGAATGAAATCCAGATGCGTGAGCCCCCTTGTGGTCAAGTGCGGCATTGTGCCCTTGCGTCACTTTGCATCTGGCTAAACGTGGGACCTGGAGATTGGAACAGCTGGAGATTGGAACCAGCATTCTTGGGCTTAGGGAGGCAGGCACCTTAACCACTAAGCCATCTGTCCAGCCCAAACTTTCCATTTTTTTATTGGACATTTTCTTTTTCTAATTTACCTCTTTTGTTCTACACCATGGGACATTCTCTCAGTAAGCCACAAAGCAAAGAGAATCCTCATGCCTTCTGCAACTTCTTTTTTTTTAAAGCCAGACTGTGCTGGAAAGAAAAGGGAACAAATCATGACTTTCTTAGACTCCAAGTATCCAAATCGAGGGTATGTTTTCTAGAAGAATCAAACAAGAATGAGATCAGAGCTCAGGCAGGATGTGGATTGGTGGCTGGGTATTTGCCATGTAAGTACAAAGGTCCAGGGTTCAATATCTGAATATAATTAATTTTTAAAAAAGGGTAAAAATGTTGTAGGACTTCAAGCTTGATGTTAAGTATCTGACAAATCTAGGGAATAAGAAAGAAATGGTGAAGCCAAACTTTAGGAAGTATAAACCAAGCCTAATGGCCTATAACTTAACAGTCCAAACACGGGAGAGATGGAAGCAGGACAAGAAGCAGTTCAAGGTCATCTGTGGATATAGATTGAGTTTGAGGTCTACCTGAGCCATGTGAGACCATGCTTCAATCAAATAAATCAAACAGCAGATTTTAGGAAACATAAGAACATAAGAAAATGAAATCTTTGTTTGTATTATTTCCTGCTTTACAATTTAACATAAGCGTGCATAATTTTCTTTGCCCTCAAATATATATGTGTGTGTGTGTGTGTGTGTGTGTGTGTATATAATTAAAATATCTCATTAGCCGTGAGTGGTGTTGCATGCCTTTAATCCCAGCACTCGGGAGGATTAGGTAGGAAGTTCGAGGCCAGCCTGGGACTACAGAGTGAATTCCAGGTCAGCATGGGCTAGAGCGAGACCCTACCTCAAAAGACCAAAATGAGAATCATTTATCAATGATGAGTTACATCACAATAGTTGAAACTAAATGCCATCATCATAAAAATCAAGTCAGTCTCCAGGCATCCCAAGTCAAACACTCAAACTGCTTTTATATTCCAATAATAAAGGCTCATTGCCCATGCGATGCAGCTGAAGCAGCAGCCACCTACCCCCAGCAGTGCTCTCAAAAAAGGGGGGGGGCTGGAGAGATGGCTTAGTGGTTAAGGCGTTTGCCTGCAAAGCCAAAGGAACTAGGTTCAATTCCCTAGCTCCCACAGAAGACAGATGCACATGGTGGCACATGCATCTGGAGTTCGTTTGCAGTGGCTAGAGGCCCTGGCACACCCATTCTCTCTGTCTCTCTTCCTCTCTCAAATAAATAAATAAATAAACAAACAAGCAAATAAATAAAATCTTTTAAAAAGAAATTACTTATTTAAGAGGAAAAGTAGGAGAGAGAGAGACTGAGTGAGCTTGGGCACAGCAGGGCCTCCTGACACTGTGAATCAACTCCAGATGCATGCACCACTTTGTGCATCTGGCTTTATGGGCGTACTGGTGCTATGGAGCTTAGTATGCAAGTGCTTTAACCACTTAGCATCTCTCCAGCCCTCTCCCTTTCAATTTCTAAGTCCATTTGTAGATTTCATGACTAGGTGTGCAGATAAAATGTTAAAAAAATTGTTTCACATGATTTTTTTTTTTTTTATTACAGATGCTTTACAATCATGGGGAAAGAAACAGAAGAATATAATGGGGAAAACTAATGTTGTCATTATCTCCCAAAGATCACCAAGGCAGTAGCTTTCTTTCAATTTCCAGATATGTACACATGCCATTTGATATTCTACAACTTATTAGCATGTCTGGAACATCTTCCCCTTATCATTTAAAACCCTTCCTAATTATGCTTTCCAAGAGTTATATTATGCCCTATTGCTACGCTTTGAATGTGAACTGTCTCCCACAGGCCATATTTTAAACGCTTGGATCCCCAGATAGGGGTATTAATTTTGGAGGTTTCAGCAACGTTAGGAGGTGGTGCATAGGTGCAGGAAGTAGTTCACTGGGAGCAGGACCTAAGAGGACACTATGTCCGGTCAGTCTCTCTCCTGCTTCCTGCTTTTGATCTACTGTGACGTGAATGTCTGTTTTCTACCACATGCTCCTGCTGTGGCGATATTCTGATCAAGCGCTTTGGGGCTAAGCAGCCATGGCCAAGCTAAATAAATAAATATTTCCTCCCTGAAGTAATTCTGTGAGGCATTGGGTCACAGCAATGATAAAAGTGACTAAGAAAGCCATGATATGGGAGTTATATGGTGACTTATTGTGGGGCATTAGTAACGGGGGAAAAAAAAACCTGGATTCAATAGCATATTCACTGTTCGAAAGAAAAGCAGTGGGGTGGCGAGATGGCTTAGTGGTGAAGGCGCTTGCCTGCAAAGCCTAATGACCAAAGTTCTGTTCCCCAGCACCCACATAAAGGCAGATGCACAAAGTGGCACCTGCATCTCGAGTTTGTTTGCAGTGGCTGGAGGCCCTGGCATGCACATTCTCTCTGTCTCTCTCTCTTCTCTCTCCCTATACATGCAAATAATTTATTTTAATTAGAAAAAAAAGAAGAGTGGTCTTATTAGAGGGATGATAATTTCAGATAATGTGACAAATTCAGCTCTCTTTGCCTGTCCTGTTCATAGATATTCCTTAAAGGAAAATTTTTGTTCAACGTGTGATTACCATGTGGCTCATGATCATATCATTATTCATGATAGTTTTTTTTCCTTTTCTAACTTTTCAACTGTGAGCAAGATGTTATATTAAATGGGAGTGATTCACCTCAGCTCCAAAAACAGTGGCAATATCACAACTCAATGTCAATTGTTCTAAATAATTATAGGAGCGTAACTATGACCGATGCAGTTCTCCAATCGTGGTTCTGAAGCAGCAACATCCGTAAGGCTTGATTTGTCAGGCTGTCAATTCTTAGAGATCCCTGCAGGCCCTAGCTCCATTACAAAGTCTGTGGATGCTCTTCAGCAAGCTGGGTTTAAACAACCTTCAATGCCATCCTTAGGCCTGTTCTAGTTGGAGAACAAGGACCTCACCCTTGAGACAGACCAAGCAGTTGAGGTAAGCCATTTTTTTTCACACACGCCTAACCACCCAGGTTATGACCATTCTTGTGCATAACATCCCTATGGCATATGACTATTAGAGGCCAGCATACACTTGGGTGTGAATATCTAGTGCAACCAAACTTGAGTGTTTTGGAACCAATTTGATAGAAGTGGTATTTTAACTTTATATTTGTACTTCCAAGAAAATTTCCTGAAAGAGCAACAACAACAACAAAATAGTAAGCACAGATAAACCTGGGAGCTGCCAAATGGCTTTGTGTAGATTGATCTTGAGGCAGGTTGTAGATGTTGTTCCTAGACAGATTTTATTGACAAGGCAGATAATTTCATAGAGTTCCTTTTTATTTTCTTTGATGGTTTCCAACTTAAAAGTGTTGTTCTCAAGGAATGTTCTTTTGGTAATCTTCCATGCCAAACATTCCACTATACGTATGATACTATGTTATATGTTGATACACACACACACACACACACACACACACACACACACATATATATACACATATATACATATATATGCACATATGCATGCACACATGCACACATATATACATACACACATGCACACATATATACATACATACATGCACACATACATACATATATATATATATATATACACACATATATATATGTATATATATATATGATAAAATATCTTGTAACCCATTTTTTGATAACTCATTTTTGGGCAAAGCTTGCTTTAAAAAAATCACCACGGAGGTGATGTGTACATGTGTGAGCACAGATGTGCACGTCCCATGGTACATGTGTGGAAATCTGAAGAAAACTGAGTATTGGTTTTTGCCTTACACTATGTTTGTGGCAGACTCTCTTCCACTCATTTCTGTGTTTACCAGGTTAGCTGGCCCATGAGTTTCCAGGCAATTCTTCTGTCTCTGCCCCCCTTCTTGCCTGCACTGAATTAGAGATGGTTTCAGTACAGCGTCTGGCTTTATATGGGTTCTGGGGCTCCGAACTCAAGTCCTCAAACTTGTGCAGTAAGTGCTGTATCCACTAAGCCATCTCTCTACTTCTGAAGAAATACTATGTATTTTTCCTAAAAGGAAGGTGATGCTTTTGTGGCATTCAGTAAGGGGGAGTATATATCCTTTGGGGAAAGAAAAAAAAAATCAAAGTATACACTTAGAAATACTTGCTAGAAGGTTTGACCTTCCATTCTAAGACCACCCAGTTGTTCTAGCTAATGACAGCTAGAAGCTTATATCCAACTTTTCTCCTATTCAGCGTGGGGTGGCCAAAGAGCCATACGGAATTTGACACTGGCCACAAACAGCTTCTGTAAATCCGCAGGGATTGCAAAGAGCATTAATGTGCATGCTTCGTGTTTTTTTCTTTGTCGGCCTTTACTTCAAAGTCTTCTGAGACCAGAAATGCTCCTGAGCCATAATGGGAGCCCCGTACTTAGAACCCTTCTTCCCACATCTCTGAGAAGTACAGCACCCTAGAGGAAATTCGGGTGGCATTGAAACCTAATGCCTTCACTGCTTAGGTGACGAAGTTCTGTAGACACAAAAGTCTAAGATGCAGCGCTCCGTATTTTCAGGAAGAGCCCTCCGCCTCACACCACTGGCTTCCGTGCCTATCAACTTCACCCTAGTGTCTAAATGCCCTTGTTGCTGGAAAGTGGTTGCACAGAACGACACGTCATTGTCCATGATCAAATTCAACTTCATTTCCTCACATTCGGTCCTTGGGTGAAGAGAGCAACAATGAGAATGCCAGCTGTCTTGTCTAGAGAACAAAGGCACCTAAAGGTCTTTTATGGTGACTTGAATCATAGAATTTGAGCTAAAATAAGCCCTCAAGAGGCCATTTCATTGACCCTTTACCCCCTAAACAGAGAGCAAAACAGCTAGAAACTAGCTCTGTTCTTAATGATTTCCAAGAAAGCCAAAGCACAGATCTGTTTAGGATGTTACTGACAAGGGCGGGCGACATGGCATCGTCTCCTGTACCAAATCACGAGGTGTGGTGCCACAGATTCACTGACATAATAGGTTGGCATCAACGGGCACGGGCAAGACCTAGTTGATTTTTGCTTTGGCTAAAGAAACGGTCCCAACCACCACAGCTTTCCAAAGTTTTGGAAAGGTAACACTTCAAGGCCTTCCACATTGCCTCTAGTGCACAAGTAATGAGATGCTGTGATTATAACCCTAGAGGAAGAGGGAGAAAAGAAGCCAGCACTATGATGATTTGGAAATCAAGGCTCTGGGCAATAATGCCCAATCGTGCAGTGGGAAATGTCACACTATTTTGCACAGGGTTTGGTTCTTTTACTGCCCTGCGTGGAATGAGTTCTTTCTCCATCTGGTAAACGTACTGACCATGTAGGAGGCCTGGGATGGTTTGGTAGATAGCTCAGAGTAGGTCCATTGTGAAACCTCGTCATCTCTGCTGACGTACGGTTACCGCATCTGCTATGATAGCATAACGAAACCTTAGAGAGAAAATCTGTAAGATGTTTGAGTGCATCAAGACAAGGATTGCTCCACCCCAAATGTTTATCTGTCCTCTTTTTACCTCATTGTTTTTTCAGTCCCTTAAAACACTCTGTATACCCATCTGACCTAAACTATTATAGTCATGCTTCTGTTGTGATGTCCTAATTCTGTGTGTGCAATTTTATTTGCTATTTCCTTTCCAGTTCCACGTGGATGTATATAAACATCCTGGCTGAGAGCAAGTATTTAGGAATATGACTATGTAAGTTACATGAAAAAGGAAAAAAAAAAGAATATTTGTAATGTTACCCCTGTGTTCTTTGGTTTGTTAAATTTTGGCTTGTAACAATTAGGTATCACAGTAGGCCCAAACAGCGATTTTATTTGTAGTAATCAGATTTGTCACAAAAGAACACATGGCACCCTAATGGGCTTAACCAGTGGTATTTATAAATGTAATTATCTAATCAACCAAAGCATCTTAAAGTTCAGCCTTCATATTTATACCTATTACTTTTCATGAAAATGGGTTATTTTCAAACATCTCCTAGAAACCCTGAGCACATGACTAGGTCAATCTAAACAGTAGATTTAAACCTGTAGTGATCTGCTCCTAGAAGCATGCAGAAGTGAGAATGACACTTATGGTTGTCGCAATTTGTGGGGAATGCTACTGGCATTTTAGTGGGTAAGGTCTAGGAATACCCTATTGTGTACAGAAAGCCCCAATCCCAAAGAGGAAACTCTGAGCTAAAATGTCAACAGTTTAAGTTGAAAAACCCACACCCCACATTGAGAGCAGGATGTCTAATGTCCTTGTAACATGTGCAAATAATTTATTTATTTTTTCTAAGAAGCACAGTCATTCTAAGGAGAGTGAATTGTTCTAGTACGCATATTTCTGCCCGCTAACCTAGTGAGATACTGGCCTTCTCCAATGTGGATTTATTTTTATTTTTTATTTTTCTGAAACAGACCTGTAATAGAGAAAAGGTCCTTTACTTCTCTCGAGTTTCTGCCACGCTGTTTGATAAGATTGCTACACAAGGCATACACAGGTGGCTTCTAAATATTTATTGAATTTGAGAAGAAGTTTGTGAGCAGATTTCTGCTATCTTACTCTTTTTTTTTTTTAAGAGAATTGTAACTGAATTTTTGCTCTCTTTTTCGAACATATATAGAGTGCCCGTTGCCATGGTAATCACTGATCTAGCACATTTTCCCTCCTTCTTTTAAAAATTGCTTTTTTTTTTTTTTTTTTTGTTATTCCTGCCAAGAAGGAACATATTAATCCACTCATTACCTTAGCTGAGGGAATTTGAAGACCACATTAATGATTATTTATGCTCAAACTCTGAGAAAGTCAATTTGTTAGTATATTTTATTGCCAAGAACTCACTGAGGCCGGGCGTGGTGGCGCACGCCTTTAATCCCAGCACTTGGGAGGCAGAGATGGGAAGATTTCTGAGAGTTCAAGGCCACCCTGAGACTACGTAGTGAATTCCAGGTCAGCCTGGACTAGAATGAAACCCTACCTCGAGGAAAAAAAAAAAAAAATAACTCACTGAGCCTGAGAAACAATGCAATGAAGTCAGCGCTCTTAAAGCTGAGGAGGTAAGGTCTCCTCTTTACCCTGCCTAGCTAATGCTCCTATGAATATGCTGTAAAAAGCAGGGCCTAACTAAACAAAATTAATTAAAACGAATGTTTACAATAATCAACATGTCTCTGAGAGTAAGGAAAAAAAAGAAAAACAAGACCACCTCTTGAATAGAAAAAATCCCCCAAGGGGCTGGAGAGGTAGCTTAGCAGTTAAGGCACCTGCCTGCTAAGCCTAAGAACGCCCGTTCGATTCTCCAGGTCCCACGTTTAGCCAGACGCAAAGTGACACAAGGGTGCAATGCTGCACTTGCCCACAAGAGGGCACATGTGTCTGGAGTTTGTTCACAGCGGCTGAGAGACTGCTGGTGTGCCCATTCTCTCTCTGTGTCTTTCTTTCTCTTTCTCTCTCACTCTCTCAAAAAAAAAAAAAAAAAAAAGAAAGAAAGAAAAAAAAAAAAAAAAACCCAAAAGCTTTCTGAGATGTCAAATAGATAGGGAAATGTTACTAAAGAAACTAAAATCAAGATGTTAATTCTTCCTAAACGTAACAGGTCTTGCTAGGTTTTTATTAGCTAAGTTAGATCAATCTGAATCTAGCTCTGATTTACAGGACACAGACTTACTGGAAATGTACCTATGTACAACTGGGTGCAGGTGTGTCTTCTAACAGTGGTTTGTGGACAGCCAGACTTTCTGACGCTCCCAGCTGGAAGGGCCAGATTCTTTTCAAAGGCTAAAGTCAAATCCACTAGCTACCTTGTCCATGGTACCTAACCTCGCATGAGAAATGTCATCTGCTTACGTGGACGACAGCCTGTGAGTCAGAGGCAAGAAGCACACAGGTTGATGGGGGGGGGGGTTTACTTGTGCCACTAACAGAAGAAAAACAGTGGAAGTGGGGGGCGGGGACCACAGTGGCGGAACTGTGCGGATTTTTGATGTTCAGAAATGTCTGTTTTATTATCAGAGTGATGAAAACTCAAAGTAAGACATGGGGAAAGGAAGAGTAGGAACGTGAAGTTACAACTGCTCCTTTTTCAACAGCTTTATGAAATTAGATCATGCCTTACATGGGAACTGTAATGCAAGAAAGATCTGATTTACACGAGAACAGATGAGGAGGAAGTCCATTCTCATTAACAGTGTGTATGGAAAAGGAACACAAAATACATTTTAAATAACCTTCGTAATGGGCTCCATAATATTGTTCTACCAATCCAGTATATTTCCTATTATTTTATACTAGGAACAAAGACTTGGCTGTGAGTTTCCTTTTCACTTCGTGGAAATGGGCAAGGAAAGTTAAAGAGAAGAAAGATAACATTTCCTGCAACCTATCATATTTTGCTGCAAACACCCTTAAAGGAATGTGCCTCTGTTAGAATAACAAAAGCCACTAATAACATGTTGTACAATCAATTAGTCTCGAAGGGAATACATGAGAAATACGTAACTGGAAAAAAATGAATTCAATTGCATTGAGCACGGGCTCAATTCTTTCTCTTTAAAGCTACAGTTCGTGCAATGGAGTTGTGCATTAGGCAGTCACTAAAACCAATCAGAAGAAATCAGGTGTTGAAATTCTCCATCAGGAGACTCCGTTCGGGTGATCTTACAGATGGTTTAAAAAGCATTTATACCACAATGCTCTTTGCAATAAGAACAACCACCACAAATGCAGCTTAATAATACAGGCATTCTATCCTAAGAGTGCACTGCAGTTTTAACACCATTAGAAGATTCAGTCTGGACACACTGAATTACAAAACTAGATTGCTTCAAAGCCTAACAAGCAATGTGGTACTTTCCAATTATCTACAGAGCCTGGGAAAACTAATTCATAATGAAAATTGTGTTGAGAAACACCTTTAATAACTCATTAAAGTGTTTTGAAACCTGATTTTTTTTCATTAAAAACAAAACAGATTATGGTGTAAATGAGCTTTGATCTCTGTGTAGCAGTATTATTTTAACAACAGTAGTTGCTAATAACAAAAAGTGAAACACAAGAAGAAAGACGGAGAGGTTTTAGGTAGTTAATTGATGATAATTCATCTAGTGGTGAAACCCCGCCTTGCTGGGCCTGTTTTCTAACTTGTCTATGGAGACATACTGCTTAGGATGGTAGGAAGGGAGGATTGCTTTCTGTCTGCATAAGGTTTGAAGGGTTCTAGGTAAGAAGACCAGAGTTCAAATCTATAGTTTCCTTGGCCCTGGAGAGTCTTCTCGCTTCTTAACCTACAAATGGTAATAAGAATATTCAGGACTCAGGGGCTGGAGAGATGGCTTAGGGGTTAAGGCATTTGCCTGAAAAGCCAAAGGATCCTGGTTCGATTCTCCAGGACCACGTAAGCCAGATGCACAAGGGGGTGCATGCTTCTGGAGTTTGTTTTCAGTGGCTAGAGGCCCTGGCATGCGCTCTTTCTCTCTCCGCCTCTTTCTCTCAAATAAAATAAATAAAATACTTTAAAAAAATAATATTCAGTAATCTATCCAGGGGCTGGATCAGTCAATTTCACTGAAGAAACATGAATTACGGTTTTATGGATTGAATGAGAGCAGACAAATAGTGCTTAAACTAATTCCTGGCACACAGGATATATCCAAGGAATATGCATGAATCTATTTTTCCTCCTTTTGTCTTTCTGAATTATAACCCAGTGTTAGTTGTGTGTATATGTCATGACTCACAGCATGATGCCCTATCATGACCTTTGGGTCACTTATTCTCAGTGGACAAAAACAAATCATATGGACAGTGAAGTTCAAGATCAGTCCCTGTAAAGAGAAGTCATTTCATCTTATTCTATTTTCTTTTTTAAAATGTTATTTTTGTTTATTCATTTCTTTGACAGAGAGGGGGAGAGAGAGAGAATGGGTTCACCAGGGCCTCTAGCCACTGCAAACAAACTCCACACACGTGTGCCCCTTTTGTGCATCTGGCTAACATGGGTCCTGGGGGATCGAACCTGGGTCCTTTGGCTTTGCAGGCAAACGCCTTAACTGCTAAGCCATCCCTCCAGCCCATCTTATTCTATTTTCAAAGTCCTTCTCATTCAAGCTTTCTGTTTTCTATCTGGATAGTTACAGAAGATAACTGGCTACAGATCCTTCCACGGTGGAAAACTCTACGCAAGGATATTGTTGATCCATCACTCAAACTGGAGTTTTTTTTTTTTTTTTTCACACGATCTTTATTATATACCTGGATACATCTGCTGATCCTGACCACCCAGATGGGTCTTCTCAGCACAACTGCACAACCACCTTCTATTCGCTTATGTGTAGATGCTTAAAGCTGACGGTGCTCAGACACATCCTGAGAAAAGTGGAGCAAAGGGCTCAGGAAGGGGAAGTATCTTTACCAGACAGACCACTCAGAATCCACAGAGATCAAGAGGTCAACAAAAAAAAAAAAAAAAAAAAAAAAAAAAAAAAAAGCATTCGCTTTCTCTGGGAATCACCAGCATCTGCACACGTTTCTATGACTGGCTCCACGACCCAGAGCATGGCTTTGTTAAAGTGGGACACAGAGTGCTCCGAATCCAGACGTGATGCTCCATTGATCACGGTTGGGTAGCTGCTGCTTTATGGAGAATGGCCCGTGGGACGGTAAACTTATACATTAAGCAGCTGAGCCAACGGATGCTTCAACTGCCAAGGAAACAACAGAATGGGGAGACCCTCTGTTCATCTGACACCAGTGCCAGCTTGGCACGACAGCATCTTTCTCTGCCATCATTAAATGAAAAGAAGCCAGCTTCACTCACAGTCTTTGGTTCACGTGCACTGAAAGCCTGTCTCCTCTCCTGGCACAAAAGCAGCACGTGGTATCTTTTTACCTAGTCTTAGTTTGATCTCCTTCCTTATCTCCTCTGTCTGATCTCGCATCTCAGGTGGCTGATTTTCTGGAGAAGTCTACCAGAAGGATCAGCCTCGTAGCATTTCGAATTATGTTACTAACAAGTACATTACATCTTGGTCCATTTCCTCCTATGGATCATATTACCCTGGGTTTTCTACCACATGTTAAAAGCCTGAATAACTTTAAAAAATTCATTATAGAGAAGAAAATGTACATGCATGGAAAGAGAAAAATAAACATCTATTACCACATCACCAATGGTTAACAACTCTTCCCATAATTTCCAAATACTTTCCCTATGTACTGACTCTTTGGCCGTTTTTAAAAGTTGATCACAGAATAATTAATGTTGCAGGCTGGAGAGGTGGCTTAGCAGTTAAGGTGCTTGCCTACAAAGTCAAAGGACCTAGGTTAGGTTCTCCAGAGACCACGTAAGCCAGATGCACAAGGGGGCACATGTATCTGGAGTTCATTTGCAGTAGCTGAAGGCCCTGGCACACCCATTTTCTCTCTCATTTGCCTCTATCTCTCCCTCACTCTCAAATAAATAAAATAAAATTAATTTAAAAATTTAATAAAATAACTAATGTTGTATTTTCCCATTTTCAGTAAAATATATAAACATCAGATGTTGATGATTAACTTCCAACATTCCTTTATTTTAAATTTATTTATTTATTTATTTGACAGAGAAAGAGGGAGGGAGAGAGAGAGAGAGAGAATGGGTGCGCCAGGGCCTCCAGCCACCTCAAATGAATTCCAGAAGTGTGCACCCCCTTGTGCATCTGGCTAACATGGGTCCTGGGGAATTGAACCTGGGTCCTTTGGCTTTGCAGGCAAATGCTTAACCACTAAGCCTCCAGCCCTACAACATTCTTTATTATTATTATTTTATTGTATTTATTTATTTACTTATTTTGGTTTTTTGAGGTAGGGTCTCACGCTAGCTCAGGCTGACCTGGAATTCACTATGTAGTCTCAGGCTGCCCTCAAACTCACAGCGAACCTCCTACCTCTGCCTCCCGAGTGCCGGGATTAAAAACGTGTGCAACCATGCCTGGCTAAAGATTTTATTTTTATTTATTAGAGACAGACAGAGAGAGAATGGGTGCGCCAGGGCCTCTAGCCACTGCAATCAAACTCCAGACGCGTGGACCACCATGTGCATCTGGCGTACTTGGGACCTGGAGAATCGAACCTGGGTCCTTAGGCTTCGTAGGCATGCACCTTAACCACTGAGCCATCATCTCTCCAGCTCCAAGGTAGCCATTTTTAGGATAGGCATTTAGCTAGGGACCCACAGAAACATGGATGCCACCTTGCCTACCCTGGCAGAACTGGAACCTGCATGGGATCCAGTCTCACACAGATGGTTACCAACAATTCCTTAGCAATGCTTCTTGCTTCTTCACCAGCTTAGCACACCTGTGTGCTGGCCCTTCCTGGGGCAGCCTCTTGAGTCCACCAGCCAATCAGATATTTCCCTTACACACCTGAGTCTGACGATAAGGCTCACCCTAGATGGGTGTTTGATGCATATAAACAGGCCTGGCAAGCGTATTTAAGTTGGCTCCTTCCCTATAGGAGAAAAACCTGCCTAGGAAGGGGGGTGTGTGTGTTTATTTTGCTTCCGGTGTTTTCCTGCTCTGTGTGTCTGTGTGTCTGTCTGTATGTCTCCAGACCTTTCTCTGTCCGAGAGATGGTCTTTGTTTTCCCTGCTCTTTACCAGCCCGGCTGGGAAGGGAGAGAATTTCTTTTGGCTTGGGCTTCCCTGCTAACATTCCATATGAATCCTACAGCTCCCTGGCACAAACTTCATAATTCCTAATTTACCCTTCTCATGAGTCCATGTTTTCAATTCTTTGATTACCCGGATGAGGAAACAAAGTTAAATCCAGAGGCTTGGGGGATCTCCTGAATCTTATGGACTTCAAGAAACCTGCATCACCTCTCCCTCTCTCTGTCTCTTCCTCTCTCTCAAATAAATAAATAAATGTTGTTGTTTTTTTTTTTAAAAAAACAACAACAACAACCATGGGCTAGAAAGATGGCTTAGCGGTTAAGGCATTTGCCTACAAAGTCAGAGGACCCCGGTTCGATTCTCCAGGACCCACGTAAGCCAGATGCACGAGGGGGGGCACATGCGTGTGAAGTTTGTTTGTAGTGGCTGGCGGCCCTGGGGTGCCAATTCATATTCTCTCTCTCTCTCTCTCTCTCTGCCTCTTTCTCTCTCTCAAATAAATAAATAAATATAAAATAAATAAACAAACAAATGTTTTCAAAAATGGCATCACTAAGATGACAACAGTTGGAAGATTAATAGACAGAAACAAGGATATTGGATTGGTTTTGTCCACGGGATCTTATTTCAGGCCAAGGTTTATCTCAAAATGTTTTCTGCAGGACTATTTCAGGAGGTCAGCTGAGGGGACTTTATGTAGATACAGAGTGATCCAGTCTCTTGACGTCTGGGCCCCCAAAATGAAAATACTATGAGTTTTAATCTGACTCTCACCAGCTGAAAAACCATCTAAAAGCTCCCTAGGGAACTTAAATTGTATTTCCAAAAATGCTAGGCTGTGGGAAACACTAATATTAGATAAATACCAATCCCGCTTTTAAAAAGAATTGAATTCTGGGACAAATCACTAATAAAGACCGTGAAGCTTTTTTTCTTCTTCTTTTTTTTTTAAAGTTGCTACAAGTGGCGCAATGGGAGTCATCACTTCCAAATTGCTCCGCTGACAAACAATCTAATCTATACGTCACAACCGAACATCATCTAACAACATGAGATTCCTAACTTTACCTAGAGCAGAGTCAGAAGCTGAAGGCAAACTCTAAAAGTGAGAGAGAGAGGGGTGGGTCGTTCAAGAGAAAGACATGCAGGATGCAGGACAGAGAAAGAGGAGCCAGGCTGGTCTATGTGAGAAGTCCCCAAAGAAACTTGTGGCACACGCCTTTAGTCCCAGCACTCGGGAGGCAGAGGTACGAGGATCGACGAGAGTTCGAGGCCACCCTGAGACTAATTCCAGGTCAGTTAATACCCTGCAAAACCAAAAAAACCAAAAACAAAAACCAGGTCAGCCTAGACCAGTTCAAAGGCCACCCTGAAATCCAGGTCACCTGTGACCAGAGTGAAAAAAAAAAAAAAAAAAAAAAAGAAACTCGAGGTGATGCCAGACAAAATGTCTTTGCAAGATAGGAAATGCATCTCGGATCTACTCTACTCCATGGGTGTTTTGTAACCCTTTGTTCTCTCTTGGCCTGAAGACAAGTCAGTCAAACATGTGTATACCTTCCATGGATCAGACAGGAAGGGAAAGGTGGAGAAGCAGGCAGAGAGGAAAGACAGAAGTGAGAGGGTGTCCCCGCTGGCAAACTCAGCCTGCTGAACTGCTGCCCTCAAACTGGGAATGTAGTGGAAAGGAAGAACCCTGGAGAGGTGGGGGCAGGAAAGCGCTCTTCTCAGAAAATCAGGAGCGATTCGGTGATGTCACACACAGAGCATCTGCCTTCTAAGGACTTTGTTCGCCAACTGGCACAGGCGCCACGGTTTGGAGTGCCAGCTCTCTTTGTAATAAGGATAGGCAGGAAATGGGTAGGGAGCATTCAACACAGCAGGGAGAGCCACCTTTGAAGGACATGGGGAAGAGAGTGAGGGAGTCTTGGTGTCTCACCAAGGCAGACACTCGTACCTGACATTTACACAGTATTTTACAGTTCGTCAAACACAAATATCACACTCAAACAAGGACGGGGGGTGGCCACGATTATTACTATATTCTAGAGGACAAAAGTGTCGTCCAGAAGTAAGTGGTAGCCAGAAATGACCAAAAGCCCTCTTTAATGGAGCCAGTATTTTTGTTTCAACTACATTAACTACATCCAAGCAACTTCTCTCAGGCAAACATCATGTACTTTCAGAGCCCCACCCTTCAGGGAAGCTTTATTCATACCATTCTCAATATCTACTGCTAATTCTCTCTCTCTCTCTCTCTCTCTCTCTCTCTCTTTCTCTCCCTCTCTCTCTCTGTGTCTCTCTCTCTGCCTTTCTTCCTGTTGTTTCCATCAGCTGAGCACTTTTATCCACCCATCCAACCTGGGCTGTTAGAATGTTGCTCAGGAATCTCAGGGTATAAGTCTCCATGGCATTATTTTTTTAATTAAAAAAATTTCTTATTTGCAAGCAGAGAGAGAGAGAGAGAAGAGAGACAGACAGAGAGAGAATGGGCAACTAGAACCTCCAGCCACTGCAAATGAACTCCAGATCCATGTGCCCCTTGTGACTCTGGCTTACGTGGGTCCTGGGGAAATGAACTTGGGTCCTTTGGCTTCGTAGCCAAATGCCTTAACCGTTAAGCCATTTCTCTAGCCCCATGGTTTTTTTTTAGAATTTTTTTTTAAAAAGATTTTATTATTATTTATTTATTAGAGACAGAGAAAGGGAGAGAAGAAGGGGGAGTAAGAATGGGCGCACCAGGGCCTCCAGCCACTGCAAACGAACTCCAGACACATGCCACCATGTACATCTGGCTTACGTGGGACCTGGAGATTCGAACCGGGGTTGTTAGGCTTAGCAGGCATGCACCTTAACCACTAAACCATCGCTCCAGCCCTTTTTAGACTTTTTTTTTTAATCACAAACCTTTGTATTATATTTTATACATTTCCTTTCCCACACTAACTTTAAGTTTTGTTCATTTTACTGTGAACTAAAATTCTTTGTAGACTATAACTTACTTTTGAATGAACTAGTGCAACCGATAAAACAAAACCCTGCACTACTCCATGTGTATCAGGTTTGGGATTCCTGACAGATGACTGAGGGACAATTTCTTGGGTTCACGGTTCATGCCAAAAGAGACCCGCAGCATGTGATGCAAAAGGGAGGGAGCTTAGGAATGCCAGGACCCAAAGCCAAAGAGTGAGAAGTCTTATAACCCTGAGTAATAGGAGGAAGGAGTTTTTCAGGACTTTCGGGAAGGGAAGGGGGAAGAACTGCACTGCAGGAGAAGGTGGGTTGAGCATAGTTGATGTAAAGCGATTCCAGTCCGTGTGTGATGTGGAGGGCGTTCCACTTGTGGGTCTCGACTTTATGGCCACTTATGAGGCACTCTCCAAGTGCCTGCAAAAACTTTCAGGGAAATGAGTTTTAGCCTGCCACTTCCCCGCTCCGGGCCACAGATAGTGCGTGGGAAGAGAGCTCAGTCCCCCTGCAGGCCCTAGGGAGGGAGGACTGGTCAATCTCCTTAACAGTAGACAGGGACTCTCTACTCCTTGCAGACCTGTTGGAAGGGGTTGGTTGCACACAAGAGGCAGCTTTCTTGACATCTACCCAAATTCATTTCTTGTAATAAGTGAGAGGAACATTCTTCGTAGACAAGGCAAATTGTATTTATATTTACTGTAAGAATATACCAACTGAATCTGAAGGTAAATAATATACAGATAGATTGATAAAAATAGATACCCTAGTTGATGAATAACTACCTGAATCTACTTTTCTATATTGTGTGTGTGGCTATAAGGCTGTTTCACTCACTAAAAAATAGGTGAATTTCTTTTTTGAATGTTCTGATCTTTGTGGAGTTTATGGGTCGTGTTCAAATATGGAAGTCAGTACTCAGTTGAAGAGCGTAAGGTTGGATGCTCAAAAATAGATACGCATTATTGTCTTATATTTGACTTTTTAAATTGAAGTGCACAAATCTTGGATTTTATCAATTAAAACATTAAGTGCTGGGCTGAAGAGATGGCTTAGGGGTTAAGGCGCCTGCCTCCTAAGCCTAAGAACACTGGTTCCAATCTCCAGCAGTTCCAATCTCCTGGTCCCACGTTTAGCCAGATGCAAAGTGACGCAAGGGCGCAATGCCGCACTTGACCACAAGGGGGCGCACACATCTGGATTTCGTTCGCAGCAGCTGAGAGGCTGCTGGCGCACCCATCTCTACCTGTCTCCCTCTCCCTCTCTATCTGTCTCTCTCTGTGTCTCTCTCCAAAAAAATAATAAAGAAAGATTTTTTAAAAGTTTAAAAAAGAAAACATTAAGTGCTAAACAGAACTCCAAATTTTATTTGATTTTTGTCATGACCCAGATCAGTAGACGTGCTTTCCTTAGTCTGTGACTACAAAAGAAATCTCTTCACCATATCATGCTGAGGGGCGCCCATTTAACCTTTATCACAGAGGAAAGTGAGGGAAGGTTTTCTGGGTTGTCCTGGCACCACCACTCACTCACCCCTTCAACTATCTTCTCCGATTAAAGCCTTTGCTGGGTAACTCATGCCAAAAAGTTGTGCTACTTGATTTTCATTTATGGCTTGTGGCTCCAGAATTAAAATGAACAAAATTAAAGCCACGAAGCTCTTCCCTAGTGAGGCGCTTGGGTCCCCCCTGAAAGATCCTCACGAGTATCAATGTGTGTTCCCCACACGAGGCATATCACGAGAATCACATAAAGCCACTTTGGAACTTCAAGTTCGATTTAACTTGCAACTTCATGCTAATCCTCGGTGCACAGAAAAGCATCAAGAAATAAGGTGAGCCTGAAATACCAAGCAATTGGGCGTGATTTTCGTATAAAATGCCAATTCCCTTTATTCAAAAGCAAACATGTTGCAAAGCCACCGTTCCCCTTGTAACCTCAAGCATTAAGAAGAGAGTAGACACTTGTTCATCCAACAAGAAATACACATGCCCCTCCCCCCAGCCGATTATCAGTGTAAACAGCCCAGGGAACTTTCTCAGCTGCTCCTTTCAAAAGCCTCGTCATCTACTACCCCTACTCAGTCATTAATAGACATTTTCCATACTGAGAAAGATATTATTGTCTACCACGGGATCCCTTAGATCTTTGTTCTCACTTTCCCTCCACGATTAAATTCAGCAGAATTCTAATTCTGAAACAGCCGCTGAGCATCGGACTCCTCAGGCAGTTTTCTTAGTAAATCGGAGGCCTGTCTCGTGTACTTCGCTCTTCATAAACAGTCCCCCTGAGATTCAACACTACCTTCAGACTAGTAAGAGAATAACTACTGTGTGAGATTCAAAAAGGGCAGATCTTATTCATAGAAAGCACTCTGCTGTCCAAAACAAATATGTTACTAATAAGGAACAATATTAGCATTGTCTCCGAAGGCAACAGCATGGAAATTTACTTATGAAGTAAAAAATAAACCCCTGCTGCTGCTCTATGTGTCCTGAAGTATGCAAGCAGCAGGCTTAAAACACAACTTTGCAGAAATTTAAGATTGTCATGAACTTGCAGACCTGACGCTGTTAATCGGGAACATTGACCTTAGATTATCAAGATAAAGTTTGTCAACTTTAATCCTTCCCTACAGCTCTCTTCTTGTCAGTCATTCGAGGAAGCAAGGCCTTTCTCCCTACCTATCTGACCACAAATCTTTCCTTTCCTGTTTTGTGTGCTGATTATATAGACAAATACTGAATTTTTTTTTTTCCTCTCACTTAGAACCACTAAGATCATCTGTAGCCTTCAGAAATGTAGTGGTTTTGCTAATGACTTCAGGAATTACTGAAGCAATATTTTTTTTTGTAAAAAAAAAGGGGGGGGATGATTTGAAAAAAGAGAACATGTTAAAACATGATTTTATACAAGTGTTCTCAAATTCATAAAATTCAGTCCTTTGTTCATGTTGATGAAACAAATCCAAGAAATATTGCACTCAATTGATGAATCATCATTTTTTCCCACTGGTTTCCCATGCTCTCGGTTGATTAAAAGGCGGAATATAGACTTTAAGAGGCATCACTCTGATTTACAGGGACATTTCTTGCATTTCCATGATCTCAAATAGAACTGATGCCTCTCAGTCGTTTCAAGCTGGCACAGGAACATTGCTTCCTAGCAGGAAATGCATAATTAACCAGAAAGCTTGTTGTTGAACAGCTAGACGCTGTCCAAAAAAAAAAAAAAAAAGTCCCATTGTGGTTCACATGAATGCTGAAAAGTAGGGTGCAACAGGGATCTTTCTGTTTGACACACATGCTACAGAAGTTAGTAGGAACAACAACAACAAAAAAAGTCATTTGTTTTAAACAACAATGAAAGCTTAGAGGTTAGCACAATGATCTGTCTGTCAACCACTTATTACCAGAAGTAGATTTATAATCCCATGAAAATTCTGGAATTTACTAAACCTGTAAGCAAACCCATGATAGCCCCATAGGATGTTTTTCATGTCAACAGAGAATTGGAGTCAATGACGCAAATTAAGAAGTCCTCACAAGCCCTGAAAGCACTACACTTAATGTTCATATTCACATATTAACGCTACTCTCACTTCTGGTTAGAGAAGCTTCTCTTTTCACATGGTGATGGCCACTGGGATGACCCAAAAGGCAACATAGTGCTGAGAAGAAGGGATGGAGGAGTGCCCAGCACTGAAACACCTCTGTCACACCCTCCAAGGCTCAGGGACCATTGTGGAAGAGGGGGCGGATAGAATGGAAGAGCCAAAGGAAGGGTATGACCTCTTACAACGCAACTGCCCAGACAGAAATTGGCCTCGATATCCATGACCTTGCAGTGCCTAGCAATACCTTCACAAGACCCTCAAAATAGAAGAAAAAGATGATGACTTCAAATTAAAGGAGAGACTAATGGAGAGAGGGAGGGGATATGATGGAGATTGGAGTTCTAAAATGGAATGGGGGGAGGGGAGGGGAGGGAGATACCATGTGTTTTTGTATGTAAGTATAGAAGTTGTCAATAAAAAAAAAGAAGTCTTCACAAGGCATATGGGGAAAAAGTATTGTGAGAACTGGCTTCCCATTCCCCCTAAGATATACCCTCATAACTGGAAAGGATGCCAAATCTCAGAGCACAAGTGAACCTCAGTCTTGTCTCTGACGAGGAAAGATGCTGAGACCCAAGTCATGGTTGTATGCCTCCCGTTGCAAAAGCAATTTCTGCAAGACAATGTAAAATAAATATGAGAAGCATGGTGGATCAAAGCCAAAGAATGTCTTAAATATAGATTTCTGAAGAAAAGGGCACGCTCATTCCCATATCTTTAAATGGTAGTTTTTCAGAAGTTGAATGAGTCACGATTTAACAGTTACCCACTTGGCCAGTACAATCCAAATTCTGGAGTTCTTGGGAGATCCCATGCCCCAATTTTACTTCCAAATTCCAAGAAAGAGAAGATAACTTCACTTTAATTTTGTTTATTTTTTACTTGAGAGTGACAGAGAGAGACAGAGAATGGGCACACCAGGGCTTGTAGACACTGCAAATGAATTTCAGATGCATGAGTACTTCGTGCATCTGGCTTACGTGGGTTCTGGGGAATCAAGCCTCGAACCAGGCTCCTTAGGCATCAAAGGCAAGCGCTTAACTGCTAAGCCATCTCTCCAGCTCGGTAACTGCACTTTTTAACAGTGTGTGGTGGTTTATAGTTGGTTTGGACCTCTTTCCTTCACTTTAAAAAGAAATGTTGGAGCTGACAGAATGAGCCCCCATCTTTAATGATCATTGTAATGGAATTCAGTGTTTATATTTGAATTAAGCAAGTATATTTTCCCTTCTTTGACTGCTTCCTTTCCTTCTTTACCTTATTCCTTCCCTCATCTCTTCCTCCTTTATTCTTTCCTTCTTTCACATGCTAACATCTTCCCTCCCTGTCCCCCTCTACTTTCTTTCATTTTATTGGTCATTCCATGCAACATTCTAGATGTAAATTATTCTGTTTTTATTGTCAAAAACCTTAACTTAAAACCCAATTTAATTTCCATGAACTTGCCTTATTCCTTGACAATACCTAGCATGAGTTTGAAAATTCTGTTATGTAAGCTGACTATAATCTTAACATCATTTTATATAATGCCTTCTATCACTCTATACTATACATACATCTTCTTTCTGTAACACTGAGTTTCTAGATGTTTCCCACTCATGGAGATTCTCATTTATGAATGGAATGATCTGTTTTCTGCCACCGGTACACAAGAAGTGCATACACAAATATATACAGATACACATAAAAGACTCTGGTTTTAAAATTCTGCAACATCTTCAAAATGTGTATATGTAAGTGTAAGCATATGCTAAATGTTCACTGCCTTTAAAGCATTTCCCCTTTTACAGGCAACATAAATAATAACAGAATAAGCCGGGCGTGGTGGCGCATGCCTTTAATCCCAGCACTCGGGAGGCAGAGGTAGGAGGATCACCATGAGTTCGAGGCCACCCTGAGACTACATTGTGAATTCCAGATCAGCCTGGGCTAGAGTGAAACTACCTCAGAAAAAAAAAAATAAAATAAAATAAATAAATAAATAAAAAAATAAAATAAATAAAATAACAGAACACGCCACTGTTCTTGGTGGTGTGTTTTCCTAGACTTTAGAATTCTCCACGAATTCCCAAGTATTTGGGGGGAATATTACAAAGTCCTCGGGGGACAATTTAAACAGAACACTGGACATAGAAATGACAGGCAGGGGTTTCAAAAAGTCCTAAATGAGTTTTCGAGTCATGAACGTCTAGCTTTTCACCAGTGACAGGTAAGAGCAGGGAACAATGAGATCACCGTCTGTGGTGAGCACTCAGTGCAGCCGCTATGCTGGGAAGTTAGAGGAACAGAACGTCTCCCTGGCCTGCCTGAGAACAGTCAGTGTGGGGGAGCCACGGAAAAGCCCAGGCCCTTGGCCACCCACCGCTGCAGCAGGGCGTTTGTTCTTCTGCATTTCCTCCCGAAGCCTGTGCCCTGTCTATCCTTGCTCATCTGTGGCTCATGTCTCTGAGGCCTGGGGAACATCAGGATGTAACCTCCCACACTTCTCATGTGGGGTTTAAATAGGCATTTCCTTCCTATATCTGTGCCACACACTGACTGCATAAACGGAAAACTGAAACAAGACGATTCTTTTTGTACCGTTTTCTTTACAATAACAAACAACTTTATGATGGCAGTGCAAGGGAATTGAAAACTACGTGACACGGGTTCTTAGCTCATTCTGCCCCAAATTCTGCCCTACTCACCAAGATTTCTATGGACTGGCTTTTGATCTTTGAAATGATATTTAAGTAGATGCTATTTATAGCTCTCCTCCCTCAAGTTTTAATGATTTCTTTTTCTCTCTCGGTACTTTCCTCCCTCCCTGCCCCTTCCTTGTGTCCATCTCTCTCTCTTTTTAATTTTATGCCCTGTATTTCTTCACCTTATTGAAGCTTTCTCTATCTTCTTGACTCACCGTTCCCATCTTCCTGGCACTTAGCATGCATTCTGGGAATATCTTTGGAATACCTGGCCTCACTGGTTTTCTCTCGCACAGCTCCTCCAGACAAAGGGGACGGTTATAAGGAGCCTCACTTTATTTTTTTCTGGACAGCTCTCTCTTCACGGACTTGTTCAGAGCTGCAGGCCTTTATTAGCGATTGCAATAACTGACCAGGGCATTAGTTCCCTCAGATGGCCATGAGTAATAAATAAAATATGTTATCACACAACAATTTAAAATCCTGTCATAGTAAATTGTGTATTTAGTTATGGACAGAGCTTTATTTTCCTCAGCCTTCTAGAGTTCCTTCTCCCTCCCTTCGCCCTCCCCTCCCCCACCACTCAGCTCCAAGCAGAGTTGGGAGTATGCCATACTCTTCAGGCTATTTTTTATGGAGGGTTTGGAGTTGAGCAGGATCAAATTTCGAACCTCCTTGGAAGTCATCACTTCATTTTGTTCTGGGTAAATATGCTAGTATGCAGATAACCCTGCCCACTCCAGTGCTTCAATTCGTTCTTTCAGTTCGTGACTATCTGCGTGGCCGAGATACACTTCTGCATGTTCACATGAGCAGAGTCCAATATGGAAGCCCTAAGTAGTAGAATCTGGGCAAAACAGGGTAACTTAGGGTGCAGGGATATTACAAATAGGTGACCTAGTGGGGGAAGAGAAAGTATACAGGCATGGGTTCAAAATCACAAGCCAACCTATGCTTCACAAAAACGGTAAAATACACCAAAGGCCCACAATATGGATGGCCTTTTTTTTTTTTTTTTTTTTTTTTTCGAGGTAGGGTCTCACTCTGGCCCAGGCTGACCTGGAATTAACTATGTAGTCTCAGGGTGGCCTTGAATTCATGGCGATCTTCCTACCTCTGCCTCCCGAGTGCTGGGATTAAAGGCATGCAGCACCATACCTGGCTGGATGGCCTTTTTGATTAACTATTTTTTTAAACAAATGCTAAATGCTTGTGACAATTTCGAATTTATTTGTTGTTTATTTATTTGAGAGAGAATGAAGGAGAGAGAAAGAGAGAGAAAAAATGGGCATGCCAGGGCCTAGAGTTTGAAAACAAACTCCAGAAGTATGCACCACCTTACATAGCTGGCTTACTTGGGTCCTGAGGAATTGAACCTGGGTCCTCAGGGTTTGCAGGCAAGTACCTTAACTGTCTTAATGGCAATGAATGTGACACTGGGTATTGTTTTTTATTGATATTTTCACATAGCATAAGGAAATATATATCATTGCATTTCAAAGGCTTATTTTTCTAAGAAGGAAGCTGAGGGTTTTTTAAAAAATAATTTTTATTATTACTTTAGAGATATCGAGAGCGAGAGAGATACACATAGAGAGAACAGGCGTGCCAGGGCCTCCACCACTCCAATCAAACTCCCATATGCTCGTACCACCTACTGGGCATGTGCAATCTTGTGCTTACCTCACCTTTGTGCATCTGGCTTACATGGGATCTGGAGAGTCAAACATGGGTCCTTAGGCTTTGTAGGCAAGCTCCTTAACTGCTCTAAGCCACCTCTGTAGCCCAGAGGCTGAGTTTGAAGAACACAATCAAAATAGACCTGCCCAAAAATCCAGCAAATACTATTCAAATTGAGATTTTTCTATCCCAGGAACATGGTCTTTCAGTCATACTGCAATGAACATTAGTGCACAATAAGTGATTTTGCAAGGTTATTATTTTCTTAGATTAGATGATTGGATTAGATTTGAGGATTCACCTAAAGTTGTTTGGCACTATGAGTTTTAAATGCAATATGTGATCTGGCAAGATAATGTCTTGTGAAAAAATTTAAAACTAGTTATGACCCATTTTCATTAGAAGATTATCAATAGATATTAGGAACGTGGCTGGAGAGATGGCTCAGCAAGCAATAGGCCTTAGTGCACAAGCGTGAGGACCAGAGTTCTATTCCCAGCACCCGTGAAAAGATACAGACATAGCCTTGCACGCCTATAATGCCACTGTTGGGGAGGGTGGGCAGGAGGATCACGGGGCCTCCCTGGTTGGTCTAATAAAATATCAAATATCTCCAGGTGCAATGAAAGACTCTGTCTCAAAGAAAAGGCAGAACAGTGATACAGGACGACTGACATCCTCTGGCCTCAACACATGTACATAGGCCATGTGTGTCTGTGCACACGTGTGCATACACTACACATGTGCATACACACATACCACATACTATACAACTACACTTTAAAAAAAAAATGCCTACATGTTCTTTTTAAGACAGCTTAATGAATAGTACTGAGAGGTTTATGGTATCTGTAATTTTTGTCTACACCAATTTAATGTTCTAACCTAATAGAAATAATCTAAGATGTGGACCAAGATATTTTTTCTTCAAAATGTGTATGCTAGGGCTAGAGAGATGGCTTAGCTGTTAAGGCATTTGCCTGTGAAGCCTAAGTACGCCAGTTCAATTCTCCAGGTCCCACATAAGCCAGATGCACATGGTGGTGCATGTGTCTGGAGTTCGTTTGCAGTGGCTAGAGGCCCTGATGTACCCATTCTCACTCTCTCTCTTTCGCCCTGTCTCTAATAAATAATAAAATAAAATCTTTAAAAATGTGTATTCTAGCATTAGTGATTTATGTATAAACAATTGTTTTAAAACTTTCTTTAAAAAAATCAAACCAAAAACCAATAATAAGAACCTCATTTACTAAATAGAAATATAATGGGATGTTATCGAGATTAGTAAGATTTGATTTTGGATAGACTGATTTATATAATAAATACTTTGAACACAGACCTTCTAAGCAAAATCAAGAGGAAAATGGGGGGGGGAGTATAAAAGATTACCATCTATGGCTTCTAAGATTATTTTCAGTTTTCTCTTCTCTTTAGAAACATATTCTATCAAGTACACTATATTTGGACAGATGTCTAAATGATTTTGAAAACATTCTCTCTTCACAGTGGACTGGGTTTTTATAGGTGTCTACGTTTCAAGCAAAGGTGTAACCTGGTCAACATACTATCTAGTTTGCTTTTCATAAAGCCAGTGATGTAGAAATATCCTGTTTTCAGAGGAGGAAAATGGGGCAGAGGGACATTGAATAACTAGTCCAATATCACTTTCCAAGTAAATATTTGACTTGGGTTTGGCACCAAACCGTCTGATTGCAGATGTCACAGCCTGACTAAAACAGTTATAGTGTACAGGTTGCTTAGTGACTGACTGGTAAGGATATGTCAATCACATGCAGGAGGCTGAGTTTGAAGAACACAATCAAAATAGACCTGCCCAAAAATCCAGCAAATACTATTCAAATTGAGATTTTTCTATCCCAGGAACATGGTCTTTCAGTCATACTGCAATGAACATTAGTGCACAATAAGTGATTTTGCAAGGTTATTATTTTCTTAGATTAGATGATTGGATTAGATTTGAGGATTCACCTAAAGTTGTTTGGCACTATGAGTTTTAAATGCAATATGTGATCTGGCAAGATAATGTCTTGTGAAAAAATTTAAAACTAGTTATGACCCGTTTTCATTAGAAGATTATCAATAGATATTAGGCACGTGGCTGGAGAGATGGCTCAGCAAGCAATAGGCCTTACAGCACAAGCGTGAGGACCGGAGTTCTATTCCCAGCACCCGTGAAAAGATACAGACATAGCCTTGCACGCCTATAATGCCACTGTTGGGGGTGGGGTGGGCAGGAGGATCACGGGGCCTCCCTGGTTGGTCTAATAAAATATCAAATATCTCCAGGCGCAATGAAAGACTGTGTCTCAAAGACAAGGCAGAACAGTGATACAGGACGACTGACATCCTCTGGCCTCAACACATGTACATAGGCCATGTGTGTCTGTGCACACGCGTGCATACACTATACATGTGCATACACACATACCACATACTATACAACTACACTTTTAAAAAAAATGCATACATGTTCTTTTAAGACAGCTTCATGAATAGTACTGAGAGGTTTATGGTATCTGTAATTTTTGTCTACACCAATTTAATGTTCTAACCTAATAGAAATAAGCTAAGATGTGGACCAAGATATTTTTTCTTAAAAATGTGTATGCTAGGGCTGGAGAGATGGCTTAGCGGTTAAGGCATTTGCCTGTGAAGCCTAAGGACGCCAGTTCAATTCTCCAGGTCCCACATGAGCCAGATGCACATGGTGGCGCATGTGTCTGGAGTTTGTTTGCAGTGGCTAGAGGCCCTGATGTACCCATTCTCACTCTCTCTCTTTCGCCCTGTCTCTAATAAATAATAAAATAAAATCTTTAAAAATGTGTATTCTAGCATTAGTGATTTATGTATAAACAATTGTTTTAAAACTTTCTTTAAAAAAATCAAACCAAAAACCAATAATAAGAACCTCATTTACTAAATAGAAATATAATGGGATGTTATCGAGATTAGTAAGATTTGATTTTGGATAGACTGATTTATATAATAAATACTTTGAACACAGACCTTCTAAGCAAAATCAAGAGGAAAATGGGGGGGGGTATAAAAGATTACCATCTATGGCTTCTAAGATTATTTTCAGTTTTCTCTTCTCTTTAGAAATATATTCTCTCAAGTACACTATATTTGGACAGATGTCTAAATGATTTTGAAAACATTCTCTCTTCACAGTGGACTGGGTTTTTATAGGTGTCTATGTTTCAAGCAAAGGTGTAACCTGGTCAACATACTATCTAGTTTGCTTTTCATAAAGCCAGTGATGTAGAAATATCCTGTTTTCAGAGGAGGAAAATGGGGCAGAGGGACATTGAATAACTAGTCCAATATCACTTTCCAAGTAAATATTTGACTTGGGTTTGGCACCAAACCGTCTGATTACAGATGTCACATCCTGACTAAAACAGTTATAGTGTACAGGTTGCTTAGTGACTGACTGGTAAGGATATGTCAATCACATGCAGAATTCAAGGATCTATTAATATATATAGACTTCATAGCCTGGCTAATGCAGTTAGAATACACAGGTTGCTCAGTGGCTGGTAAGAATATACTAATCACATGCATAATATGGGGTGCATGCATACAATTGTGACTGTCTATAACAATTTATATTTTTTTAATTTTTATTTTATTTGAGAGTGAAAAAGAGAGAGAGTGAGAGAATGGGTGCACCAGGGCCTCCAGCCACTGCAAATGAACTCCAGATGCATGCGCCACCTTGTGCATCTGGCTTACGTGGGTACCGGGGAATCGAGCTTTGAACTGGGGTCCTTAGGCTTCACAAGGAAGTGCTTAACCACTAGGTCATCTCTCCAACCCACAATTTATAATTTTGACGATGAGACAAGTTATGATTGAAGGTGTATCAAATCTAGTTCATGTATAACCATCTTTTCACGAACGTGTTAGTTCTTAATCCTGCAAGTGCCAGAAAGCACATTTTATACAGACACCTGCTATAAATCATTTGTAATCACTCCCTTACAATGATTTAAAGTGCATCAGAGACTGCATTAAATGCTAGGGATAATGATGATTGTAATGAGTTGATCACTGCAGTCTTTGCCATAAATTCAACACTACCTTGGAAAGTATGTGCACCTTTTTTTGATTTAAAATTTATTGGGGGGCTGGAGAGATGGCTTAGTGGTTAAGGTGCCTGCCTGCTAAGCCTAAGAACGCCGGTTCCAATCTCCAGGTCCCACGTTTAGCCAGATGCAAAGTGACGCAAGGGCGCAATGCCGCACTTGCCCACAAGGGGGCGCATCCATCTGGATTTCGTTCGCAGCAGCTGAGAGACTGCTGGCGCACCCATCTCTATCTGTCTTCCTCTCCCTCTCTCTCTCTCTGTTTCTCTCTCTCTGTGTCCCTCTCCCCCCAAAAAAAAAAATTATTGGGAACTTCAGTACATGAACACACTGCAAAAGAATCATATTCCCATTGTGTTAAGTCTCTTATAGTCCCCTCTCCCTCCATTACCCCCAAGGCTCACTTCAGCAGGGGTATTGGTCATCACTATGGTGTGATGGTTGCAGGTGTCAGTTCCTATGGGAGCATAATGTCTCATAGAACACCCTCCCACCCTGTGGCTCTTTTGGTCTTTCCACTCCATCTTCTGCAGTGTTTCCTGAGCCTTGGAGAGTGTGTTAGAACTCTACTCCAGTGTTGCATTCTCAGCAGCCTCTTATTTATTTTTTTTATTTATTTTTGGCACGTTGATAAGATTTGAATCTCCTCGGGATCTACCATCTCCCTCGAGAAGGTTCTCTGGCTAACACTGAGAGCAGCCCTCATATCGGACCTGCCTCTTCCTCAGTATTTCTCCCTGGGCCTTTTACTTTGAAAGGGGGTGGGACATACTTTTAATAAAGCTGACTGCTGACCACAGCAATGGAGTGCTACTGAAGAACAGGAAGATCCAGATGGCTTCCTTGCTATCAAGGGCTTCTCAGGCACTGTGGCCTTCATCAAAGACAGCACAGGTAACGTTATTGATTTCAGGAAGTCCTGCTGAAATCTGCTGGCTAATATGATGTCCACAAAACTACAAGTGATCAAAATGCAAAGAGAGGGCTGGAGAGATGGCGTAGCAGTGAAGGCGTCTGCCTGTGAAGCCTAAGAACGCCCGTTCAGATCGCCAGGTCCCATAGTTAGCCAGACGCAAAAGTGACACAAGCACTCAATGCCGCACATGTCCACAAGGGGGCGCATGCGTCTGGAGTTCATTCACAGCAGCTAAGAGGCCTTGGTATGCCCATTCTCTTTCTCTCTCAAACTAAAAAAAAAAAAAAAAAGACTAGTCAGGAAGCATCAGAAGTTAGTAGCTTGAGCTGCTTTATGCTTTTTATTTGTATTTATCTTTCCAAATACCATGTAGGTCTCACTTGAAGTGAAATGGAGACACAGATATCTAGCTTGTTTGAGGCCTTCTGTGTATAACATCACAACGGAGTGTGACAAAAACTAATGTACTGTAAGTAGGATCTCAAAAGCATCATGGATGACAAGAAATTTCACTCGCATGACTTTTGTTCACAAGGCAGAAATTTATGTCTGCTCACCCCTGGTTAAGCAGATATGCACATAATGGAAGATGTGTCATAAATATGAGCCTGTCTGTTGCAAATACATGATGAGATGTTTCAATATCTAGTCAACGTAGTACTATATGTTCATTTACTACCAGAGAGCTGCTAGGGAACTTCATTTCTTGAGCACCATAGTTGACATCAGATGAAATAGAAAGTTCATGAGAAGCATGCAATAGAAATAACCAAAGATTTGAGTGCCACCTCACTGATATAAACAATTTAGAATAAGAAAATCAATACTAGGGTTTCTCTAATGTAAAAACACTGATCATGCCCCCTCAAGTATTTGATCAAGTGAAACACAATGCAAAAGGATTATGGAGCTGCTAATGACTTAAATGGCATGTGTTGCTGTCTCTTTAAGTGTTGGCTTTGTTGGAAAATAAGCTATATTGAGAAGGAAACTCTTACAACTATTGAGTGTCTGGACAGAGTGAGGTAGACTTGGAGGGAACAAATCTCTCTATATATCTGCACCTATATAGAAATTCCCTCATGGAATGTACAGTTTACATATTTATATGCCTAACCCATGGAAACTCTTACCCAGTGCTACCTGTATATTCTTCCCAGTAACAATGATACAGTCATTTGCAATTCTCAAGTATTTTACTTACAGATATCCCCAGAATTAGTGATTCAAATTTCAATAATTACATGATTAAAACAATTCTTCCTTGTGCTAAATGCTCTACTGTTTTTGTCTTGGATTGCCGATCATTGAATCAAAACATTTAGTTTGGGCTGGAGACATGGCTTAGCGGTTAAGGCGCCTGTCTGCTAAGCCTAAGAACCCAGTTTCAATCTCCAGGTCCCATGTTTGCCAGATGCAAAGTGACGCAAGGGCACAATGCCACACTTGACCACAAGGGGGCGCACGCATCTGGATTTCATTCACAGCAGCTGAGAGACTGCTGCTGCGCCCATTCTCTGTCTTCCTCTCCCTCTCTCTCTGTCTCTCTCCAAAAAAATAAAAAGAAATAAAATAATATTTTAAAAATTTAAAAAAAACATTTAGTTCTTTAAATATTTTGCTGCACTTAAACATTTATGTTTAAAACACTGGTTCTAGTCTCTTGAAGGTTTACGCATTCTTAATTCACTTCCCTCTGTTTTAGTTGTTTTCAATGTTTTTTTAAAAATATTTTTATTTATTTATCTATTTGAAAAAGACAGAGGCAGATAGTGGGAGAAAGTATGCCAGGGCTTCCAGCCACTGCAAAGGAACTCTAGACTCATGTGCCACTTTGTGCATCTGGCTTATGCGGGTACTGGGGATCAAACCTGGGTCTTTTAGGCTTCCTAGGCAAGCACCTTAACTGCTGAGCCATCACTCCAGCCTACTACCCTCTTTTAAAATCAATTAGAATTTCTTACGTTGTCATATATTTACGATGAGCCAATATACTTCCTATGAAAAGCAAGGAGATAAGTTGGTTTAGACCTGAAATTCATGCTGTTCTTTCCACTCCAATTCAACTTTCCTGGGAAGCAATATAAACTAAGGAAGACCAAATGGATCTGCATGATGAGTTAGTGCATGTTCCCTGGAAGAAATAATCTGTAGATGGTAATACTGGAGAAGACGCAGACTTATATCATCTACATACAAAAACATGGACTTTGTGACTGAGACACGTGTGGAAAAGGGGATTAAAAGAGTTTAGGGACCAGACCACAGGAGGGTCGATGAAGACCATGAAGAAGCCTTCGAGGCAGTTGTTTAGAAACACACTGAATGCCTCCTTAAGCTTGAATAACAGGGGAAGAGCAAAATAACACAAGGCCCAGGCGTCCTCAGGGAGACGTGGAGCTGTGGATCAACGAACTATTCTTTAGAGCTAGAAAAGACCTCAGCGCTTCCCTGGTCAAAAAAATAACAGAAACAGAAATGGTGACACTTTGAGCGCTACAGACACTGCAGTCACGATCCCGTAGTTTCGGTGCATTGGCAACTCCATAGTTTCCCTGAAGACACAGAAGAAATGTAACTGTTTAAACCACATAGTAAAACAAAGAAGGAAACTGCCAGTGTGGTCTGCCTAGCAAACCCCCGGGGTTGTGGTTAAGTCACAGGGCAGTCTCTCTTCTCTTCCTTTAATTACATCACCCTAGCTGCCTTGATTCTAGAAGATATGTTGGGCTATCAAGGTGTAGGCAAATGATTTCTGAACAGCTTAACTTAAATAAATAGGATGTGGGTAGGTAAGGTTAACCAAGAGGGAACCCTAGTCTTTAATTTCTGATCACTGTTGGTCCCGTATGATTAGTGTCTTCAAAAGAAAACCCAGTCTCTCGACTTTTCTAAGACAACCAGCACATATCTTTAGTATGAGCGTACCTGCATAATTATGAAGATGGTCACCTCGTACTTATGACGATGCTCCAATATAGACAATAAATTGCACAGTAACTCCAAACATGTGCTGACAGGAATGCCAATTTATAGGGGCAATTGCAAAAGATTTTGCACAATTTATTTTAGCATATCATGCCAGGGACATGGGTAGTTTTGCAAGTCCCCAGTTTTCCAAGGCTAGGAAAAGGGGATCAGGGATTTAAGCTTTTTTTTAAAAAAAAAAAAAACTATCCTCTTTTATTATCTTTCAATGCTTCATTTTTAGGAATACATATATAAAGGAAACTACAGAATAATATGCATAAATAAAAATACAAATCAGTGCCTGGCACTACCTATACAAGAACATCAAACTAGGAGGAAAAGATGATGACATCAAAATCAAAGAGAGACTCACCGAGAGGGGGAAGGGATACGATGGAGAGCGGAGTTGTGAAGGGGAAAGTGAGGGGGGAGGGAATTATCATGAATTATTGTCTATAATTATGGAAATTGTCAGTTAAAGAAGAAAAAAATAGAAATTAAATTTCTTCATTCTTGGCTATATATTTTATCAAGTCATTCTGTCTCTCTCTCTTTTGCTCTCCCTCCCTCCGTCACTCCTTCCCTCATGCTTTTTCTCAAGATAGATATTTGAGATAGAACAAAACCCACAAGATTACTCTAGTGCTTTCATTTTTACTTCAGGAATGTGGAACTACTGGGAAATGAAACAACTTGCCCGCTGCTGCTTGTCTGGTTAGTGAGGTCTGGAGACTTCTGACTCTCAAACACTGACTGACTTCTGCATTGTACTCTTTTTTTCCCTGGAGTATGTACTTCACTTGTTTTTATCACTGCCTTGCAGCCAGAAAAGCCACCAAAATCTAGCTTTGTTGAAAACACTCCATTTCCTCATGAAACAAAGCCCCCCTTTTTTAAAAATTCTTTGTACTTAAAATCTTTCCCATGTGTAAAAGCCTCCATCTTTCTCGCTGTTCTCTACTCAAAAGCCACCTGTTGAGTCCTACTGGGCATAAATCACCGTGGGGTTCCACTGCCCTAAAATAGACGTGCTAATGCCTCAGAGGGTTGGCATGAAAATGAAACAGAGATAGAGGAACCTTGGAACTAGCCACGTGTCCCTGCCAGAAAAGATCCCTCTCTACCCTCTCCCATAGTCATGCTTGCAGTAGGCTCTAGCTCCTTGGTCTGCACGTTCTATTTTGCTTCTCCCCTTCTTCTTGCTGCAACGTCCACCTTCTCTGTACTTAACATTTTTACTAGGCTAATAAGCAATGACTCTACGTCTCAAGAACTCCTACCCTGAACCCAAGTACATACGAAAGCACACACATATGCACATACATCAAATGCAAGGTTCACCATATTCAACTGTATACATGCTTTGGAAGAAAAGGAAGGTAAATGGAGAAGTATCTTTTGCCTGATGCTCAATCAGTCATTACTTTAATGTGGACGTGTGATGACTGAACAGTAACATTCCTTTACCTATAGATTATAATCCTGTAAACATCTGTCCGGACAGTGACTAAAGGCAATAATTAGTACTAACACTTATTCTAAAGTAAGGTATTGGCTGAGTGTATTTAATTCTATGAAGAAGGCACTAGTAAACTCATTCTATAGATGCCAAAATGGAAATGTAGGTCCATTAACAACCAGGCTGAAATTTATATATTTTATAATATATAGTAATATATAACATATCTATAATATATAATATGTAATAACCCTATATATATGTATATATGTGTGTGCAACGATTAATATCTTTCAATGCTTCATTTTTGAATATATATGTATGAATAATATACATAAATAAAAATACAAATCAGTGCCTATATAAGAACATCAAACTAGGAGGAAAAGATGATGACATCAAAATGTGTGTGTGTGTCTGTGTAATATGTTTCAACTTACTGAACTACAACAGTTTCCTTTGTCTATTCTTTTTATTTCATTTCTGTCATGCAAACGAGAGAGAGAGAGAGAGAAAGAGAATCGATGTGCCCAGGCCTCCAGACACTGCAATCGAACTCCAGACATGTGCACAACCTTGTGCGCTTGCATCACCTTGTGTGTCTGGCTTACATGGGACCTGGAGAGTCGAACATGGGTCCTTAGGCCTCTCAGGTAAGCGCCTTAACCACTAAGCCATCTATCTGGCCCATTTGCTTATTCATGATAAAGTCTTACCGTTCCGTGAAGACTCCACTGTGAATGCCCCATGCTTGCCCTGGTAACACACAGGACTAGGAAACAAATCACAGCATGAAACCTTCCCTGTTTAACATTCCTCTAAATCCATCAGTGCTATGACAAAAATGAATCAGATTTGAATCGGTCCCAAGTTCTTCTCTTCTAAGCTCCATCAAAGAGGGCAGCCCAAACTAGGACAGGAGCCATCTGGGATGAAGACAGGGAAGGAGAGGGGGTGCACAGCTCTCTTCTGGGGAAGAGCAGTCACAAAAAAAGGGTTCAGATGACAGGAGTGGCAGCCATGAAGTGGGAATCTCATTATCATCATTGGTTCTTTGAACCTGAACACCAAGGCAAGGAGCATCCCATCAAGAGGTACTGAGAGAGACGGGGATGCTGAGGAAGCCACAGGGGCCCATCACTGCATACACCCACGCTGATTTGTGACTGGACACTTGCTCACGTGTCTCCTCCAGTTGATACAAGCTTCTCGATGGCAGTCACCAGTGCCAAGCCAGCATCCAGCAAAGCACTTGACGCAGACCAGATACTTACAAAGCACTTGATAGATGCAGGGGCAGCATTTCAACCCTGCTGGATTCTGCTAGCTACTTAGGAATCCTCGAACATATCCTGGCTCATGTGTGGTTTCAAGGACAAAGTATGTTTTAATCAAGAAGTGGTTCAAGTGAATCCCATCTGCACTTCCTTATCCCCATGCTGTCTTCTGACTGCTTGGACCAATGTCAGGTTTCGCTTCATTTTAGTAATAGCTAAAAAGCGAATCAGGGCTATATAAATTTTGTCTGTCTCGCTCCTTCTCCCCACCTCCCTTCTTCAACCCTTCCCTCTTTCTTTTCATTCTCTGCCCACCCTCTCTGCTTACACAGCTACCTCTGCCTCGTCCCTCCCTCCCTCTTCTTTTCCCTCCTCCCCTCCTTTCTCGCCCTGTCTTTTCTTTTCCTCTTCCTTCCCCTCTCCTCGCCCCATATAGAAAAATCTCAGATAAACAGTTATACACTTTAAGTAAACAGGTCTTTTTTTTTTAATGTGTCAGAATGTAATTAGTTACTATGCCAGGAGGAAAGTTGTCCGCATCAAGTTACTTTGTTTCTCCCTGTAAATTAAGCTAAATCCAATTATAACTTCATTTTGCATTTCCATTTTTTTCTTCCTACCAAGAACTTACTCCAAAAGGACGAATCATTGGTTGGCAAAAGTTAAGGTGTAAAAGACAGAAAAGGGTACCTCGTCCAAAAATAAACTTTTACAGACATGCCTCAACAATGAATTTTACAATGTGCAAAATGTCATTGATAGTTGCCTGATTTTAGAAAGATTTTTTTTTCTCATTCCTCTAGACAGAATGTAATAAAAAAGAAAGAGGAAGTTGAAATTTGGCTTTAAAAAATCTATCTAAGCCAGATGTAATGGCATGTGTCTGTAATTTCAGCACTCAGGAGGCTGAAGCAGAACTATGCATTTGAACCTGTCTAGTTTCAAGACTCTGTCACAGAAATAATAAGTAAGTAGATAAACAATAAAAACATGTAAAAGTAACATTTGGTGTGTAGCTTGGGATTATTTTGTATCACATAAACAGAGTGAGGGTCATTTACGCTAGGAAAGCCCCTTGATCAATAATTTCTACTGCTAATTCACTCCAGGGTCAGAGAACATGATTTAAAAAAAAATTTCTTTGTAGAGCTAACACCAAGATGTCAAGTATTCCCTAATACTGATTCTCTGCTGCTATTAATTTATATTGTCCTGAAAACACAAAAAAAAAAAAAGATAGGCAAAGAAAAAATACTATTATAAGTATAAAGGAAATGCTACACTCATTGTTCAGCCATATAAGAAAGTTAAATGCTACAAGGCCAGAGCAGACAATGTGAGAAAACTCACATTGATGACGTTTATATGTTAAACTTAGGAGTAAGGGTAAATGCAAACTGTGAGGAAGGAAAAACTAAATACTAATTGGTTTGGTGTGAGGAGAGATTATAGCATTTTGCATTCTTTTCAGACTAGACTCTTTTCAAACTTGATTCATCACGGCTTTTCTAGGGAGTGAAGAGAGTGCAGTACACTTGATATGTGCTCAAGAATTCCAGACAAGGTAAATGGTCTCTTTTTCTCATCTAAGCTGTGAGGCATATGCTGCAGTTGGGGGGTGGGAAGGGTCAGAGAACTACAGCCTGCAACAGGCTGGTCTTTGGATGATAAAGCCTCTAATGACACAATGAAGGCCTGTTAGTCTGGTGGTCTTTCTGATGAGTTCTGGACACACCTCTTAATAATTTCATGCCTAAGAGAACTCGCTACATTCTAAGCCTCAATTATATACGGTATCGTTATAGCACCTACTTAATACCATTGTGAAAATCAAAACAGTGTGAAGGTTTTGGCTCAATAAATATTAGTACCAACACCACCAATAATCACCACTGTTTTTTCCTTTGCTCACAACTACCACCATCAGCTCCAACACCTTTACCACAATAATCACTACTACCATTTCTACTTCCCCCACATAGCCAAAACCACAACTACCACCATACTGCCAATCCCACTGCTGTATCCAAGTGCACCCCTGCCTTCACCTCTGCCACTACCATCACCATCTCCACCATCTTTGCCTCTACTCTATACCCAGCACTAACACTTCCACTGCCATCACCATCTCTACCCATACCCAGTGCTAACACTTCCGCTGCCATCAACATATCCACAAACACTACCCCAAGCCGTTCTCTCACACACACACACACACACAATCCCCATCAATATTGCTGCCAGTTCTCACTTATCATCACTTCTTCATTATCATAAACATGTGAACCCAACATGACCATCATCACCACCTTCTGAGCTTAAAGTCCCAATGCTGAGAGTAGAGATTGAGCTCAAACTTAAGGGTAGAATCCAAGTTCAGAGATGTTCCCGAGTCTACCTTTATCTCCTAGAAATATAGCAATAAAAAAATAGTCTCAGGCTGGGGAGAAGGCTCAGCGATTAAAAATGTTTGCTTGCCAAACCTGCCAGTTCAATTCCCTAGTCCCTAGCAAAGCCAGATGCACAAAGTAGTGCATGTGTCTGGAGTTTGTTT
Organism: Orientallactaga sibirica; assembly: GCA_036365145.1. Classification (NCBI taxonomy): domain Eukaryota; kingdom Metazoa; phylum Chordata; class Mammalia; order Rodentia; family Dipodidae; genus Orientallactaga; species Orientallactaga sibirica. Next base: position 3,017,323 of record JAEOAD010001797.1, read on the forward strand.
GCAATGGCAAGATGCCCTGGCATCATTTCCTTTCCCCTCCACACACAACACTCTCTCTCATTCTCGAAAATATTTTTTTTAAAATGTTTCAATGGTCACGTTGGGATTCAAGGGAGAATTTTTGATCTCTCATAGATAAATCTAAGAAGCAAAGCAAAAACAACCCCCCCACACACACAAAAAAAAAACACCCTAGGCTATTTCATCATTATTTGAAGTGCCATATATGCTAAAACCTCCCTGGTGGATCTCTTTTCATCCGCATTAGCCTGAAAGACAGAGACCTAAATTCTGACACTGGCTCGGTTTTTGCCCTTTGCCTCTATATTTTTCAACTGTCATAACAGAATACAATGCCCCCAGACATAGATAACCCTGTGGGGACATTGTGAGAAGGAAAATGTCATCTAGAGCCCTAAGGTCTCAAGAGAAAGACAGGAAATGTAAAGGCATTGTTTATTTAGCCTGGCTCTACAGTAAATCAGCCGTCTAAGCCTGTGAAAAGAAAGGGTCTTGGCAAATAGTCGGACATTACGTAGGTAGCGTGCATGGAGCCAGGGCAGGAAGTAAAGGAGCTTTTCGATTATTCTGTCCATATCATTGACTGTTTGCTCTCTCTCTCTCCCTCTCTCTCCCCAGTTTCTTCTTACCTTCTCTACTATGGTGGAAACTGCAAGGCACTATGGGACGTCAAGATCAATCCAACCTACTAAGTCACTTTCCCCTGAATTTCTTTCAGCAGGCTCGGCTATGGATTTATAAGGACTTGACATATGGCTGGTGGTTCCTCAAGCTTCTCTGCCATCCCGGCCCAGAGCCACTGTCAATCTCCTATTGCAAAGCAACTAAGGAGGTGCGCGTGGCGTCTTGTTTCAGGGCGTTCCTAACTTCCAAAACCAAATCTCCAACGACCGCATTTCAGTCGCCAGGTCAGAAACGGATGACTGCATTTTATAGGAAAACCTTTTGCATTATAGCAGTGCCCGCAGGTAGTTGTCCTCAGCTAGTCCGAACAGGGCAGTGATAAGAAAGCAAACACTGGCTCGCCCTGGTTGTTATCAAACTGTTGTTACCCTCTTCAATAAGCATTACGTACAGTGTAAACAAATCTCGTACCCCAATTGATTTGTGCACACAGGACATAAAATCAAAGGGGATGCCTTTCTGTTGTCACAACATTGCTAACATCTGCTCAGGTCTGACAAGAACCTGGCAGAAAACCATTTCTGGCCTGGCATGGTTGCATACACCTATAATCCTAGTACTTAGTGGGTAAAGGCAGGGATGAGGCCTTTAAAGTTAGTTTGAAGCAGTGACACACAAACACAAAATAAAACAAAGAAAAAGACAAGCCCTTGTTCCTGGACCAAGGACTACTTCACAATGAACAACAACAACAAAAAAAAAGCTAACAGAATTTTCGTGGAAATTTTGTAGGTTTTCTTTTGATGCCAGAAGAGACAATTGGCCATTATATAGAGTATCACATTGTTTTTTTTTTTTTAAAGTCAACTAGACAAGGGTTCAAATCCTGGATGCATGATTTCTTAAAACTTTGGAAATATTACCTACACTAACTATACTTACTGGGACATTACAGTAGATGTATACAAACTAGTAATGGTGTGCAGAAATTGAGAAAGTTTGTAAACACACTATATTGCTTTATAGCAGTGATCTAAATTTTAGTTACAAATTCTCCACCAAAAAAAAAAAAAAAAAAATGGGTTCCAAAAAGAATAATCCTTTAAATCAATCCAAGCAAGTCTCTTTAAAACCCTTATGATAATTTAAAATCTCTAAGAGAGAATGCATTTTTAGGTTAAATTGATTGTGATAATAACTAACTTATCGAAAGTATTTATACGCTCAGGTTAAGACGATTTCATCTTAGCACACACATGCATGTGCATGTGGACACACACACACACACACACACACACACACAAATTTTCTTTCCAGTAATGCCTTCCACCTTCCACAAGTAAATAAAAATATTTTGTCCAAAATTAAGGTGTCCCTTGCAGTTTAGGTGACATCTTCACATTGATGTTTCAAAATATGAATTATCTCATTGTCTCCCATTACAGGATATGGGAGTATCTTTATATTTCCTTTCATAATTGTTAGCTTGGTCCTAGGCACAAATAAATGACTTATCGAATCATAATTTCTCTAGCCCTAAAATAAGGAAGAAATCAACCATTTTATAAAATGGTTTTAACTAATAACTCAACAAAGGAGTCCATGACTTTAACACTTCAGTGTGTCTGAACTATAAAATTTCCCCATTTGCTAAGATAAAATTTCTTTCTATAACTATATTATAACCTCAGACTCTAATTCTTCCTGGGAAAATGAGATTACAAGAGCAAAAATATGGCAGTCTGGTTACATGGTGAAGAATTTTGTTTTTTGTACATAATTCAGGTTCTCAGAAGTCCAAAATTATAACTCCTAAATGTTTTTGGCTCTTCCCCTGTCTTATTTTTATAATTGTATGGATTCATAAAACATATGCATTTACAGCAACATCTTGGAGTTATAATTTAGGTTTGCAGATGATATTACATGTGGTTTGGCTCTAAAAAGAGATAAATATTCCAGTCTGAAAATATAATTCACTAAATCAGAAAGCTGTTGAAATACTACAGTTGTTCCATCCAAATTTCTTACATTAGCAAATTACCTAAGAAAGGTTTATGCCAGTATATAATAGCATGAGACCATCATTTTAATAGTCTAAAGGTAGTAGATAAACTTATTCCATTATAAAGTAAATCCTGAATATGATGGATTTAAGGCAGTATGTGCTCGTTCCATTTCTTGTCCAGTGATATTTTATTCTATTTTCATCATTTCTAATTCAACCCCACATTATGCTTCTGTTATTAACACTCCACAATTTCTTGTTTCTGTTTTTTTATTCTTTTTAACATTTTTGTATTTACCTTTTAAAGCAACACCACATTGGGAGCTACAAGTCCTCGTTACTTTTCAACTGATTCTCTTAATATTTTTGCTTTGCCTCTCTTATTACACTTAGGGGGTCTTACTATGTTATGTATTTTGACCTACTTTCAAAACTGAATTGACATTTCATATAGCTGGGTATCTATCATATGAAATTCTATACAGTAAAATAATAGAGTAATAAACTAGCAAAAGACAAGCATTTATTTTCCCTACTCAGTAACAATAACTATTATTAACAATAATAAGGAAGAACTTATATTAAACGTTTGTTTTTTCTAGTCCTTTTTCTCAAAGAAATATATAAATTTCAAGTGTGAGAGAATTACATTTGAAATGTTTTGCTAATAATGTTTCCTATAGTTAACAAAGTTACAACCATACACAAAAAAAGTTGGTAAAATTGATGCAGAACAGACACATGGTTCAATATATTATGTGCTGGGTAGGAACCCACTGTAAACTGATTTGTTACATATTCTATATAAATTTTTAAGCCTACTTTGTTCTCTAAGCTCTTCATTTTACATACAGAACACTAAATACTCGGAATTTATTTATCTTTCAGAATCTTATTATTATTGAGCCACAACTAAGTAATTAAATTGTATCTGTATCTACATTAGTTAGTTAACCTTAACATTTTCCAGAACGGTTAAACTAATAATAGACCTTGGACTATCAAACTATATTTTCCTATAATTCTTACAACTAAACTAGCATCATTGAAGAATAACCATTAATAGTATGTCAAATGCATGGATATCATGTACCAACTATAAACCAAATTAGCAAATTTGGTTAGCATTTGGCAAAATTTCCTATTGAAAATTTAGATTATTTGCCATGGGTTTAGAATGCATTAATTATTGAGCATATATAAAAGCATGTGCTTTTTAAAAATTTTTATTTATTTACTTATTAGAGACACAGAGAGAGAATGGGCAGGCCAAGTCCTCCAGCCACTGCAAACAAACCCCAGGCACATGCGCCACCACATGCATCTGGCTAACGTGGGTACTGGGGAATCAAGCCTTGAACCAGGGTCCTTAGGCTTTCACAGGCAAGCACTTAACCACTAAGCCATCTCTCCAGCCCAAAAGCATGTGCTTTTAACTATACCAGTCAATGTTTATCTATTGTAATATAAAAATATGGTCCTTTAAAATACATTTTATATATACTATAGGCTCTGCTTATTTCCCAGTATTTTTACTCAGGACTATACATGTTGATCTCAGAAAAAGTCAAGCTGAAACAATTCATTTGACGTAAGACTACAAATAACTAATTTTACATTCTAAATTTGACTTGATCCCCAATGCTAAAAGCAAGGTAAAAGGAGTCCTTAACATTTTTGCCTACCAGTAAAGTGTTTGCATATGTTTGGTAAAGGCTCCTACTTGTTGGGATAACGTCATCTATCTTTGAGTTACTCTTTCACTTATGACCTACAATCATAAAGATGTAGTTCCATTCAATCTCAAACATTATTATCCTCAGTCCTTACATTTAAATTTTTCATTAAAATATAAAGTCATATTGAAAAGAAACAAACAAAAATGACTGGGGATCTCTTCAGTTCTTGAAATAAAATGGTTAATAAAATATACTGCCTGTGTCCCCACCACTGAACATACCAGACCCTATTTCACCCATGGTTAATGGACCCTTGAAATCAGATAACCTTGAAATCCAAACTTTGCCATGATCCTATTTATGGTGCCTTGGAAAGAACAATAAAGTCAGGCTTTCTATATAGTATTAAACAAAATCATTTTTCAATAAAGCTCAGGTATGCCCACAACCCTATCTATGCATTGTGGGTTTTAAAGAGCACCATGCCTCAAGATTCACTTTTGATTGGGTAAGACAAAAGAATTTCCTTCTTAAAGGTAAGCTTGGTTGAGTCCCATATATCCAACTTCATTCTTTGGTGGGAAATTCTTTTCCTTGGATCTGATGGTACAGTCCTGGTACTGGAGACAACCATCAAAGAAAGACTCATTAAAAAGAGAAGAGGAGAGCTGGAGAGATGGCTTAGTGTTAAGGTGCCTGCCCTGCTAAGCCTAAGAATGCCGGTTCCAATCTCCAGGTCCCACATTTAAGCCAGATGCAAAGTGACACAAGGGCACAATGTCGCGCTTGACCACAAGGGGGCGTGTGCATCTGGAGTTCATTCACAGTGGCTGAGAGGCTGCTGGTGCGCACATTCTCTCTCTCTCTGCCTCTCCCTCCCTCTCTGTCTCTCTGTAAAAAAAAAAAAAAAAAAAGAGAGAAGAGGAAATGAAGAAGGGGAGGGAGAAGGGAAGGAGAGGAAAGGAAGCCTGATGATTGCTAAACTGCTGAAAAGTCAGTTAACTACACATATTCAATAATACATCTTTCAATACTGGGTTTGAGTTTTTGGTACTGATCTTAAGGTTAGCCATGATCACACCAAGAAATTGGTATAATCACCAGACTTATTAAGCATCTGCTAGGCTTGTTAGTTAACAAAAGCTAAATTCAAGATAATATAGAAAGAACAAAAATACAGGGTTGGACTTTTAAATTCCATGTACAAATGAATGCTTTTTCCTCACTGAAATTTTGCAGTTCATCCTAGTGAATAAAATACAGTAATAACTTTATACAACCAGGGACTCGGTTGATCTAATCAACTCTAACACACACACACACACACACACACACACACACACATATATATATATATATATATATATATATATATATTCATATGAAATATATATTGAAATATATATATATTCATATGAAATATATATTGAAATATATATATATATATATATATATATATATATGAAACCAAAACCCATTCTTGTTTATATTTTATTTATTTATTTGAGAGTGACAGACAGACAGAGAGAAAGAGGCAGACAGATAATGGGCACACCAGGGCCTCCAGCCACTACAACGAACTCTAGATGCATGTGCCACATTGTGCATTTGGCTTATGTAGGTCCTGGGGAAATCAAGCCTCCTTCAGGGGTCCTTAGGGTTCACAGGCAAACACTTAACCACTAAGCCATCTATCCAGGCCCCCAAAACCAATTCTTATGAAGTTTCACCAACTCTTACAGATTTTCAAAAGAAACATCAGTTTCTATGGATTGGCAACCTTCTCCCCGCAGCTTGAGTAAAATCAGTTGAACGACACAGAAGGAAGGTTTTGGATAAAGCAGAGCAGAAGTGACTCTATGAAACCATTGTCAGTTACTTTTAAACCCCTTTTCTTCTGTTATGATATCAAAAAGAAGATTATTTACTTATAGATTATAAAAATATTGAGTAACAGACTAGATCATAAGCCTGATTCTCAAATCAATAACTACCAAGTCATTATTCTTAAAGAGAAAATCAAGGTAGACATTTTTGGAGCGACTGTCCTACATCAAACAAGTAGGGTCAACATTTACCTGCTGAATTATATTTAAGGGCTATCTTTGGAGAACATTCAACTTTTACGTGGATGACATGTGAGACCTCGAGAAAGAAGGCTCAATAGTTGGAATCGTTAGAAAATACAAAGGGAAAGAATTCCAAGAAAAGGAGTGAAATTTCCATGTGCTAACCTGGTCAAACTCACATTCAGTGCAAGGCCTGCTAGACTTTTTGAGTATTCAAAATATTAAGTTACCCCTATATTCTATTTCATTAGAATATGGGTCCCAATAAAACACACCTCAACAACATTAAAACCAATATAACATAGATATTAACCAAAACCACAAGATAAACATAATAATCATTCTTTCCTTAATTTTGTTATGGCATTGCACTGACTGCTCACCTCTATTATCCCACATCAAAGAGAGTAAGGATCCCAAAAATTCTTATAGGGAAAAAAAAATCTGTTCCCTCTGGCCACCCCATATTATTTTTGGTTTATTTTTCTCCGAACTTGGAGAGCAGGCACTTGACATTTGAACATACCATATGCTGCCAGCACAAAAATTCGCCACTTTTTAGAGGTAATTGCCTTTGATACATTTTTTTCCCTTCTCCAAATGCTTAAATAGCTAATGTCGCAACCAACATAATTCTTCACGATAAGGCTTGTTGTATAGATACCACAAGGTCCTCTCAACTCTTCTCAATTCCTTCCTTCCCTCCCTCTTTCTAAGCCTGCTTAAATATTCACTGCCTCTGCTGAGTTGAGTGCAGAACAACCTCCCAGCTGAGGAGGAAGACCCCACTCCCACAAGAGCAACACCTGGTCGAAGAATCTCTCAAAAACTGTACCTGGGCCCCCCCATGTCACAACATGGCCACAGTCACCGCAAAGTGTCATACAGAAGAGTAAGCTGTACCCCACATTTTTTTCCTCTGCCCTTCTCCCCATCTGCTAAGACACACAGACAGAATCCTACCTCTCATTTCATTACCATGTGAGTTTGGTAAAAGGGTTTGTATAATCATGGAAAGAAAACTCAAATTGGAACGCAAGAAGAGTTGTATGGTGTTTCTCCTACTGACATACACGTGACAAAGCAGGGTTGGTCATTATGTCATATAAGCCCTCTAAGTCATCATCATCTGTCACAAGCACACACTGTCAAATAAAAGTCATTGTAATAAATTTGGTTAGCTCCAATAGCCAGGAAATTTGAATTCGGAGTGGTTCCATGTTTTGGACTTTCCCGATTTATGCTCAGCAATGAGGTTCAGGACTTTTGCGATGTGTAAGATACTCAACGATAGATAGATGTAGTTATACACATACAGTATATGTGCATATTTATATATGTGATTCAAAATGTTATGTAAAAATTTAATCTATCTTAAATTCTATTCTGTCTTCATTCCATCTTCTACAATGTATGTAAAATATGCAAAAATGACAAAAGTTAAAAAAAAAAACCCTCAAGATCTCTATGTACTACTGTGCGTGCAAAAGAGCAGAACCCGTTTAAAGCCCAACAGTTTGCGATTAGCCATCTATTCAGTTTGGTGTGTTTCATTCCAAAAGATGCACGTGCCTTCACAAACATAATCAGCAACACATAAACGTGAGCGAGTACTTACACAATTTCATCGTTCTGGAACTCCAGCTCTCCACACGTGTCCTCGAAGTCCTCCCCTCCACCTCGGGCGGTCCCCTCGATGGTTTTGTAGGGCACGAGAACGGTTCCTCTAGCTCCCGATGTTCTCAGTACCTTCACCTCCATGATCCCAATGCTCTCGCTCACGTGCATCACAGGCTCCTCAAACGTGAAGATGCCTGCGTGGTCGTCATCAAAAATGGTTACGGTGGCCGTGGCGGGAGAGCCAAGGCAGGCCAGCGTCGGGACGTGGTTGGCTGCCAGGATGCCATCCTCCGAAGCCTCAGAAGACACTCTGACATTGCTGAGATGCACAAGGAAGTTCTCGTCCTCCTCAAAGATGTCGTCATCGATGACGCCCACCTTGATCTCCTTCTGGATCTCCCCCGGTTTGAAGACCACCATCCCCTCGGTGAACTCGTAATCGGAGCCAGCATTGGCCGTGCCATCTTCCGTCCTGAAGTCAACGTACACGGTGTTGGTCAAGTCACCGCCTTGGCGGATGATGGTCAACGTGACCGTTCCACAGTTCTCCAGGCACTGATAGGTCGCTTGCTCGAAGAAGACCTTACTGACGGGGTCATTTGCAGCCATGTCTGCGTTGACCTCGTGCATGCTGACAGCCTTCCTCGCCTGGTCAGCCGCATGCCTCTTCAGGATGTTGCCAGCTCCGGTCATCAGGCGAGTGGCTTGAATGCGGTAAAAGGCTCGGCTTTTCTGTTGCTGACTTAGAACCTGATAGTTGGCCAGTTCGATGAGTTGCTCGATCTCTTTCTCGGGGTGCTTCTGTTTCAACTCCTTCAGAATCCTGGCCATCTCTCGCCTGGCCTCCTCGTCGTCTTGGTCCCTGTCATCCACGTCCAGGACCAGAGCCCCATCTAAGAAGTTGTCCACGTGCGAGTTGATCACTTTCCCGTCCATTTCAATGTCCGTCTTGGAGGACGGCCTGTCTCCCTCGTGCTCTATGATCATGCCCCGCTGCTTGCCGGCCCGGTAGCGCTTGTACACGTACTTGTAGAACAGGAGCCTCCTGTCCGCGATCCACGCGAACACCACACAGATGGGGAAGAAGAAGAAAGTGAGCAGCCCTTCCCAGACCTCCACCACCCCAGGGGAGATGACGGACAAGATCAGGTAAAGCCAGGTGTAGGCAAAGATGCTCCAGGCGGCTGTCACAAAGAACACGCGCAGGTGCTTGATCTTCCTCGTCTCGCCGTCGGGGACCACGTAGACGCACAGGGCGATGATGATGAACATGTTGAAGGCAGCGCTTCCCACGATGGTACTGGGACCCAGGTCTCCTGCCGTGAAGTTGTGGCCACACACTTCAATGACCGACAGCAGAATCTCGGGAGCAGAAGAGCCCAGGGCCATCAAGGTCAGGTTAGACACGGTCTCGTTCCAGATCCTCACCGTGGTCTTGGTGGTCTCGCCGTTGGGCTTCTTGATGGTTATTTCTTTCTCTTGCGACGTGATGACTTCGATGGAGGACATGAAGCGGTCGGCGATGATGGAGACGCCAAGGAACATGTAGACCATGGCCACAAAGTACACAGTCGCTCGAGCAATTTTGTCTCCAAAAGAAGGGTCTTGGGGTTCCCAAATGGGCAAGATAACCCCTTTCTTACAGTAATAGGAGCCGGTACATTCACCGGTCTCATTGCCTTCTCCCTCCATTTCCATCTCAGCGGTTATAGGCTCGGCACGGGAAAGCAAGAGAGCGAGCAGAGCGAGCAGACGAAATCCCATCGCAAAGGCCGACGTGAGACTCAGCTGCAGCATTTTGGACAATCAGACCTTCCAACTGTCCCAAGGTACTGGTTAGAAAAAACAAGATGAGGGGAAGGGGCAGGGAGGAGGAAAAAAAAAAAAGATCACACCATTAGAACAAAATCCAAAGCATAACTAGCAATTTGCTTGTATTATTTTTACAAAACCTTTGTATGCGTTTGACCATCACAAATCTCCGGTGAATCAGTATTCAAAGAATCCATCAGGAATTAAGAGAGTCTTTTGTACAACTTACAAGTCCATCTCCCTATTTGGGGATTTTTCAGCATGTAGTGCCATTCACGGAACAAGACACACACCTGACTTTCTGGAAATGAGAAGCTCCATTATAGCCTGACTTTACTGAACACTTGTTGATGCATACTAATAGCCATCAAGAGAAAGAGAGAGAGAGAGAGAGACAAAAAATAATTTGCTCTTTATGGCTTAAGAATATTTTCCTTTTAACATTAGGTCACTACATTATTTTTGAGAAAGTATTTCACTGAGTGAAATCCCCTTATTAAGATTATTATGCCTTTAAATTCAGGTTCTGGAAAAAAAAAAATCCCACCAGCACAAAGTGTGGTAATTATCTTAAATTCCAGGGTATAACTTTAGTGCATTTCATATAAACACATCCTACTGCTACAGGCTTATGTACAGATAGAAATCTTCAAGCTTGCCTACACTCAAAGTTTAACAGTGCTTGTCTGGAGGGGTCAACAATTCCACTGTGCGGGTAACATTTCCACACTTCATGCCAGTTCATTAAAAAATGTTTGCATGAGGGCAAATCCCCCTAATTTTCAGCCAGTCCAGGTCCCCTGGTCATAGCTGTGCCTGTGGCTCTTCAAGCTCAGTGCTTCCCAGGGGATATGCAGCTCGCTTTGGAATCTGCAAAAGGCATGGAGGTAACCAGGATGGGCTGAAGTTGTGCGTATGAGCCAGGAAGACTGTGAAATCAATCATAAAATGTCCCTTCTCGGTGTCAAAGTGAGACTTAACCCAGCCATTCCTAAACACATATTAGATCTATAGTGGGCTCAAGAGGCAGAAAAATAAATACAGGAGTGATGATTGGAGATTCCATGAGACATGACAACAGTGACCACAAAGCACATGTGTGATGACAGGCAACAGCCACTGAGAAACTCAAAGACTAACCACGGGGTGGACTGAGCCCCTTTGGTCCTGAATTCACCCCACCAGCTCATGCAAAACCCAGCTTTGACTTCATATTGTCTCTGCTTCCAAGGCCTGGGCGGGGTTGGGGGGGGGAGAATAAGGGTATTAGAAGATTTCAAGGAATGGCCAGTTATGACATCCATAAAGCATGATAAGAAGGGAGTCCTAAGTTAAAGATAGCCTGTCGCCTGGGGAAAGTGAAAAGAAAAGTGGTCCTCACAGCTCCAAGCTGACTGGGAGCCACTCCACCTCTGCCTGTCTTCTCTGTCCCATGTGTGTTGCCAATGGCTTGTGCAGAAAATTGAACCAGGACCCAGGGGAATCTTTTCCCCAACACATTCCAGCAGGATCTCCAAGGTACCCACCCCACCGTAGCCTCAAGCAACCATTCATAGGCTGTCACTGATGGCATGGGGGATGACTTCTCTAACATTTCTCCCTTGCTAAAGAAGGCCAGGTTGTAACCGCAGGTGTGCAGTCGAAGCAAAAAGGCTGATATCTAGAAAAGCATATTTCCACTGTCCACAAAAGTTCCCGGTCAAGGTATCTACCTGTTCAGTCACTGCAGGGCTTGGGCATATTGTGCAATCATTTCCTAAAACAACGCGGCATCCAACTAGCCTGCAGGAGAATGACAAGACCTATCTAGTTCCAGCTCCACTGTGTATTTCTCTCCTTACGCCACAAACATCTATGCGTGCTTATCAGGAATTGCGCAATCCTCTCCTCTTGTCTAGCCCTGAGACTTCATTAGTGAATAAAACACCATCGTTGTCTTCCCTGAACTTATTTGCTAATGCAGAAGGAACAAATGAATGGATACAGATGACAGGTGATAGAATGTGCCATCGTGGAGGTTGGGAAGAATAGAACTTAAAGACAAAGTGTGTGTGAGTGTGTGTGTGTGTGTGTGTGTGTATGTGTATGCATTTGTGTTATGTGTTATGTGTGAGCATGTGGAAGTCAGAGAACCTTGGATATTATCCTTAGTAATGTCACCTACTTTTTAAAAAATTAACTTATTTTATTTTAGAGAGAGAAAGAGATTTGACATGCCAGGGCCTCAGCTACTGTAATTGCACTCCAGGCACTTGCGCCACCTACTGGGCACATGTGACCTTGAACTTGCCTCATCTTTGTGCGTCTGGCTTATGTGGGATCTGGAGAGTTGAACATTGGTCCTTAGGCTTTGCAGGCAAGCATCTTAACCACGAAGCCATCTCTCCAGCCTCCAATTTTTTTTTTTTTTTGTTTTTTGTTTTTTTTGAGGTAGGGTCTCATTCTAGCCCAGGCTGACCTGGAATTCACTCTGTAGTCTCAGGGTGGCCTCGAACTCACAGTGATCCTCCCAATTCTGCCTCCCAAGTGCTGGGATTAAAGGCATGCACCACCACGCCTTTTTTTTTTTTTTTTTTTTTTTTTTTTTTTTTTAAGACAGGATCTTTATTGGTCCAAAGCTTACCTGACCTGGCCAATGAGTTCAGGGATTCTCCTATCTCTGCTTCTCCAGTGCTGGGATTACAAGTGCACCATCAACACGCAGCATTTTTTACACGAGTCCCAGGGATCAAGCTCAGGCACTCACGCTTCCAAGGTAAACGCTTAATGCACTGAGCTACCATCCCAGCCCCTGCTATGATCAGTGCTGAACAAAATCGCCAAGGAAGGGAGAGATTAACTGCAACTGTCAGGAGATCCCCGTGACAATACTGCGTATGGTACTCTGTTTAGAATCACAGAGAAACCGGGAGAGTAAGAAGGCAAAGCAGGAGGAGGGCGTGGCTCAGGAGTGGTGAAGCAATGGCCATGGAGGTACTGGCTTTCCTTGAGGCCGGAGGCAGGAATCTTGGGGGATGGTGATTGAACACAGTGTAATATTTTCTTTTCAGACAGGTCTTAACCGGGTCAGTGGCAAATAGACTATCAGAGCAGGATGGAAACAAAGAGAATAGCTCTTGCCCACTATAGTAAGACCTGGCTTATAAAGGTGTTCAATACCAAGTGGGAATACATATTAAAGAGTAGACAGCTAACATTTTTTGATTTTTTTTTATTTAAAATATTTTTTATGTTTTTTTTTTTAAATGAGAGAATTGGTGTGCCAGAACCTCTAGCCATTGCAATTGAATTCCAGACACATGTGCCACCTTGTGTGCATGTGTGACCTTGTGCTTGTGTCTGGCTTACGGGGGATCTGGAGAGTTGAACGTGAGTCCTTGGGCTTTGCAGGCTAGTGCCTTAACTAAGCCATCTCTCTAGCCCTACAATTTTATCTATTTATTTATTTGAGAGAGTGAGAAACAGAAAGAGGCAGACAGAGAGAGAGAGAGAAAGAATGGGCACACCAGGGCCTCTAGCCACTGCAAACAAACTCCTGACACACATGCGCCACCTTGTGCATCTGGCTTACATGGGTCCTGGGGAATCAAACCAGGGGTCCCTTGGCTTTGCAGGCAAGCGCCTTAGCCACAAAGCCATCTCTCCAGCCTGACCGCTAACATTTAACAAGAAGGCTTGACTAGGACAAGATCTGCAACTTAAATATCTCAAGAACCAGCCGGGCTCAGAAAAGTTAAATATTTGCAAGTAATAATAGTTCTGATCTGTAGAATCAACCCTGTGGCTGTCTCCAAGGCTGAAATCATTAGCCACGCTTTTCAAATGATGGCCCAGCTCATCGTTCCATTTTCACATTGCAATTCAATGGAACTTTTAATGAGCTAATCTATTACCCCCCTTGAAACTTTTTATTAGTTTTCTCTCACCTATATCCCTGGAGTCCATGACCCCAAGGCCTCAGCAAGCCATTGAAAACTTTTAATGATCTGATCTCTGAGTTCCCGAATATAGTAATTATCCCCATTTGCTGAAAAAAGATGGTATCTCTACTGTTGCACTTTCAAAACTGTTGTTGTTTTTTTTTCCTACTTAGACATCAAGTTTTCAAAAGCCACCATAGCAACTTAGCGTCGTCTTCCTAAACGCTAATATATTCCATTTGTCACCAGTATTGTACGCTCTGTGCTCAGTTCTTGACGTGTCTCAATTCCAATCTAACAGTTACAACAGCCAGCGTTTCACGAGTCCTAGTGTTGCTGGGCCTAGGCCGGGCCCTGAAAACAGTGCCTCCTGCAGCTGTGCAGTGTTTGGTATCTCGACAATAACTCTCTACAGGAGGTACTGTCACCCCATCTTGAAAATAGGATAACTGAGACTTAAGTACTTGTTGAATGTCATACAGATAGTAAGTGCCAACCCTGGCCTGTTTCAGAGACTGCTCGAATTACCTGCTTCCTGACAGTGTGAGCAACTACTTTGGCAACTACTGGGCTTGGGGCTTGAACCAGTCCCTTGGAAAGCTCCTTGCCTTCCATGTGGAGTGAGGAGGGCTGAGTTCACAACGGTTTCCTGGAAGGTTTCCAACAAGCCTGGATTTTTCTTTTATGGATTCGAGACGCAGGCAGACAAGCCTCAGTGACTGATGTAGCACACAAGGGCTGGCATGTTCCTAGAGACAGCTGCCCTGCACGCCCTGGCCTTTAGCAACTGCCTGGCAACCTCTTCCTGCATGCTCTGTCGGAGCAATCTCTCAGGTCAGCCAAGGAAAAAACCTTGCCCTCCAGCTCTGCCACAGCCCACGTCTCACACTGGATCCTTAGCCAGAAGGCAACCAGATGTTCAAGATCACAAGGTCTGTTCAAGTCCATTATCATGATCAGAGGAAGAGGAGAGGGGGTTCGGGGGTGACCTGAAAACATCACGGTGGTTTTCAGAGTGGCAGCATGATAATTTGTGAAATGTAACTCACTGATGTAACTCAGGAAGCAATTGGAAAGAACTCTCTGGGCTCCGCTTTCTTTATTTATTAAATTAATACCAAATCCAAGTGTTGGTGAGCATATAAATAGCTATCATCTAAATAGCTGTTCCTTTTTTCTTCTTCTTCTTCCTGTTGTCGCATTTGTTTCAGGGTCTGTCTTTCTGCCCATGAATTAATTCAGGTTGTTCTACTTAATCTTCCCCAAGTATCCCTCGAGCATATGTTGCCATGAAAATTAACCAGGAAGAAGAGAATAGAGGGAGTGAGTATGTTGGTTTGATGTCTGGCTTTCTTCTACCCTGTTTTTTAAAAAAATATTTTATTTTTATTTATTTATTAATTTGAGAGAGAGAGAGATACAGAAATAGGCAGGTAAAGACAGAGAGAGAATGGGCACGCCAGGACCTCCAGCCACTGCAAACGAACTCCAGATGCATGCGCCCCCTTATGCATCTGGCTTACGTGGGTCCTGGAGAATCAAGCCTCGAACCAGGATCCTTAGGCTTCACAGGCTTAGTTTAACCACTAAGCCATCTCTCCAGCCCTCTTCTACCCTGTTTTGATCTACTCATTCAATGCTGGGGCTGAATGAGGGATGAGTTTATTGTGGTGCGTTTGGATCCACTGCAACCAAGGATTAACTAGACATATCTGCTACATCCATGCCACATGAGTCCTTAGAACAATAACAAGGAGATCTCAACTTTCTTCTTTAAAAAGAAAAGGGGAATAGCTGGGCGTGGTGATGCACACCTTTAATCCCAGCACTCGGGAGGCAGAGGTAGGAGGATCGCTGAGAGTTCAAGGTGAGCCTGAGACTCATAGTGAATTCCAGGTCAGCCTGGGCTAGAGTGAGACCCTACTCAAACAAATAAAAATAAAAAAAGAAAAGGGGAATAAAGACATATACATATCACATACAGTTTACAGAGCTGAATAGCACTGACGAAAGATGACAAAAAGATAACAAGGTATCATTAATCCAGCAGCCTGCACGCGAGGAAGGGAGCTGTCATAGCTGCCCAGAACATGTGCCTGCTGGATGGATTAGCCTCAGGCTGCCAGTGTGAGGCTTGAGGCTGAGGCTCCTCAGAGACAGCCTGACTCAGTGTGAGGCAGCAGAGACCCTGTTCCCGACTGGAAGCTGTAGCCAGTTTCAACTTCAGGGAGTACCTGACTCAGAGGAATGGAATATGCTGGCATTCCCAAGAGCCCGGGATGCTGCGTGGCCTAATCTTATTCAGTTGATTGACAGTTGGGGTTATTCCAAGGAACTTCTAAACTTGCTCTCCTCGGGACCTGGAATTCCCTGGTATGTCATTCTTGCTGACTGAGAGCTAAGGCAACGATAAATGAAAATATAGCTCTTGATCCACATCTGAGGCAAGCACTTCCGAATGCATCCGGGCCTAAAGAAGATGCCAGAGGACTGAGACGTTTGTAGCAGACCATCCATCCCACCCAGATGGCAAAACTACAGCTCTGGCTCTCAGACGCTGGCCTGATTTCAGGAAGGAACTCACTTTTTCCACAGTCACCATATCTATGAGGACCTTCTTAACACTTTCCCCAAAGTCGGTATTTCTTCTCTGCTAATTGATAAACTGGGATAGAACAGGCCAGATGAATGGCTTATACCCTTCTGCCAATACTTATAAAACTAGAGTCAGGATCCTGTCCCCTGTCAGAAAACACCCACACAAATTACTCAGCAAAGGAAGCAACTGGGGTAAAAGTCAGGCAGTTTGGTCCAAAAAAAAAAAAAAAAAAAAAAAAAGGAAGATAGATTTAGGATTTAAGATAATGAAGAAATTATTGAAAATTCACATACCCTAACTCCCAAACCCCTTTCCCCCCCTACTTCTCTCCACTGCGCCTTCAAATCGTATTTGCTTTCTGATGTAGTCAATGATTTTAATTATTATATTTTTTTTCTCCAATAGATAGATGCCCTTAGGGCCAAGCGCTTTTGACCCTTTTTTGTTTGTTCTCCCAGTTCCTAGAGGAGAGCCTGGCGCTGACAAGATGCCCGGCACATGCTCAATGAATGAAGAAAATTAATTGTCCCGGGGTCAGATGCCGATTCATCAAATCCCCAAGGCTGAATCAGAACCTGGCAATTGGGTCTAGCCATTTGCATTTAAAAATACTCTCCGTGTAAAAGGGATTGTCTTACCGTGAGCAGAGGTCAGGGCTAGATTGAAAAAGCCAGTATCAGCTTCAGCCAGAAGACAGGAAGTCAGTCAGTCACTCTGGCTCATGGTGGAGAAGCTCTGGCTGGCAAAACCGACATCCAAGTGGCGCACGCCTTTAATCCCAGCACTTGGGAGGCAGAGGTAGGAGGATCACTATGAATTCGAGGCCACCCTGAGACTACATAGTGAATTCCAGGTCAGCCTGAGCTAGATTGAGACCCTAACTCAAAAAAAAAAAAAAAATTAAAAAACTGACATCCAGCAGAGAGAAAGGCCCTGGGACCCAGGCATCTCCTCCAACACCTGGTTCGAGGTCTTCCTGTGTTAGCCCTGGCTGGCCAATTAGATCTGCTCTATTGAAAAGGTCCTGACAGTGTGAGCATCCTCAAGGAAGTATATATCCCTCTTTTCTCAATAGAATTAAAAGACACCTGTTCAAACACCAACTAAATTTCACTCCCCTCCTGGAGGTCTTATAAAATGGAAGACAGGGAGCTGGGGGAGATGGCTCCGTGGTTAAGGCCGCTCACTGCACAAGCACTGAGGGCCTGAGACAGCTTGCGACTTTCCGAATTCAGCTCCCCAGCACCCACTTAGACAGCTGAGCATGGTCCTGCACATCGGTGGCCCCAGCGCTATGTGGGAAAGGGGAACCCAGAGAACTTCTTACCGAAAGCGGTAAAACAAAAGCTCAGCTCTGCCTTGGGAGAGAGACTTATTTCAAGGAAGCAGGCAGATGAGCAAAGAGAGCTGGGCATGCAGCGTTCTCGTACGCCCTCCACACATGTACACGCAGGTTCTATGCATCTTCATGCACATGTGCACGCAGTAATTCACATCACTCGCTAAAGCAAACTAGGCACACTCTACACACACACACACACACACACACACACACACACACACACACACGCAAGCATGCACATCATACTTTTAGGGGGCGAGTTTAAGTATTAAAGAAACTTCAGGCTAACATGAAAATGCAGGTAGGAAGACGACAAGAGAAGAAAGGCCAATCTTCTGATAGAAAGTAAATAGAGAAGAAGTCAGAAGATGCTGGGATCATCTCAGGTTCCAGGGATGTCTACAAGGACTGTTGGAGAATCACTGAGCAGGGTGGGAGCCTCTTTCTGAAGAACCTGGGGCAATTATGACTCACACCACTGGCTGAACTCACACCCTTAGCCCCACATGCTATGGAAGAGCCTTTGCCCTTTCCCTCCCTGACCTTTCTGACAATACAACAAACTTTTTCTAATTTTTTAAAAAATATTTATTTATTTGATAGAGAGGGGAGAGAGAGAGAATGGGTGCACCAGGGCCTCCAGCCATTGCAAATGAACTCCAGATGCATGTGCCCCCTTGTGCATCCGGCTAATGTGGGTCCTGGGGAGTTGAATCTGGGCCCTTTCGGCTTTGCAGGCAAATACCTTAACCGCTAAGCCATCCCCCTTCAACCCTCTTATTTTTATTTTATTTTTTATTTTTTTTACAAATTAGAAGCATACATAGTTCACAGTTAACTAAAGTCTTACAGACAAAAATGGGAGAACTGGGATTTTAATCCAGGCACTTTACATTACACCAACCTGAGTTCTATTTGCTGATTTCCCTAACAGACTAATAGCGCTATTCTTTGGGGACAAAGGGCTCCAGATTAGATACTTCATATAGAATAATCCCTCATGTAGTCTCCCTTCCCTTCTGAATGTGTGTGTGTAGGCTGCTTTATCTCAGGGATCTGCATGTTTTCTACTCTTATATCGTGAATCCTCCATGCCTCCCCACCCCGCCAGAGTAAGAGTTTTGTGAGCAGGTATCATAGAAAAGATGAGCCATGCCAGGCACGGTGGCACACACCTTTAATCCCAGCACTTGAGAAGCAGAGGTAGGAGGATCACCATGAGTTTGTGGCCACCCTGAGACTACATAGTGAGTTCTAGCCTGGGCTACAGTGAAACTCGACCTTGAAAAACCAGAAAAAAAAAAAAAAAGCCCTCAAGGGCTTTCCACTGGCTCAGGAATAAAAGAAAGGAAAAGAGAGAGGCATAAAGGGAGAAAGAGAGGGAAAACGGAGAGAGAGAAGGAATGATGATACTAGAAGAGCGAGAGCTCCCAGCAGTGAGTTAGCAAAATTAAAGAAAGGAAGGACGATGGACAATGGGTAGGAGCCAGGAAGAGGGGGTGGCTAATACAAATTTTATCATAACAAGGTCATACTTGACTCCTAGTGAACCAATTTATTCTTTCGAAATCTAAACGCAGCTCACCAATTCACTGTCTTAAAATCAAAACCTATTTTTGCCGGGTGTGGTGGCGCACGCCTTTAATCCCAGCACTCGGGAGGCAGAGGTAGGAGGATTGCCGTGAGTTCAAGGCCACCCTGAGACTACATAGTTAATTCCAGGTCAGCCTGGGCCAGAGTGAGACCCTACCTCGAAAAACAAACAAACAAACAAAAAAATCAAAACCTATTTTAGAAAAGACATTCAAATGGTCATTAATCAAAAAAAAATTGCAAAAACAAAATATTCTCTCAGGGTTTCACCTGCCAAGCTTTTCTTAGCTATCATATGCCAAACACTGTGTGTCAAAGCCGATCTCGCTCTGAAGTGGCTCACATTACCGGGCATCAAGGTATAACCCCCCACCCCCTTGCTATTATAAACAATCACAGAAAAGGTGAGACTTGTTTGGCATGAACTTTCAAGGAGAACACCACGTTCTCAGATCATACGCGGGGTCAGCCAAGGTTCCAGAAAGTTCAGAACATTCAACCTATGGTTCGAAAGCCTAGAGTTCAAGAGGCGGTACTTCCTGGCGGCAGAGGCCTGGGGCATCTCCTCTGTCCTCTGTGAGTCTTCCAGGAGCATCCTTTTTTGATGATAATTATTTTATATAAAAATGGGGGGGCTGGAGAGATGGCTTAGCGGCTAAGGCACCTGCCTCCTAAGCCTAAGAACGCTGGTTCCAATGTCCAGCGGTTCCAATCTCCAGGTCCCACGTCTATCCAGATGCAAAGTGACGCAAGGGCGCAATGCCGCACTTGACCACAAGGGGGCGCACGCATCTGGATTTCGTTCGCAGCAGCTGAGAGACTGCTGGCGCGCCCATCTCTGTCTTCCTCTCCCTCCCTCCTCCTTTCTCTCTCTGTCTCTCTCTCCAAAAAAAAATGTGTGGGGGGGGCGGACAGGTGAGATGGCTTAGCTGTTAAGGCAGTTGCTTATAAGGCCCAAGGATCCAGGTTCCATTCCCCAGGACCCACATAAGCTAGACATACAAGGTGGCACATGCATCTGGATTTCATCTGCAGTGGCCCAAAGTCCTGGCATGCCCATTCTCTCTTTCTCTCTCTCTCTCTCTCTCTGTCCATCTGCCTCTGTCTCTCTTTCAAATAAATAAATAAATAAATAAAATGTGCTCACCTTCAACCTTGAGGAGAAAAAACAACCTCTTTTTGATAGCTTCATACAAAATGCCTTAACAAACTTTGGAGTTAATTGACACATGGCCCTTGTTCTAAAAGGGTTTACCATCTCCAAGTGACAGGTATCACTGGGGGCAACCAGCACAGAAAATAATGAAAGTTACACCAATGTGGGCATTGAAAGGATGATAAAAGCTGGAAGGCGTGGAGGTAAAGGGGTTCCAGAAGGAACATGTTGGCGGTGGCTAAAGGCAGGAAATAATGTCTTTTCATCTTCAGTTCATTTAGGAATCATCTGGTAAACACATTCAGGTACAGATATGAGTACTCTGTGCACAGATGCACAATATACATGAAAAGGAACCCTGATATTTTAATGCCAGCAAGGACCGAGGCAATTCCAAGTCACTGTCATGAGAACACTGAAGAAAAAAGGCAGAAAAGTCAAGAACTGGGAGTCTTTGCCTCTCACAGATGCGACCCTGAGCAAGAGTGAAACATAAAACCCTCAGTAAATACATCAGAGGGGCTAGACAGGAAGAAAGGATGAGCCTAACAGGAAGTCATGGGGGGGGCACCAAAAGGGGAGATTAAAGCACTAATATGTGAGGCATATAATTCATAATTTTACTGAAGGTTGTTTCTATCTTCTCTCCACGGAAACAGCATCAACATGTGACCAAGACTTGGGAAAAACCTATCCAGTTCTGTATGTAAGCAAGAGCCTCAGGCCACACTTGGGTGGTGAAGAAAGCTATATTCTTTAAGTGATGGGCGCTTTGCGGGAGTCCCATCACCACCACCCCTTTCTACTAACTCCAGGGTCATTCTGACCTGCGCAGCTACTCTTTGTGCATTCCCGCGTGCCTCCTGAAACTGAGGGGTTTGACTATAGAAGTTAATTTCAAGCTATGTGATTTCAAGCTATGCGTGATCTTCTTTTCTGTCTTCTTTTTTAAAAAAAATTCCTCCTGAACAAAGAAAATGCCAATTATGTGAATAGAGGCTGGTTCCATGAGCTTTTCCCCTGGATAGTTAAGCTTAGTCTTCAAGCACGTAGCTTGCTTATTTTGTTTTGTTTTTTCCTTGGGAGATAGAAATTAGCAAGTTATGGGTTGAGGTGTTCAAATTTTCCTATACAGTATCAAATCAGAGTACTTAAAAGAATCAGGCGATCCTGAAAAATAGCAGAAGTTCAAAGAGAATTGGCTATACGTAATGGCCATGTGGAGGGAGGCTCACTCAATGGGGCCCTTTCCTTAATATCTGGTGCTACAATTTTAGGATGATCTGTTCAGAGATATGGCTCTGAAATCAGGTGTGCATACACACAGAACCAAACACTTATTGAGTTTTAAAAATACTTTTATTTGTTTACATGCACGTGTGTATGTGTGAGTCCACCAGGATCTCTTGTTATGGCCAACACACACCCGATGCCTGTGCATATATTTTGTTTCTTTTTATGTGTCTTGCTTTATTGGTCAATAGAACCCAAGGCTGTCAGAGGTTGTAAGTAAGTGCCTTACAGCCTCGGGACCAGTAAATTAAAAAATAAAATAAAACAAAACAAAATAAAAGGGCGGGTGTGGGGGTGCATGCCTTTAATCCCAGCACATGGGAGGCAGAGGTAGGAGATCAAAAACTGAGAGTTCAAGGCTACCCTGAGGCTAGCTAGTGAATTCCAGGGCAGGCTGAGCTAGAATAAGACCCTACCTCCACAAAACAAACAAAAAAAAAAAAAAAAAGAAAAGAAAAAAAAGGTAATTCAACTTAGAGAGGAACTTGCCACGTCCTATTATTATTCAGAAAAACAAATAGAATATTCATGGCCTATGGGTAAACACAAATTTTTCACCCAAATTTCTGAGCAGTTTATGAAACATACCTTTTTTTTTGAAAATTAAATAGGGTATCTAATGAATGTGTTCCTTAAACCAGCCCTGTATGTCTATGCTTGGAACGAGGTTTGAATATTAAGTGTTTTAGTTTTCATGTTAGTAACTACGCTGGGACTACTGTATTATTATTATTATTTTTTTTCCGATAGTTGAAGATCACAATTTAATCCTGAGAGGAAACACTTAGAAAGGAAGAGAAAAACTCATGAGAATTAACTCAGCATATAGCCACTCAATTAGCCAAGATAACGCCTTGGCTTTAGTAAGGATTCTTTTCACCAATATTAAGGACGAATGAGGGAGAATTCACCCGTCCAGTCAACAAATATCAAATTTCTGTTGTACCTCTGCCGATGTTCAAGCCAGACGCCAGAACCATGAAATGCACAATACCGCCTCTCTCTTCACAGAGTGCAGGAAGTGGCTGGAAGACAGGCCGTAGATGTTCAAGTTTTACCACCAAATCATAATTATCAACTGTGATAAATGCTGTGACAGTAGAACACAACCCTATCCAAGCAATAAAGGACATGACCCACTAGGATGGGAAAAGCTCTGCTTTGAGAAAACAGCACAAAACCAGACAACAGATTGCTGAGGGGGGGGGGTCCAAGCCTTCAGCTGACCCTTTGGAATTACCCTTCCTGGTAAGGGGATTACTCACAGGCCTACCTGTGTTGATGCGTGGGGTTGGCGTTCACTTTTGGAAAATGCGGCAAGTAGCACCTGTTAGTTTACATGAGACCTTCCCTCCTGGAGGTCAAAGGCATCCAAGTGCCAAGTGCCCATAACGGCTTTCTGCTTCAGTGCTTGGGGAAGAGTGTGGTGGGTAGAAGGATTACCAGCTAAAAGAAATGAGGTGCAGCCGGGCGTGGTGGCGCACGCCTTTAATCCCAGCACTCGGGAGGCAGAAGTAGGAGGATCATCGTGAGTTCGAGGCCACCCTGAGAATAAAGAGTGAATTCCAGGTTAGCCTGGACCAGAGTGAAACCTTACCTAGAAAAACCAAGGAAGGAAGGAAGGAAAGGAAGGAGGGAGGGAGGGAGGAGGGGAGGGGGGGGGAGGGGAGGGGGAAAGGGGAGGGAGGAAGGAAAGGAAGGGAAGGAAGGGAAGGAAGGGAAGGGAAGGAAGGGAAGGGAAGAAAGGAAGGGAAGGGAGGAAAAGGAAGGGAGGAAAAGGAAGGAAGAGAAAGACAGAGAGAGAGAGAGAGAAAGAAAGAAAGAAAGAAAGAAGGAAGGAAGGAAGAGAAAGAAGAAAGAAGGAAGGAAGAAAGAAAGAAAGAAAGAAAGAAAGAAAGAAAGAAAGAAAGAAAGAGAAAAAAGGAAATGAGTTGCGGGTTAGGCTCTTCTCACCAGTCATGTGCCCTCGGACAAGTCACTCCCCTTCTCACCCATTCAATGGAAAAGCTGGGAATTCTGTCCTGGTCCCATAGGTTGGCATTCCTCACAGCACCTGTCCACCTTCCCAGGCAGTCATCAGAGCTGAGTTTCTACACGTAAATTACTACAGAATCAACCACAGGTTTCCTACTCAGGTTTTAATACCTGTCCTCCATGAACCATCTCAAACCGCTTAGTCTTGCTAGCAAGGCTCTTAAAAGTCAACTCACTTTACCTCTCTCCCATTTTTCCTTTATTAGTCAAAGATTTTTTAAAAAATTTTTTTTTTCATTTATTTGACAGAGATACAGAAGCATGCAGGTAGAGAAAAAGAGAGAGAGAGAATGGGCACACCAGGGCCTCCAGCCACTGCAAACCAACTCCAGATGCATGTGCCCCCTTGTGCATCTAGCTTACATGGGTCCTGGGGAATTGAACTTGGGTCCTTTGGCTTTGCAGGCAAGTGCCTCAACAGCTAAGCCATCTCTCCAGCCCCAAAGATTTTTGTTTGTTTGTTTTTTTGAGGTAGCTGTCTCGCTCTAGCCCAGGCTGACCTGAAATTCACTATGTAGTCTCAGGGTGGCCTCAAACTCACAAGGATCGATCCTCATACCTCTGTTTCCGGAGTGTTGGGATCAAAGGCGTGCACCACCACACTCAGCTCTTGTTTTTGTTTTTTTTTTTTTTTTTAAGGCACATACCACAGAAGTGACAGATTAGACTCTACAGCAAGGTCTGAGTTTCTAGGTCACTTATTTTCACACACCTAATACCAGCATGCCCCAAACCCACGGATGCTACATCTATACGCATCTCTCATGATTGGCACTGTGTCAGAAGTTGACAATCCATAGCCAATGGGCCAAACTCATGCTTCCGTCTGGTCTTGTAATACCCAAGAAATTCAAATGTTCAGTTTTTTTAAATGATTGAAAAAAAAGGAATATAAGAATTTTTTCATATTTGAGATGAAATGATTGTGATGTTCAACTTTCAGCACCCCTAACTTTCAGCACCCCTAAATTATTTCATAGAACATCATGTGTTCCATCATTTCTGTATTGTCTGTGTTCTTGCTTTTTTTAAATAGTTTTTTAATATTTATTTATTTATTTGAGAGAAAGGAGCAGAGGTACAGAGATAGAGAGAATGGGCACGCCAGGGCCTCCAGCCACTGCAAATGAACTCCAGATGCATGCGTCCACTTGTGCAGCTGGCTTACATGGGATCTGGGGAATCGAACCAAGGTCCTTTGGCTTTGCAGGCAAGTGCCTTAACCGCTAAGCCAACTCTCCATCCCCTGTGTTCTTGCTTTTTGAGAAAACAAGAGTTGAGTGACTTTGGCAGACCCTGTGTTCCACAAGACCAAAAGCATTTCCTTCATGGGTATTTCAAAAATAGTAATGTATGCACACGATGGCCTTTAGGCTATGTCACCGTCTGCACACGTATGCTCCACCTTCCTGTGGCAACATGCTATACCAATTAACATATTCACACAAAGGCACATGGACAAGAACAAGGGCTATCTCACTATCCGCCTCTCAAAGTTAGGAGTAAAGCTTTATAGAGCACTCATGTAACTGAAACTGTAACGGTAATATATGAGGCCTCACCAAAAAAAAAAAAAAAAAACAATCAGGCTTTTGACTGTTATAATTACCACCACTTAAACAGCTGAGGAAAACAGAGCCTGGGGAAGTACCTTGCACAATGTTAAAAAATACCATCTGTTGAAGTCAAATGAATATTATAAGTATGAATGAATATGTCCTCTGACTCCAGAGACGTACAGTCCGAGTTCCTGAGGGACCTTCACTTTATTAGTCACTGCCCCTTGTTTTGGGAGGGGGAGACACGGGGGGGGGGGCAGATAGAGATGGGTGCGCCAGCAGTGTCTCAGCTTCTGTGAACGAAATCCGGATGTTTGCGCCCCCTTGTGGTCAAGTGCGGCATTGCGCCCTTGCATCACTGCATCTGGCTAAACGTGGGACCTGGAGATTGGAACCAGTGTTCTTAGGCTTAGGAGGCAGGTGCCTTAACCGCTAAGCTATCTCTCCAGCCCACTGTCCCTTTTTTTTACGGCAGAAGTAAAGGCACAATGCTCTGTCCTCCCTGGGGAATCCTTACTACACATATGGGCCTCCTGAAGGCCAGAAATCAGGTGGCCCATTTCTGTTGGGTTTTTCCGCCCTGACAAAGAACCCAAGGAGCCTTGACTTTGGTGAGATGGCATCTCATTTCTACTGTCAGGTATCTTAGTCTTACAGCCCTTTGATTCTACGTGGTCTTGGTTTTATTCTTTGTACAAACTGCAGCAAAGCTAGATGCTGTTGGATGTCTTTGCCAGTGCAAAGAGTACTGAGAGAAAGAAGCTCTTAAAGAACGGCATGTTCCAAGAAAGAAAAAATAAAAGGAAAACCGGGCGTGGTAGCACACGCCTTTAATCCCAGCACTGGGAAGGCAGAGGTAGGAGGATCACCTAAGTTCAAGGCCACCCTGAGACTACATAGTGAATTCCAGGTCAGCATGGGCTAGAGTGAGACCCTACCTCAAAAAACAAACAAACAAAAAAGGAATACACAGAGGAGACATGAGGAAAGTATGGAGGAATTTGTCCACCGTAAATTCACCTGTTTCAACTTTCAGACGCCCATGATTCCCAACATAGGAAACGAAGATGAAATTTCTGAGAGGCGTCACTTTTCTAAACTCTAGCTGATTCAGCACACAGTGAAGGCACTGGACCAATCTACAGGGCAAGGGTAGCTTTGGGTGTCGATAATAACGCAGTCAGATGCAGCGTACCCCCAGGCAGAGCACACAGTCGGAGGATGGCCGTGGTGCCCTGCGCTTTAGGGAGAATGCTAAGAGGAGAAGCTGGCGGAACTCAAGCTGGAGGCGACTTCACAGCCTTCCTGGGCTACATGTTGAGACTTCATCTAAAAATAATAATAATTAAAAAAAGCAAAACAAAACAAAACAAACAAAAGGGAGAAACCAGTTGCTAAGTGGCCGCCCTCCCTTCCCTATGTCTGACTCTGAGCTGATAGGTTCTGTCACTATGACAGGTTCCTCCCGAATGCTGCTTTCCAGTGCAAAGCGCGTGTGAACAATGCCCACTTGTTTTAGATCTATGCATGTTCCTGACTGTGACATAGAGAACAGGCTGCAAAGTCTGGAGACCACTGGGATATTGCTCTCGGGTGGCCTTTCTCATAAATTGGGTGGAGCGTGGTTTAAATGGCTCAACATGATAAGAGGTTTCATTCGTTGTCTCAACCCATTCGCTGCTCTGTGAATGAACTGAGACGTCTCCTCCTCCAAGAAGCCAGGCTGTGGAATTCTCTTTTCACCTTTTTGCCCCATCCAGAACTTTTGCACCACTGTAATGAAGTGTTCTACCTCACTCAGCCCTGTTATTTCAGCAAGGGGGTGTTCTAGCTCACTGGCATTCCTTACAGAAGAAAACACTTAATAAGGGCATAGCTTTTTTATTTTTAATTAATTTTTTTTTTTTTGAAGTAAGGTCTCACTCTAGCTCAGGCTGACCTGGAATTCCCTATGTCGTCTCAGGGTGGCCTTGAACTCATGGCGATCCTCCTACTTCTGCCTCCCAAGTGCTGGGATTAAAGGTGTGCGCCACCACACCCGCCCCAAGCATAGCTTTTGCATAGCCTCTCTTATTAACCCCGTGCCCAAGGTATTTAACTGTGCCACAGTCTCTGTTTTCAACCAGGGTAATGATGATTTCTCAGGGAACTCATAAGCAGTAAATGAAAAAGCAGGTATAGGCTAGAGAGATGATTTAGCAGTTAGGGTGCTTGTTTGTGAAGCCTAAAGACCCATGTTTGACTCCCCAGATCCAACGTCAGCCAGACGCACAAGGGGACACATGCACAACGCCACCCATGGGCACAAGGGGGCACATGCATCTGGAATTCTACTGCAGTGGCTGGAGGCCCTGGCATGTCAACCCATTCTCTCTCTCGGGTATAAAACCACTAGATGAGTCCCTGACTTCATGACTGTTCAAACAATGTGAAATAACGTGTCTTTCCTCTATGTATTTTCTGGAAAGCCCCAGTACAGGGCCTTGCAAATACTGAGTGCTCAATAACTGTCCTGCTTGTGTTGATGTAAATTGCTGAATCACTGCCTCGTCTGTTTCATTTCATCGCACATTAGATTCAACCAAGAAATAGTCACATGCCATGACATGACATCAGCAGAGGGATTTCTCTTTCTTAAGAATAAAGATTGAGTCCAGTGTGGTGGCACACATCTTTCATCCCAGCACTCGGGAGGCAGAGGTAGGAGGATTGCTGTGAGTTCGAGGCCACCCTGAGATTACATAGTGAATTCCAGGTCAGCCTGGACTAGAGGGAGACCCTACCTCGAAAAACCACAAAAAAAAAAAAAAAAAAAACAAGAATTAAGATGTACCCTAAGACATTTACTTTCCTAGATCATTGGCATGTGCAAGTGAGCATTTGTCAGAAATGGTATGCCATCACTATTTTATAGGCTGTCACTGAGACACTGAGAATCCTGCAAAGCAGTACAGTAAGATCCATGCAAGATTTTAGGACTATCAACTTACTCTGGAGAAAACAAAGACTGGGCTAGAGGGATGGCTTAGCAGTTAAGGCGTTTGCCTGCAAAGCCAAAGGACCCAGGTTCGATTCTCCAGGATCCACATTAGCCAGATGCACAAGGGGGTACACGTGTCTGGAGTTCATTTGCAGTGGCTGGAGGCCCTGACACGCCCATTCTCTCTCTCTTTCTCTCCCTTTCTCTGTCAAATAAAAATAAAATATATATTTTTTAATTTCCCCATTTCTCAGAAGACTTACAAAAGCTAAACTTCCAAGAAAGGACTTGAGTTCTGTTATCGAGTAAAATCGCAGTGTGGGCACTTTATCTTCGCCTGTTACTCCCTACCCCTTCGTCAACAGCTCTGTTCCCAGGCACCAGGGTCCCTCACACTTCCCCATCAGAAGTCCTTGGAGGTCACTCACTGGGAGCACCCTAGGCTTGAAGCTTTTCACTTCCTTCGCATCTTCCTGTGGTCCAGGCCCTCCGGACTTTCTGCCAGCCAACTGCATAAACCAGTCCAAGTTCAAATGTGAACATATGCTAAGCATGGCGTATGAGAATTCATGGTAATACTTTGGAGAGTAATAGCACCGTGTTGTTATTGGGGGAATCTGTTAGAATTCCTCCATTCCAATGAATGGCTTCAATAGTGCGGCTTTCACCTCCTATGTTGGCCAATGGATACAGGATTTCACGCCCATATATGAATGCTACTCTCACTTCTGGTTAGGGAAGCTTCTCTTTTCAGATGGTGGCAACCTTGGGATAACTCAGAAGGCACCACGGTGCTGAGAAGAAGGGACAGAGGAGTGCTCAGCACTGAAA
Organism: Orientallactaga sibirica; assembly: GCA_036365145.1. Classification (NCBI taxonomy): domain Eukaryota; kingdom Metazoa; phylum Chordata; class Mammalia; order Rodentia; family Dipodidae; genus Orientallactaga; species Orientallactaga sibirica. Next base: position 3,046,463 of record JAEOAD010001797.1, read on the forward strand.
CATCTCAAACCCACCTTCCAAGGCTCAGGGTCCATTGCGGAAGAGGGGGTAGAAAGAATGTAAGAGCCAAAGGAAGGGTAGGACTCCTTACAACGTGCTCCTCCAGACACAAAATGGCCTGGATATCCATGACCTCGCAGTGCCTGACACTACCTACCCAAGACCATCATAATAGGAGGAAAAGATCATGACATCAAACTGAAAAGAGAGACTGATTGAGAGGGGGAGGGGATGTGATGGAGAGTGGAGTTTCAAAGGGGAAAGTGGGGGGAAGGAGGGAAGTACCATGGGATATTGTCTACAATTAATGAAGTTGTCAATAAAAATAAATAAATTTTAAAATTTTAAAAGAAAGGGTTTCAATGTGAGAATGCTTTGTGCATTTTGGGATCACTGACTAGACGTGATACAGTGGCCTTTAACCAAACCCACGGGACATTTTCTCTGCTTCAGTGGCCCATCGGGAAGTCTTCACCTTCTACACATCTCCCTTCTTTTTATAAAACTTGATAGAAAGTTCAGGAAGAGTCAAAATGTGATTCCCTTAGCCTTTGACTGCCGTGTTACCTGTTATAGTCCTGATAGGAACGTCAAAGGACAATCACAAATGTAGATCATATACAGCAGCTGAGGTGCAGGGCAGGGAAGCCAGTTACAAACAATACTGGGGACTATAGCAACTGTCTTAGAAAGTTGAGTGGACAGAGTGGAGAAAAAAAAAAAAAAAAGACAGCAGAGGCCTGTGTCTGCATTCTCCAAGCTCTGATGCAAGCATACCCGTATGTTTTTGCCCTAAAAGTCTCCAATGTCAGAAAATGGGCTGTTTGAATCACAAAATTAGTGCTCATAACCTAATCCTTCATTAGTTGAAGTTTTCAAATTTTTTTAAATTTTACTGTGGAAAATGTATTTTATCATGTGGATTTATATGTGAGCAGCTATAAGCTGGGAAAGAAAACAGAGACAGAGAATGAAAATAATAATTGCACTGCTCTTAATAGTCAGTGTACTAGCCGTGAATTCAAATGTCAAAGGCATATGGAAAAGCTCACGTTTCCAGAATCTACTCCATCAGAATGGCTCAGGGAACCGCTGACATTTACTTCCACTACATCTCAGAAATGTCTCCATGAACAGGGAGCCGAATCCACTTTGTTCAGAGAGAAAAGTCAAAAAAAGCTTGTCCAGCAACCCTCGGGTCTGGTTAGCCACAATGATTTCTTAAGTAGGAGAGCTGAAGTGCCACACAGCTAAGGGAACCCCAGGATAGGGTTCAGGAATCCACAGAAAGTGAGGGAGAATACTTACCACAAGAGGGAGCTGTAGAGTTTGATCAGATGAGAGACTGTTGGGTAGAGCTGATAACTGCAGGATGGCGGACTGTCTACCATGAATAATAGCGTGGGGGGTTATAATGGAGCTCTAACTCTGGCATATGGGTATCATAAGAAAGTTTAGCAAGAGGCATTTATGTCAAAGATGGCAAAAAATAGGTAGAAAACAACAACAACAAAAAAGGTGACAGTTAGTAGCATATGGATCCCTAAATTCTTAAAAAAATAATTTTGACTTGAAAGACACATACAAACACACCGCACAAATATACAAAATGTGACGCAGAGGCTCTGGCACCCTCTTTTCACAGCGTATTCCTTGTTCTATATTTAAGTTTGATTTTGGTTTGGATTCTGTTTTGTATCCATGGCAGTAGGGCAGCCTGCTTCTTCCATACATACGAGTTCTCCTGGGGACACCATGGAGGAAGGACCAGGCATATTAAATACCAAGATGAAAAGCATGGAAAAACGGGAAAATGTAACCATCACGGCCATGAGGAAGGGAAATCCTTTGCTTTTGCTTCTCCTCCTCCCCCCCCCCCATTAACTTGTTTTTTTAAAAGAAGAATGCAACTTTCTGGGATCTACAGACCTTTCCTCATCATTTATTTTGTCAAAGAAACAAATTAAACCCTAGGAGGGACGAAACCGTGCACTCGCTGTACAAGATAAATAACATCTATTTTTGTCCGATAAAACCACGTTAAATATAGCTTGTTAACAAATGCCGAAGTTCTCTCGAAATACATTTTCTTTTCAAAAACACAGTCAGCTTGAAGAGCAGCTAACGCAATGCCTGTAGATTAGCCCTGTAGACACCCCTGACTACCCATTCACCTTGCTTTCTAATCTTATTTGGAGTTATTGTATACATTCTGCTATACACTTCTTCCCTTTGCTTCATGGTCAGCAGCAGATGGATGGTGTAGCCCTTAATCCAAATGCAAAACGATGCTGTAGAATTATCTAGCAGTGGTAAGATCTGTGGTCAGATAGGTAAATGGGAATTACTACCCCCTTAGTTCAGCACTCTCCTCTCTCAGCCCTGCTAAGCTGACTGTCACACCTGACCGTCATGAACACATCCTTTGCAAGCCCTGGTCAGCTCAACAGTGAATAGCTTACTTCTTCTGAGATCTCTTTTCCCCTCTGGGAACTAATCATTCATTTTTTTTTTTTTAAATAAAACAGCCATTTTTTTAAGGGAAGGAGGAAAAGATCTGGGCTGTTATTTATAACAGGTAGAAGAGATCTTAGCTAAAGCGCCTAGCGATCCCAATGGAAGCCTTTGAGCAGGCAGGATTTGTAAAATGGAAATGATTTAAGAAAGCACATCTTGGTTCCTGCTGAAATCAGTGGGTCCCCCCAAACACACACACCAGTTCACTCACAAAAAGCCCCAAAGATGGAGCAAGCTGTCCTTCCTTCCTCCTGCCTTCACACTCTGCTCACCTCCCAATTAAGCAAGTTTAGCAAACCCAGGGAGCTAACGCCAAATAACACAGGATTTGAAAGCGGAACCTAACACAGAGCATCCCTTTTCTGGCTTTTGTGCTCTGACCTGAAATGAATGGAACATGTACAGATGCCTGTTCCTCCCTCTTTCAACGACTTGCTGCAGAGCGGCTCCGAGAGAGAAAGAGGAAGCATGGGAGAGAGAGAGAGTGTGTGTGTGTGTGTGTGTGTGTGTGTGTGTGTGTGTGTGTGTGTGTGGCAAGGAAGATATACTTTCAGAATTTTCCCTTCCTGGTTTCCTCCCCTTTTTCCCTTAGGAAATCTTCACCCAGGTCCAGGGTTGTGGTTGTTGCACTGCTCATATTTGGAGATAGCCAGGCCATGCCTTGCAGCAGATCTGATCAGAAATCTCCACCTACTTAGCTGGCTCCTCCATGGTCGCCCAGACCTTCTTCACTGCATGTATCATTTTTTTTTTAAAGCTTTCTTCCACTACACCTCCCACTGATATCCTTTTTCTCTCCTTTCAGTCTTTACACCTCCAGCAGGACAAAGTTTGTGTTGTTATATTCACAACCACTAGTGGCTGACTAGGAGAAAGAAAGAGAAAGAGAGAGAGAGAGAACACACGAGTCTTCCAGGGAGTCGGGGGGGGGGGGGTTAAAAACCATATGTACTGCAAAACATGCCTTTCTTCCTCCGATTGCAGACAACATACACATTGCTCTCTTGCAAAGAAAAAAATCCTTTTTAAATTTGATCACAGCTACTCTCAACCCAACCACCTCCTCTTGATCTGGGGAGGGAAATACGAATTGCCCGCAAGTCATTCATCAGAGACAGATTCCATGGCGGGGGTTGAACAATCAAGAATGTAGATACGTTGTATTTATAAAAAAAATAACATAGCCCCCCCCACCCCGGACAGATTTTGTTTCACTCGCTGACCATCGTCCACCTACAAAAGCCAAGGAGATCCTAGCATCTCAGAACACAGACCATTTTAGACACCACCACCCCCCCAATCAGCACAGCCCCAAAGGGCAGATCATGCAGCTGCAAAGTTCCCCTACTGAGTGCTGAATTCCCAAGGTACACCAAAGCTTGGTGGCCACTGACAATAACCCCTACAGCTCATTCCAGCTCCCCCCACCCAAACTCTGCCTGGCCACACCTCCCTCCTTTCTGCAGTCTGCGCCCAGGTTGCACACATTCTAAGAACCCCCTCCCCACCACCACCACCATCGCGTGGTGGTGGGGGGGTAGATGGCTTCTTACCCGGGAAGAAAGATGACCAATGGATGGGGCGGAGGGGGGAGCCGGGTGGGTGGGAACGTGTGGATTCCCCCCAGCGGTGCTGCTGCTTTCCGGGTAGACTTAAGCCCCTTAGCACCCTAAATTCCTCAAAGCCGTGGAGGGGGGCGCACAGTGCATGGTGCAGCATCACTCCCTACCCACCCCCCTTCTCCCGGAGCCCCTTTCTTCCTTCCCAAGGCGCAGCTGCCCCCGGGGGTTCAGGGCAAGGCTGGGGTAACCATCCTCACGCCCTGAACCAGCAGCTCCAGCGACTGCTTTCAGTGTCATCGAGAGCGCGGACAAATCCAGAGAATGTGCAGGCAGGCGCGCATGCACACACACACACACACACACACACACGCAAATTTAGCAGCCCCCTGTGTTTAGCCCAGGAGAAGGGCAGTGGAGCAGCAGCAGCAGCCACCCCCCCCCCGCCCCAAGAGGACACTTCGGGGTGGGTGTCTCGCAGCACCCCTGCGCGCCCGCCCGCCCGTGCGTCCACGGTGAGTGAGGACCCTACCTGAGCCCGGGCAGCTGGCTGGCTGGATGGATGGACAGATGGATGGTGGTCCACCACGGTGGGTGGGAGGGCGGGCGAGGGTGGGCGGGCGGGGGCTCAGGGCAATCAGGACCGGATGGCTCCCATCTTTCTGGGGAAGCACAAAGCAGGCGGCGGCGACGGCGGCGGCGGCTCGGTTCAGCGCCCGCCCGCCGGAGCAGGAGCCGCGGCCAGTAGCAGCGGGCGCGGGCACGAGCGAGGGAGGGAGCGAGCGCGGAGGGACGGGCGGGCGGCGCGCACTCCCTTCTCCTCCTCCCTTTCCCTCTCTCCTCCTCTTCTCCCTCCTCCTCCCTCTCCCTTCCTCTTCTCCCTTCTCCTCCCTCTATCCTCCTCTTTCCCTCATCTCTCCTCCTCTTCTCCCTCCTCCTCCCTCTCTCCTCCTCTCTTCTCTTTCCCTCCTCCCCCTCTTTTTCTCTCTCCTCTTCTCTCTCTCCCTCTTCCCTCTCTCCTCTTTTCCCTCCTCCTCTTCCTCCTCCCTGCTCTTCCTCCTCCCTGCTCTTCTTCCTCCCTCTCGCTCCTCCTTCCTCCTCCCTGCTCTTCTTCCTCCCTCTCGCTCCTCCTTCCTCCTCCCTGCTCTTCTTCCTCCCTCACCCTCTCCCTCCTTGCTCTCCCTTCTCCCTCCTCCCTGTTCCAAGTTTACACCCTTCCACCCCGCAGGGGAGCTGGACCCTATGACCCAAGGTCGCCTGCAGGAGAGCTGGTGTCTTGAGCCTGGAGCCCTTCGCAGCCACATTCCCCCACACAACCCCCGCCCCACACGACCCTGGGTCTTGGCCTCTTGGAACCTGCTAGGATTCCTTGCAGGCTGCTGGGGGTCCCCTCCCCACCCCCAGCAGCGCATCCCCCTGGCCAGGATACCCTCAGCCCAACCCCCTGCGGAGAAGCAACTTTTCTCCCACATGTGGTTCCTCGCTTAGTCCACACACAACCCTGACCTCCCCCACCTCCCCAGCTCGCCCACCCCGTTTCTCACCTCGGAATCTGTTACTCCAGATCTATCTTCCTCCATACTCTAACTCCTCTGCTCTTAGACGCTTTCTTTTAAGCAAAGGGATTAGGGGCTGATGTGTCAATGATTTTTCTTTCTTTCTTTTTTCTTTTCTTCTTCTTCTTCTTCTTTTTTTTTTAAAGCCTTACTCCGTGTTTTCCCTTCCAATCTGGAGGCACGCTAGCTACTAGATGCTGCTGACACTGGCGAATAAGGATTTGCGACTGGGGTTTTCCCAGCCACAAACTCAGAACGCCTCCCCCCTCCCCACCCCATGTCGGTATTTCCCTCAAAGAATGCAGCTCACCTGGGAATGAAAAGCAAGAGGCCCCTTAAGCGATTGCCGGTGTGGTGCGGCTTTTAGAAGAAAGGAGCGGAGCCCTTGAGTTAGGAAAAGACGTAATGCAGCAATCCACGAACCATTCACTGCCCTTTCCAACAGAGACCTTATCATTGCCAACATCACTTCCCCATAATTAATAAGAGCGAGAGCTGCAGCGGGCCTTGCTCTCCTGACAGCTCATTCATCCTTTCAAATCCTTAGTGACTTGGCCAGGATGAAAGGCTAAGACCTACTGGGCTGTGCAATTCAGTGGCTCGCAAACCTGGCTGCCTATCAGACACACCTGGGAGTGCAGAGTCAGGTGTTTCAGGATGGGACGCAGGAAGGCCATGAAGTAGACTGTCAGGTTGTGGATCTCAAATGGAGCTCCAAGTTAGTATTTATTTTTTAAATTTAAAAAAAATAAAATTATTTATTTATTTGAGGGGGGTGGGGAAGTGGGCGCACCAGGGCTTCCTACCCTGCAAACGAAATCAAAAAACGTGGGCGCCACCTCGTGCATCTGGCTTAAGTGGGTCCTGGGGAATCGAATGGAGGTCCTTTGGCTTTGCAGGCGAGCGCCTTAAAGGCTAAGCCATCTCTCCAGCCCCTAGTATTTATTTTTTTAAAGCAACCATTGATATGGGCCTCCTGTGCTTTTACCAAGGCGGGTTTGTGTGCGGGAGTGGGGAGGGGGGCATTGGGAGCTTCTATAGCTAGAAGATGAGAGGTGGGGACTGAAAAACAGGGGTCAGAAAGGTCAAGTTCCCTCATACTTACTGTGTAGCTCTGGCAGTTAGACCTTAGGAGAAGACTCAGGCTCCAAGGACCCCAGTTTCACTCTGAGGCAAGAGGGAGTGGGCTGGTGGACCTAGCCCTTCTCTGGACACAAACCCAGTGGTTCTTAACCCTGGCTGCACCTCAGATTTCCTGGAGAGCCTTAAAAAAAAAAAGTCCCAGTGCTTAGGCCACACCCCACACTAAAGATTGGAATCTCTGGGGGTGGTACCCAGGCATCAGCAATATGCTTTTATGATCCATGGTCCATTTCTATGTGAAGAAAGTTCGAGAAAACACTGCGCTAGGGCCAGCACTCCCTGAACCCGCATGTGGGTGTGAATAACATGGTGACGGAAGTTCCTTTTTGCAGAACTTGGACGTGCACTTCTAGCAAATGTCCATGCCACTGACATATCCGAAGAGAACTCACTGTGCTTAGCAAGGGTGCATGGTATCCATCTAGTGGTTCCGGACTTTGGCTTTGGCCACTTGGCTTCCAAAGATGCACAGATCCTTCCTCCATGCAAACATCTTCCCTTCTTTGCGGGATTCAGTTTTCCCTGGAATCTCCACTACTGTCCGTCGCAGCTCTGCTACAGACTACTGACATATGGGGCAACATATCACTATCACGCTGCTGGCGTAGGTGTCCTCAGCCAAAAGCTGCTTTCGGCTCCTGACTTTCAGGGAGTGTGAGAGGCAGCTATTTGGCTCACAGTTCACCAAAGGGGCTTGGAGAGAAAAAGTGGCTTCCTGCTAAATGACATTGGGAAAACCTTGTAGCTAATGACGCCACTCGTTGGAAACAGAAGGCTAGTAGTGAAAGAGACAGTAGAAGGGGAGAGGGAGTTGGGTGAGATGCGGGTCATGGGGATCTTGTCAGAAGGGGTGGCCTGTTTTCGCTTGGATGGGCTGCTTAGGGAAAGCTATGATTTTCCTGAAAGTGTAAACCTGGCATGAAGTGGGGTTGCAAGAACCTTGGTCTTTGCTTGTATATGCTCCCGTTTACTCAGGGTCCGCCTTGTCAGCAGCTGAGAAGCCATCAAACTGCAACCTGGTCCTCTTTCTAGTCAAATGGACAGGTTAATTTGGGTTCATGGGGAAAAAACACATTAAATGTTTTTGTTTTAAATATAGGACAATTAAGTGGCAATCTTGGACCTGTGTTGATTTGGCTCAATGTCTGAATTTCTAATTTTCTTTGCCTTTCATTTCTCATTAAGGGCATCTTTATAATGACCCCATTACCCTGAGGCAAGTCAAACCTTTTGCTCCCTACCTTCTAAATGTCATACATGACTGGATTTTTATTGCAAGACTTATCAAAACGTACACCACCTGCACAAGGTTGTGGGAGAGAGACTACAGCTGTACCAAAAGAAGCTGTGACGCTGTTGCAGCCTGATACTCCAGAAAACATAAACACATTATGTAAGAGGGTGGGGACCTCCATCCGGCACCAATAGTCGTTGGGATTCACATATATTGATTGCTATGCTGGTTTTTTTTTTTTTTTGGAGGGGGGTGGGTCTTGGAATTTAGTTCAGCAGCCTCTACTAATACCAATCAAACTAGCATGGCACAACAATAAAGCAGGCTCCGGAGGAATATGCTAGATTTGGTACATCCTAATCATGACTCAGATTCTCATGTGTACTGTTTCCCAGCAAACCTTTGTTAGGTCCTTTAGCAAATTCATTTTGGGGGGACCAAGTGTAAATAATGTGAATTAGATCCAACTTTATATGTATGCTAAAAAAAAAAAAAGCAAAAACTAGACTTGAGTTCAAGGGTAGCAAATTAAAACAAACAGTACTGTGTCAGTCCATAGAGAAAACTTTTTTTCTATTTTTCCTTTCATATTTACTTTGAATTACCTAGACAAGAGGTTCTACTATTTTGTTTTTGCCCATTGCCTGACACTTCTGGAAGTCTGTTCATTATGGTCCCGGTCATCCCTGACCTTATTTTCTAGTCTGTCAGCCTATGGCACTCACTTCATTCTGCTTGTCTTGGGCTCAATCTTATACCCATTTCTGTATAAGAAAAAGGTGGGTAGCAAACCAGGCCTGGCCAGGGAGTGGGGCTTAATGGTCCCCACTCACAGTGTCTAAGGACCTTTATGTCCTTCAGACTGCTCGGCTCACTGGCTCTAGGCTCTTTGCTTTAGAGAGACTATGGGGATCCTGGCTTGACTGCCACAGCTATTCTTTCCCTCGGGCTTGTTCCTGCCCTTGGAATTTAACTTCTGGGCTTGCTTCGACCAGCTGAACACCAGTCTCATTCCCTGTAGAGCAGTGGCCCTGCTCGTGGTATGGAAATTCACAGAGTGAGAAAAGCCTTCCTGGTTAACTTTGCAAAGGGTAACCATCCTCTTTCATGTGCTCCATCACCGACGGGTTACCTACTTCCTCTGGGTAAGCCAGTGACTTTGGCCCAGTCTTAGGGCATCAGAGGCCTACAATTCTACGTCTGAGCAAGCTCTAGTCAAAGGTTGCCCTTAAGCCTGGCACTTTCATTTTTCATTTCTGCTCTCCACGGCACTAAGGAAACGTTAATCCACGTCTCCAGATCCCACAAGTTTATCCGTGGTTACTCGGTGGCAAAATCATTAATCTGAGCAGAAAAGACAGATGTCTGGTTAAGAGCCAACACTTGTGAGTGACTTTAAGGATGTTTGTTAACCTCTAGAATGGCAATATTTTTGTCTGGTCGATCTGGATCATAAAAATCTTCCCTCAAGAAGTTGCAGGAAGGATAAAATATATATAATATTCTTGACATAGTTAATGGTCATAGAATTCACTCAGTGAATGATTTGTTATCATTGGTTGGAATGAAGTCCTATAGAAATCATGTCCCTATATAAATAAAATATCGCACAGTTTCTCCATAATCAGACTACATTATTAACTGTAATGATAATGCTTGGTTGCGGTGATACAAAATTTCTACAGAAACGAAAAATGTCTGCTTCTCCATAAGGAACACTTGCTTTGCAATGAATGCAAAAAATGCTGCTTGAACTTTCTCATTACCTCAAGACAGGTTCGGACTACATTTATTTACTTTTTGTTTTCTATTCTTTTACTGCTAGGTATCAACTTTTATCTCATTTCTTTTCAACCCGAGAGTAGAATTTCAGAGAAAAGAGAAAATTTAAGCCAATGCCACTAAAACTATGATTTTTTTGTCATCACATTAATTTTATCGATAGGGAACTTTATCTTGAGAGGACAGATTTCTTCACTGAGTTGGCCTAAATTCACTTCAACATTGACTCAAGGACTCCCTGTATACAGGGCCTCAGGATGGGCCCCTTAAGGGGGCCCTGTGTCAGGAAGCTGTTCCTTGCCATCCATTTCTGAAGCACTGTCGCTGAGAAACGGCCCATCAGCTATCTTAATAAATCTCCTTTCTAGGGCACCAGCTATGATGTATGGCTCCCTCACGGCATCTTCATTTGCCAGTCTCTGACTAGAATTCTGAGGACTGCCAGTGTTTTAGGGATTACCAAAATGCCCAGGCAGTAGCCCTTGACAATGGTGATTAAGCTAGGGGACTTGTGGGCAGAGCAGACTGAACCCATGAGTGTCCACATCTATGGGTGTATAGACGCTGCTCCTACTAACATAGGAAATCCTTGAAAATAAAACTATATGTTCTCATCTCTCTGGTAGTTCAGATTCATACTCTATAATGTAAGAAGTTTATTAATCATGAACAGGTAAATTTCAATATCTGCACACCATATTCTCTCTTTCTATTAAATACTGTCATGTCACACAAAAACATAACTGTTCTTGCATTTGTTTCAGCATTTCTTAGAGTGTACAGGAGATTAAAAGATAAGTTATTAGTGGAGGCATTAGGAATATTTGGCATCGGGTTGCAGAGATGGCTTAGCGGTTAAGGCACATGCCTGTGAAGCCCAAGGACCCGGTTCAATTCTCTAGGTCCCACCTAAGCCAGATGCACAAGGGGGCCCATGTGGCTGGAGTTCACTCGCAGTGGCTAGAGGCCCTGGTGCACCCATTCTCTCTCCCCCTTCTCTCTCTCTTTCCCTCCCTCTGCCTCTAAAAAATAAATAAAAATAAAATCTTTTAAAAAAAAGAATATTTGGTATGATTTCATTTTGATATTGATATCCTTATGAAGTAGTTGGAGGACCTATGGTTATTTTTATTTCATAGATTAAGAAATATTATATAAAGGGATTTGCCCAAGATTAGCTAAGTGGTTGGAGCAAACCCACTTCATCCTGAGTCCCATACTTGAAGGTTTCCTTTCTCTTGCTCAAGGTCATGTCTGGACACTGTGTGTCAAACAGCTGCTTTAAAAAAAAAATTGTTTTGGAGCTCACCTTTTTTTTTTTTTCTCTTTTTCTAAGTTCCCTGAATAGTACTAAGATTAAGCCAGAGAATAAAACTATTGACCTAAATTCAACTAGCCAAGGATAGGTAAAGACATGTGAAAAGGTCAACATATATTGTGCTTCATCATTGAACAGTGATATTTAACAGAATAAAAAAAAATAGAACTTAGTCTTAGAAATGTAAATAACGATACAAATGTTTAAGGGCTATTCTGAATTTTTAAGAAGCAGAAGTGGGTATTGTAAGTGCCTGACAAAGACATAAACAGTCTAGGAGATATAATCAAGAAAGTGCTGTCTCTTGATTACTGGCCATGTCTGCCCGGTTGAGCACTCCTTCTACTTTGTAATCCAGAGCAGTGTTTGGTGTGGAGTAGATAAATTGATAGGATACACATGTCCGCTACAAGGAGACTGGGTTATGTAGAAAGAAGATGGATTTTCCTTGTAGAGTAAACCGAACTCTTTGGCCCTTGTCCAGGGCAAATTGCAACTTAATTCTGATCCCCTCCTTGTTGACGCAGAGCAGGCCCCTGGTTAGCAACTGACACGGTCACCCACACCCACACCCACAGTCCTGCCTGGCCACCTGCTCTGTGATGACAGACAGATTGTCTGTGACATGGAAGGAGGCTGAACCACTCGGAGATGGCAACCTGACCCAGCTGCAGGCTGAAGCCTGTAAACTGACCCTTTGTCAAGTTACCTCAGGAATTCCTTATAAGCTGTCATTTGGTCCAACGGGCCAGAGCGTCTTTCTTCCCTCTATTAAGATAGGGTCATTAAGTGCATTTTTTATAAGTATCAGGCTTGAAGTTTTATTAGGGTTTTTTTTTTTTTTCTGTGCACCTTCTGAGGACATTCAAGGTCTTCAGACATTAGAGTCAAAAGGCATCAGGTCAAAAAGTTGAGCAGATCATTGAAAAAAATAATAAATCGTAGTGAAGTGTTGTCATACTAAGTCATTTTCTCATTGGGTCCTTCATATATTAATTCAACAAATATTTGTGCAGACTGTCTGGGCAAGGCCTGGTCCCAGACACTAGAAGAAGAAGAAAGAAAAAAAAAAAAAAAAGACAGGAAGGTTCTAGAGAGTAAAGGTCCTCTGCTACCTGAGCTGTACAGCTGCAATCCCTCAGCCCAATGAGAAAATTATCACCTTACAGATTCTGATGAAACAAGGCAATCCAGCAAGGAAAATGGAATACAGAATTTAGCAAGTACTATTTGAAGCGGTCAATTTTTTTTTTCAGACGATTTCCCATTGACAATTTTGCCATCACCATTTTGAGGTCCCCAAAGGATAAAATGATACAGCATAATATTTTGTGGGGCACTTTATTTTTGTCCCATACAGAGATTCATTTAGGCATTCCCACCACAAAGCCACAGGTCACGCGTTAGGGTTAGCAGCAGAGACGCACCGCAGATGTATGTCTTCTAAGGCAGAGCCATTGCGAAACTTCTATGTGCCCACGTGCTTTCATTTAAAGACTATCATCTTGTTATTGTGCGCAGGAGGCCCAATTTACACAAGTGAGCCCTGCTGTGTGCACTGCGCAGCCAAGCCTGCAGCACCCAGGCTCAGGAAATTCAATGTCCTGTGTGTAAGCTCACGGTGATTCACTGCTGTTCTTGCCCACGTTCACGTGCTTTCATTTCAAGACCATCATCTTACTAATGCACCCATCATCACGCAAGTGGGCTCTGCTGTGGGGAACTTCTCAACAGCGTCAGCAGCACTGGTGATGAGGAAAGAGAATCTCGGGTGTGTGAGCTAGCCATGACTCTTCCCAGGCATGGGGCACACCTCCGTTTCCTTTTCCTGCATTTTCTCTTCAGTTACCATATCCAGCACGCGCGTACGCACACATCATAACCCCTTCTAAGCAAACGTGTACATTCATCGTTTATTGCAATGGCTGAAAGTTTAAATGTTGAAAAGATTACCAAAAGGAAATTGGAAATTTTGCTTTGAAAGGTTAGTTTTCTTTTAAATTTTGTTTCACATAAGGATCACTGACTCTAGAGCTTAGCTACTTAGTTTCCAACCTACTTTAAGACCTACTGGCTAAAAAAGCAGAATATGAGTGAAGGATATATTTATATATATATATAAATTTAATGTATTTCAGAGAGAGAGAATGAATCAATGAATGAATGAGAATGGCCATGCCAGAGTCTCTGCCTCTGACAATGGACTCCAAGAACATGTGCCCCCTTGTGTGTCTGGCTTTACATGGGTACTGGGGAATTGAACTCAGGCTGTCAGGCTGTCAGGCTTTCCAAGCAAGAGCCTTTAGCTGCTGAGACATCTCTCCAGCCCTATTTTTCATGTTTTTATGATTTTGTTTAAAAAAACTGAAAAACCAAAGGAAAAAAATCCTGAATGTGTGAACTGTTCAAGGAAATTCAGAGGTGTAGGAAAAATTGTTCAGTACTTCAAAATGGGTATCTAATCCATAATCAATGATCAATAAATACACATTGATTTAATAATAATAAGGCAACATGCCCATTACAAGGCAATCATGTACTGTTTAATCATTCAGACAGCAAACGGTGAATGATGGCTCCATCTAGAACCCTGACCCTTGTTCTGCGGCAATTACATAATGAATTAGATGCCACGTCTGACCTCTAGGAATTTAATCTTGTAGGTTGGATTAGAGTCAAGGTTTTTTTAAAAAGTGGGAAGCTCTATGGTCAAGAGCAATTATCTTGTCTGCATGTCTGAGATGTGTTAAGTGGGCATAGTCTGGATGGAGAGATGATTTAAAAAAAGAAGGATGTGGGCTGGAGAGATAGCTTAGCAGTTAAGGCACCTGCCTCCTAAGCCTAAGAACACTGGTTCCAATCTCCAGCGGTTCCAATCTCCAGGTCCCACATTTAGCCAGATGCAAAGTGATGCAAGGGCGCAATGCCGCACTTGACCACAAGGGGGCGCACGCATCTGGTTTTGTTCACAGCAGCTGAGAGACTGCTGGCACACCCATCTCTGTCTTCCTCTCCCTCTCTTTCTGTCTCTCTCAAAAAAAAAAAAAAAAAAAAAAAAAAAAAAAAAAAAAAGAAGGATATGTAAGAAACTGAAACCTGCCCCTCTTGGGCCCAGTTCTTGGAAGAATCCCATTACTTTCCAGACCAATAGTTCACAAAGTAATGATTACATTTCAGGAGACTCATGTTGGATGGTTTCAGCTCGAAAACATATGATTTCTATAATGCTGCTGGTGTTCTAGGGGAAAAAAATTAAATGAAACCTTTGGTTTAAAAAAGACTGTCATTTCAAGGTGGGGTTGGAGGTGGTAGTTTCCTTTCCTGGGCAGAGAATTTTCATCAACGAGATGATGAACGACATTAATAAAAAGCAGCCAGACCCTCGGTAGCCTTTATGATTGTGTTTAAATTCTCTGCAGACAAGGTGCCCCCATATTCTTTGAACCTTAGATTTACTGTCCTCTTTGTGTGTCACTGCGTTTTAAAGAATTATCTGTCCGCTTCCTAGGACATAGAGCTGACTTGCATCTAGCTGGCAGATGAAAGGCCCTCTCCCGTCTCCTAAGTATTTCATTCTACCGTGTGGGTAAGGCAAATGGGGCCAAAGCTGCCTTTCTTTCTTACCATCCCTTTACATGGAACCAAAATCAGAGAAGAGACTGAACATGTTTATGGCATTCAAGACTATCATTGTCTGTTTTATTTATTTATGGACAGTGACAGAGAGAGAGAGGCAGATAGATACAGAGAGAATGGGCACATCAGGGCGTCCAGCCACTGCAAAGGAACCCCAGATGTGTGCGCTACCTTGTGCATCTGACTTACGTGGGTACTGGGGAATCGAGCCTCGAACCTGGGTCCTGAGACTTCACAGGCAAGCCATCTAAGCCATCTCTCCAGGCCCTCATTATCTGTTTTTAATGGTTATTATCATTATTATTATTATTATTAACAGCATATTTCATATAGCTACATCATGAGTTGGGACTTTCTTTCCCTCATCCCTGCCCCCATTCCACTGGGGATGCTCCTCAGTGGGGTTGCAGGTATTCCCCATGGCATTGTGGGTTATGAGTTGGGGGAGCAGCAGTCAGTTATTTTTTGGGGGGGAGGGAATACCTCTGGTGATGATGTCTCCACCTGTGGCTCTTACAATCTTTCTGCCCCCTCTTCCACAAAACTCCCTGAGCCCATGGTGGGTGAGTTTTAAGTCTACTTCAGTGGTGAGCAATTAGGAGCCTCTGGATAAACTACCCCCTGGCACTTCAGCCAAGCCACAGCTGAATCCACAAAGGAATTGGGGAGACCAGCAAGATGCTGCTTCCATGCTGTTCCTGATATTCAAAGCCAGGGTGCAGAAGACAGATCCTGACAATACTCAATAGCTATCATCGTCTTTTGGCCCTCCCTCCCTCCCTCCCTCCTCCCTCCCTCTCTCTCTTTCTCTCTCTTCTTTCTTTCTTTCTTTCTTTCTTTCTTTCTTTCTTTCTTTTTTCCCTTCTTTCTTTTTTTCTTTCTCTCTCTCTCTTTCCACAGGAGGGCATTGTTTTGTCAAAAACTGTCTTGGCTGTTAGATAACAGACTTACAAATAAAGTCTATTGGTCTGATTTCTCATATGTTTCTGCCCATTTATACCTATTTTAAAATGAAAAACACACATGAGATTTTTACATGTTATCCTTTCATTTATGGCAATACTTAAAAGCTTATTTAAATAAGTGCATGCCATTTATACTAAGCAAGTATAATTGAGTGGAAATCAGCTATTCAAATAAACAATATTTTATTTACATCTAAATATTAATGTTAAGAAGTATATAATGAATTTCCTGAAAAATTTGGAAACTTTTTCTTCCTATGAAGAAACAGTAACATGTACTAAATAAATAAATAAATAAATAAATAAATAAAAAAAAAAAAAAACCTCAGAGGAGAGATTATGCTGTTTGTATGCACTGACTTGAATTTTTGGTACAGTTACCTGCCAGCTATGTAATCACAGATAAAAATGGCTAATTCAGCTGGAGAGATTGCTTAGTGGTTAATGTGCTTGCCTGCAAGGTCAAAGGACCCAGGTTTGATTCTCCAGGACCCACGTAAGCCAGATGCACAAGGGGGTGCATGCGTCTGGAGTTCATTTGCAGTGGCTGGATGCCCTGGAGCACCCATCCATTCTCTCTCTCTCTCTGCCTCTTTCTCTCTCTTAAATAAATAAATAAATAAATAAATAAATAAAATATATAAAAATGGCTAATTCATTTACAGTTGAGTGACCATTAAACAAAGCACTGAGTTACCCATAAAAAAAAATCATCAGGGCTGGAGAGTTGGCTTAGCAGTTAAGGCACCTGCCTGCTAAGCCTAAGAACGCCAGTTCCAATCTCCAGGTCCCATGTTTAGCCAGATGCAAAGTGATGCAAGGGCACAATGCCACACTTGCCCATAAGGGGCGCACACATCTGGATTTCGTTCTTTGCAGCTGAGAGGCTGCTGGTGCGCCCATCTCTGTCTGTCTTCCTCTCCCTCTGACTCTCTCTGTCTCTCTCTGTGTCTCTCTGCAAAAAAAAAAAAAAAATCATCAATGAATATATGGGCTTTCATGTTGGGGAAGGAAACACTAGTTAAGTCATTATTTTGTATAACTCATTATTTTATTAATGCTTTAGTAAGTGGCAATAAAGAGGGAGCATTATCATTTTATAAACGAGAGAGCTGACCCTTTGCAGGGGACTCTGTGATGCAAATATTGCCTGTTATAACTCTGAACTATTTCCACATCTCTGTTATTCAGGCATTCAGATCTCTCCAGTAAAACAAACATGTAAATCTCTGATAACCCTTTGCACTGTCCACTTTCTTGGAAGTTGGGAAGAGAGCACAGTGAGTTCTTCCTCTTTGAAGTAGAGCTGGCGGAGGGGTCGCCAAAATTGTTTTCAAGATTGTTATAAATGAGATAGCGATATCTGGTTTCCCAACAGCGGCCTTCAGCCCCTACATCATATACTCATGGGCAATGGCAAGGTGGAGGGTGTGGGTGAGTTCCACTGGGGATCTATTGAAGGACCTTTTACTGGAGCAGCATTTAATTTTTTTAGAATTTTATTTATTTGAGAGAGAGAGGGAGAGAAAGAGAGAGAATGGGTGCTGCAGATGCATGCACCACCCTGTGCATCTGGCTTACGTGGGTCTTGGGGAATCAAACCTGGGTCCTCAAGGCTTCACTGGTAAGCGCCTTAACCACAAAACATTCTCTTCAGCCCTGGAGCAGTATTTTCAATGGTAGGAGGAGTACAGCTTCCATGGAGATGAAACGGGAGCTGGGGATCTGCCCAGGGCTCCACGCAGGACGGAGAATGAAAGACACAGGTAAGAGTAGCCCATTCACACATAACTTGCCCCAGTAGCTGAAGTAGAGTCTCCCTATAGCACATCCAGCTTAGAGTGGAGGCGGGAGTGGTGGCGCAAGCCTTTAATCCCAGCACTCAGGAGGCAGAGGTAGGAGGATCGCCGTGAGTTCGAGGCCACCCTGAGACTACAGAGTGAATTCCCGGTGAGCCTGAGCTAAAGTGAGACCCTACCTGGAAAACCAACACCAAAAAAAAACAAAAACAAAAACAAAAACAAACAAACAAACAAAAAAACATAAATAGAGAGAGAGAGTGAATGACCCGAGAGGGGACAGGACTTGGCCCATACACATGGAGCATAGATACAATGAATGGGATCAGCAACTGCCACAGGAAGGAGCTTCAACCTTTTCAGGACAGCGCTTCCCTTCTCTGTGTCTCTGCCAGACGTTGTGGAAGCCTGGGAGTAGGAAGCTGGGTGGACAAGATTTCTCTCCTAACCAAGGCTTTAGGGCCAAGGTTGTCAACTGGAATGGTGCTACTCCCTAGGGACAATTGCCAAATTCATGGGGTGTTTTGTTATCACAATACTATGGAGGTTGCTATGGGCATCATTGGGCTGCAGCCAGGGAAGGGACATCAGCTTGCAATGTTTGGGGCAGCTCCACGCAGTTAAGAACTGTCCTTCATTCTGTATACATTCTAAGTGTTCTGCATAGCTTTGGGGTAGCAGAAAGATCTATTATGAAAAACCTTTTTTTTTTTTTTTTTTTGCATTTTTAATTAAACCAGGATTGGTCATTTGAAAAAAAAATACATTGCTGATGATAATATTGGCCATTTATCTCATGGTTCTCCACAGTGGAGCAAACCTCTAACCACTGTGCATTATCTTTGAGAGTGCCAGTGAGTGTTTATACCATGAGAACATTAACTTCCCCGGAACTAACAGATGACCTTATGTACCTTTTTTTATCTTACCATCGTTTGAGAACTATATAGTATTTTAAAGCATTTATTTATTTATTTTTATTTTGGAGAGAGACAGAGAGAGAGGAAGAGGAAGACAGGTAGAAGAATGGGTGCACCAGTAGTCTCTCAGCTGCTGTGAATGAAATCCAGATGTGTGCGCCCCCTTGTGGTCAAGTGCGGTATTGTGCCCTTGCATCACTTTGCATCTGGCTAAATGTGGGACCTGGAGATTGGAACCGCTAGAGAATGGAACCAGCATTCTTAGGCTTAGCGGGCAGGTGCCTTAACCGCTAAGCCATCTCTCCAGCCCTATATAGTATTTTAAATGTATGTGTGGGATAGGTTATGGCGATCGATTTGATTTCAAAACAATGTGCTCTTTCCTGTTTTTTACAAAAGTCTTCTGAATTGGAAACCTTAATCCTGACAGCTGCTGTGGAGTATGTAACTCATAGGGCTTCTGACGTTACAGACAAATGGGTTTAGGCCACCATAAAGTGACACTGTGCTCTCATCTATCCTCCTGCCACAGCAGATGACAGTATTCCTCCCCCTTTCTTACGTTTCTAAAGCTTCCACCTCTGCTATGAGATGCGGTAGTAAGATGGCCCTCACCAGATGCCAACAACTTGACCTCGGCCTTTCTAGCTTGCAGGATGTTAGGACATAAATGTCTGCCCTTTATAAATTATCCAGGCTCTGGTGTTTTGTTATAACACCATCAAACGGACTAAGACGGGGGGAAATCGGGTCCGAAAGAATTGATAACCTCTCCAAGAGTAAGAATACGTAGTCTGTTGTTGAAAAAGCCGGCATGGGGAAGAGTTTGAATTAGTCATGAGATTGGCATTTAATAATAAATAGGAATGAATATGTTAATAGAACAGGCCTCTTTCAATAACTAAAAATGACTGAGAACTTTCTGGACTGATGATTTTCAGAAGCTGATAAGAAGATAGGAAAGAAGTTCTATTGCTGTCTCATTATAGGCTCTCTTTAGAAAATATCATGGGGCCGGAGAGATGGCTTAAGGGTTAAGACACATGCCTGTCAAGCCTAAGGACCCAGGTTTGATTCTCCAGGTCCCACGTAAGCCAGATGTACATGGTGGCTCATGTGTCTGGAGTTTGTTTGCAGTGGCTGGAAGCCCTGGCACACCCATTCTCTCTCTCTCTTCCTCCCTCTCTCTCTGACTCTAATAAATAAATAATAATAAAAAAATAAAATATCATAGGGCAGAGAAGTCCCCTGTAGCTTTGGCATTCTCTAAGATGGCTAGCAGCTTGCCACACCCCTGAAGAAGAGAAAGACGGTGGAATTCCAGTTCTGATCCTATATGGCTTGTGAACCCACAGTTGTTCTGCGCCTTGCTTCCTTTACACAGTGAGGATTCTAATAACTTTTGTGCTTCTCTTGATGTTATTGTGAGAGTCTCGAGGAGCAATAAGTATGAAGTTCTCTGCAGCGACAAGAAATATGTTTATGTCCCTTCTTTTCCTCGGCAGAATCCAGGCTCATGCTGTGTGTGTAATAACAAGTAATAACTCATATTAGTTGGTTGAATGTGTCTTTTTCTTCTACAGAGCATAAACGCTGACACATTATGACTCAGACTAAATATCCGATGGATACTGTTTGATTGCTTCATGTTCCTTTATGATGTACCGAAAAACTGTATGTAATTACTTGATATCATGTTCTCATTATACATGCCCAAGATCATACTATGATAGTATTTATATGTGGATATCAGTTGTATCTTACAGGAACTAACTTACAAAAAATTGCAGAGGACAGAAAGGCAGCTGTGTAGGAGTTTTCAAGGGTGAACTGAGCCTGGGGAGATAGCTCAGCAATTAAGCACAATTGCTTGCCCAGGTTCCATTCCTCAGCTACCCATAGAAAGCCAGATGGGCATTTGTTTGCAGTGACGAGACACTGGTGCATGCTCCCTCCACCCTCCCCATGCATAAATAAATAAATAAATAAATAATTTTAAAAGTAAATATAAGGGGGCTGGAGAGATGGCTTAGTGGTTAAGTGCTTGCCTGTGAAGCCTAAGGAGCCCGGTCTGAGGCTCAATTCCCCAGGACCCACGTAAGCCAGATCCACAAGGTGGCACATGCATCTGGAGTTCGTTTGCAGTGCCTGGAGGCCCTGGTGTGCTCATTCTCTCTCTCTCTCTCTCTCTGCCTCTTTCTCTCTATTTCTGTTGCTGTCAAATAAATAAAAAATATAAACAAAACAAACAAAAACAAATATTTGCCAGGCATGGTGGCGCACACCTTTAATCCCAGTATTCGGGAGGCAGAGGCAGGAGGATCGCCATGAGTTCGAAGCCACCCTGAGACTACATAGTGAATTCCTAGGTCAGCCTAGGCTAGAGTGAGACCCTACCTCCAAAAAAAAAAAAAATCAAAACAACAACAGAAAAAGGAAATATAAGGGATGAATTGATTGGAACCCAGCCCACACCAGGAAGGCAGTTACTCAAAGCCTCTATAGAGTTGACTGGGGCTAATCTTCAAGGCTGGCTGGAGTCTCTGTCAGAGCATTGCCCTGATCACACCCTGTGGAGGATCTACATGACCCCCAAGAGAGTCATTCACTCACCTTTAATCTTAGCCTATCCAAACCCTTCACTCCTCCATTACCCCCACGCTGCCTGTCTTGAAAAATGGCATCCATGTTCATAGATCTGAGCGTGTGAGGGGACACTGACTCAAACCCAGCCGTTGCTAGAGGAGTGTCCCAAAGTGAAAGGATTTTGCCCTAAAGATATGCAGGACTGCAGTGTTAGCATCATCAAGGTTGGTTACAGCTGCTGCTGGGAAAAGGGGGACAGAAGAGGCAGTACTAACTACTGCTAACAACGGAGGGACAGAGCACGAAAGTGTGGACTGTTTCATTTGTTCATCTAAACGATCCATCTCTTAACTAAAAGAAACAGGCATGATGGTTGGGGGCTGGAGAGATGGCTTAGCGGTTAAGGCGTTTGCCTGCAAAGCCAAAGGATCCCAGTTCGACTCTCCAGGACCCACGTAAGCCAGATGCACAAGGGGATGCATGAATCTGGAGTTCGTTTGCAGTGGCTGGAGGCCCTGGTGCTCCCATTCTCTCTCTCTCTTTCTCTCAAATAAAAATAAATAAATAAATAAATAAATAAATAAATAAATAAATAAATAAATAAAAACCACGCATGGTGGCTGTTTTTCTCTTTTTGCTCCTTCTGCAGATCGTGATTTGCTTCCCACCCTTTCTGCTCCTGTCAGATCTCCTTCCCTTTAAATAAAGGTCCTACTATGTGTCTTCCCCTTTGCCATTCACACAAATCATCTCAGAGTGCCTATCGTGCCACTTCCTTCCACGTGCTGTCCGTTCTTATGAGACCCCTTTTAATTTCTTCTATTCCCCAGGAAAACCTCGACAATTTTCTGCGACACCTTTGAATTCGTGTTCAGCATTTTTATCTAGTACATCAGTGTTATTACATTTTGTTATCACCGTCATCAATCATCGTGAAGTGATTTGGGATGACCAAATTGCCATGCAAAGAACCTTTTCCACACATGGCCACAGGCTGTGCATCAAGAAGCCAGACGTGACCACCATTAACTCTCAGTATAAGTTTTATCAGATCAATTTCAACTTCCTAGATCTCAAGTTGATTTCTGGAGAGTAGGTGAGTTGAATTGATTTTGGTCTCTTTCCCCTCCCACCCATCCCCCCGTGAGAACATCTAATTTTAACACATAACATCTCAATGACTACTCTGTTAGTTTCAAACCTTTACAATTTGATTTATATTACAGCTTACAAGAAATATGTTATTGAATTATTCTTAGCCCTCCATGTTCCTGGGAATTACTTTTGTCACATACAAATGATATTTACTGATTTTCTCTGGTAACATTATTTTGAGATAACTTTGGCATCATTTATTTATCTAAAAATGGTCTTGGGTGTTATTTATATATGTTGAACTATTTACCATCATAGCCTCTTCTAGAAAAACTGTTTTCCTATCCATGAAAACAGTTTTTTTTTTCCCAGTCAATGATTCTTTGGTGTTTTCATTCTGAAGATTTGTGTGCATGTGTGTGTGTGTATGTGTGTATGTGTGTGTGTGTGTGTGTGTGTGTGTGTATGTGTGTGTCTTTCTACATAGTTCTTAGCCATGCTTGCCAGGTTCAAGTAATGCTTATTTATTTTATTTATTTATTATTTTTTTTCAAGATAGGGTCTCACTCTGGCCCAGGCTGACCTGGAATTAACTATGTAATCTCAGGGTGGCCTTGAACTCACGGCGATCCTCCTACCTCTGCCTCCCAAGTGCTGGGATTAAAGGCGTGCGCCACCATGCCCGGCTAAGTAATGCTCTTTTAAAACTGATTTTCAGGGCTGGAGAGATGGCTTAGCAGTTAAGGTGCCTGCTTCCTAAGCCTAAGAACACCGTTTGAATCTCCAGGTCCCATGTTTAGCCAGATGCAAAAGTGACGCAAGGGCGCAATGCCGCACTTGACCACAAGGGGGTATACGAATCTGGATTTCGTTTGCAGCAGCTGAGAGGCTGCTGGCATGCCCATCTCTATCTGTCTTCCTTCCCTTTCTCTCTGTCTCTGTGTCTCTCTCAAAAAAAAAAAAAAAAACCTGATTTTCAAAGTATTGCAATTTTCCATTTTTAAATTTTTCTTCATTAGCCGTAGCCATTCTTTTCTATATTTTGTGCGATCCCAGTGTAGATATAAAGCAATGCTTCAACGAAATTCAGATGAATGCAAAGTAGAATGAAGAGTGAACCACATCCAATGTACTCAACTGCTCAAGTTCAAGTTCACCAGTCGTCAAATGATGAAAAATATTATTGCATCTAAATGCAACAGAAGTTTGCTTATTTCAAAGCCCATCATGGATAGACTGCTTTTTCAATGCATGCTTCAGTCTATACTCTAAATTTCATTCATCTTATCATATTCAAAAGCTAACAATTATTCCCTAGTGGTTGTCAATGATCCCAGATCATCTCATTATTAATATGTCCATCCTTGGTTTGAGGGATTAATTATTAAAGTAAAATTACAGCCTTAAATGTTTTCTCAGGTATACACATGCTGTTTATGAAACGCTCTTCTCCTTTTCTTTCTCACAACATAATGCTTACAAAAAAATCTTCCTGGGGCTGGAGAAATGGCTTAGCAGTTAAGGCACTTGCCTGCAAAGCCAAAGGACTCAGGTTCAACTACCCAGGACCCACGTAAGCCAGATGCACAAGGTGATGCATGCATTGGAGTTCCTTTGCAGTGTCTGGGGGCCCTGGTGTGCCCATTCTCTCTCTCTCTACCTGTCTATTTCTGTATCTCTCTCTCTCTCAAATAAATAAAAATAAAATATTTAAATAAAATCTTCCTTTTCTTTTTTGTTCTGCCACGTTTGACACACGGTCACTCTGAAATTTGCTGAATGCTATCCTTTGTGTCTTCTCTCAAATAAATAAAAATAAAATATTTAAATAAAATCTTCCTTTTCTTTTTTGTTCTGCCACATCTGACACACGGTCACTCTGGAATTTGCTGAATGCTGTCCTTTGCGTCTTCTAATGGATTTTTCTGTACCCTGTCTTTCCTATAAACTTCAATGCTTATCAGACAAGACTACATCACAGAGAGTGTTGCGTGTGTAGTTTGTACTTTGTTATATTAAAAGTAAGTAATAAAAAATTCTGGCTGCCCTCTTTTTAAAAAAATTTTAAAAAAATTTTTATTTTTAAATTATTTTATTTATTTTTGGAGAGAGACATAGAGAGAGACAGACAGAGAGGGAAAGGGAGACAGACAGAGATGGGCGCACCAGCAGTCTCTCAGCTGCTGTGAACGAAATCCAGATGCGTGCGCCCCCTTGTGGCCAAGTGCGGCATTGCGCCCTTGCGTCACTTTGCATCTGGCTAAACGTGGGACCTGGAGATTGGAACTGGGTTCTTAGGCTTAGCAGGCAGGCGCCTTAACCGCTAAGCCATCTCTCCAGCCCAGCCCTCTTTTCATGTTTGTAAAATTATCAGTGTTGTTGTCAGACTGATGCACTATAACATTCCTCCCCTAATGTTTTCATCAGCCACTGTCAGTCGTTTGCCTACGTTAGTGTTTCACAGGGGATTTCAAGATGTTGGTATTATGAATCGATCACTACCTTACCATGTTTAGTTAGATGAATTTCTCTTCTTTCTTTTCCTCCTTCCTTCCTTTGAAAGAGGCAGAAAGCGAATATGGGCACACCAGGGCCTTCTGCCACTGCAAACATACTCTGGATAGATGTGTTATTTTGTGCCTCTGGCTTTACGTGGGTACTGGGGAATCAAACCAGGACCATAGGGCTTTGTAAGCAAGTGCCTTTAACCTCTAAGCCTCAATCCCCCTGGATTTCTTTAAAGAGGAATTTTGTCTCATCAACTCTGTTGTCTTAAAGTTCAATTTGAACTACATTTTAATATTTTCACTATATCCTAATTCATGCGTTCCCCAATTTGCTCTCATTGCAACAAATCCTCATTTTGTGTGTCTTTCTCTTAGGAAAACAGCATTAAATATAAATACCTTTAAATTAAATCTCCATATTTTATAGACTTAAAAATTTCCCATTGTGTTTAAATAAAAACCTTTTTTTCTGGAGGGCAATCTGGTAAAATGCATAAAGTTAATGTGTGAACCTTTAGCTAGAGTAATTCTATGTATCCTGGGAAAGTAATTGAAGAGTATGCAAAAATGTGAATACATGGAAGTTTAAAATGTAAATACATTATGAATTTAAAATAGTTTATGGGCAGGAGAGATGGCTCAGTGGTTGAGGAGCTTGCCTGCAAAGCCTAAGGACCCAGGTGGCTCATGTGTCTGGAGTTCATTTGCAGTGGCAGGAGGCCCTGGCACACCCATTCTCTCTCTCACTCTCTATCTGCCTCTTTCTCTTTCTCTCACATGAATAAATAAAATATTTTTAAAAAATGGTTTATGAGGACAAAAATATTTAAATGCCTAACTATAGACCATTTAACATTCTCGTCAACATGGGTAGTTATTAAAAATGACATTAAGGAGTTGGGTGTGGGGATGCATGCCTTTATTCCCATAATTGGGAGGCCAAGGTAGGAGGATCATGATGAGTTTGAGACCAGCCTGAGACTACATAGTGAGTTCCAGGTCAGCCTGGACACAAGCAAGTCCCTACCTCAAAAAAAAACAAAAAACAAAACACAAAAACAAACAACAACAACAAAAAAATTAAACATCTATACTGACATTAGAAGAATGATGTAAGGGCTAGAGAAATGGCTTAGCAGTTAAGTGCTTGCCTGTGAAGCCTAAAGACCCTGGATCGAGGCCTGATTCCCCAGGACCCAAATAAGCCAGATGCACAAAGTGGCTCATGCATCTGGAATTCATTTGCAGTGGCTGGAGGCCCTGGCGCACCCATTCTCTCTCTCTCTCTCTCTCTCTCTCTCTCTCTCTCTCTGTGTCTATCACTCTCAAATAAATAAATAAACAGAAGAATGATGTAAGAGGAATATAAATCAATATTTATATGAACAACATATATTATGTCAGAAGCAAGTTAAAAGACATTACATATATTTACCCTTACATCTGTTAAGAGGATAATTTTGTGTTGATAAATATGTGGAGGTTTGATTCAGATGTCCCACATAAACTTACATGTTCTGAATGCTTGATCCCCAGCTAATAGCATTTTGGGAACTGGAGCCTCCTGTAGGAGGTATGTTGGTGGCGGGCTTATGGGTGTTACAGCCATCATCTCCTGCCAGTGTTTGGCACACGTTCCTGCTGCTCTTGCCCACCTGATGTTGGCCAGGAGGTGAGTCCAGCTTCTGCACATCCCGGGTTTTCTGCTGCCATCGTGGAGTTTCCCCTTAAGTTTGGAAGCCAAAACAAACCCTTTCCTGTCACTATCACTGGCACTTTGTGCCAGCCACATGAAGGCAACCACAACAAGGTACAACCGTACCGATGTGGGCACAAAATTTCTAAAAGGCTATGATTTCAACTGTTACTCTGTTGATCAAATTTTGGGTAGCAATATTTTTGTAACTTTCACTTTACATATTATTTCTATTCATTGACGCATGAAATTTTACAACAAAACTTAAAATTGAGGACTGGGAAGATGGCTCAGCGGATAAAGTTCTTGTCCCATAAGTGTAGTGCCTGAGTTTGGATCTTCAGACTCCACATAGAAGCGAGAAGCTATGGTGGGCTTCTGTAATTCCAGGGAGCCTACAGTGAGAAGAGAGCTGGAGACCGAATCAACTGCTCTTGATTTGGCTAATAGATCCACTCAGTGAAATGGAACTCATTGCTGGAACAGGGAAATAAGTCAAAACCATGTACAAAAGTAAGCTCAGTCTCCAAGATCAAGACACCACCAAATGTGGGCTAGAAGAGAGCCTACGCATATAAAATTCCCTCCAAAATATTTATGGCCATCCCATCTATCTAGTACTAACTTCTCTCTCGTTTGAAGAATTTGCTTATCTTTTTCAGATGGACAAGGAACCTGAAGGGAGGATCAGCCAATCACACCTCACCAGGGCCCCAGCTGAAACCAGAGTAATGCAGGGGAAGGGCAAGAGTACAGCATTCTTGGGGATCATGACACCAGAAAAAGGCTGAAGGAGATAAACACAGAGAACATCCAACTCCAACTAAGCCAGATATCCAGAGACACAGAGGCTCCCAAAACCTCATCAGTGAAGTAGAACTAAAATGACCCCAATGTGGCTCAGGGAAATTCGCGGAAGAGGAGGCGGAAAGAATGTTAGAGTCACAAGTTGGGGCATTATGCATAGAGACTTGGCCTATCCCCATAACTCTTGACTACCACCACAATGCGTGATCCACATTCCCCATTGATGAGGGTCCCTTTGGAAGAGGGAGGCAGGGAGGAGGATAATGGAGTCACCATTATGATTGTAAAATCAGAATAATATAAATAAAAAATAAATTATAAAAAAAAAAAAGATTCCCTGCCTCATAAAATGAGGTGGAAAGTGAAGACCAAACCAAAAGTTGTCCTCTGATCTCCACACATGTGACATGTAAAATCACATACATGAACATGTGCAAAAAACACACATATTGAATAATATTTTAATAATTGAAATCTACTTTACCATTTACTTTTTGTAAGTTGAGAAATGGCCTTAATTACATTTAAAATACTACTTTAATTGCAAAAATATTCCAATAAATAAAATACCAATCAGCAAGTGAGGAAGATCACCATTGACATTTAAGTTTAATACCAATTATGAATTCTTCGTCCCTTAAATTTCATAGTGCAGACTACAAAACAATAAGTGGTTTGTCTTTTATGGAACTATGCAGGTCAGTTCCTTCCCTCCTTCCTTCCTTCCTTCCTTCCTTCCTTCCTTCCTTCCTTCCTTCCTTCCTTCCTTCTTTTATTTTGTAGTTTTCTGAGACAATCTCATTCTTTAGCCTAGGCTGGCCTAGAACTCACTATGTAAATCCAGGCTAGTCTTGAACTTGTGTCTCAACCTCCGAAGTGCTAGGATTAAAGGTATGTACCAGCTCCGACATTTAAAATACGATGTGCAGATTTAGTTCACATGCATTAAATATCCTATTTTCTACTTTGGTGGGCCACTCAAAGCTTTAAACAGAAGGCCACTGCTGTTTTATAGTGCTTGGAGATTCTAGACATACTATGCTGTTAATCTTTAGACCCACTCTCCATTATAAGCATTCATAACTTCAATGTGCAGATGAGAGAGTTGTCCACAAGCTTGAAAGTAAGAACTTAGGGCTGGAGGGATGGCTTAGTGGTTAAGGCCTTTGCCTGCAAAGCCAAAGGACCCAGGTTCGATTCCCCAGGACCCATGTTAGCCAGTTGCACAAGGGGGGCACATGCACCTGGAGTTCGTTCACAGTGCCTGGAGGCCCTGGCATGCCCATTCTCTCTCTCTCTCTTTCTCTCTCTCTCTCTCTTGCGCGCTCTCTGCCTCTTTTTCTCTCTCAAATAAATAAATAAATAAATAAATAAATAAATAAATAAATAAATAAAATATCTTAAAAAAAGAGAAAGTAAGAACTTAGACCTCAGGTGTTCAGGAGGTTTTCTGTTTTTTTTTGTTTGTTTGTTTGTTTGTTTGGATTTTTTTCTTTTTTCTATTCAGATAAAAATTCTGTGCCTTGTTTACCCCTGCATTCCACAGGCCTCATTCAGTCCTTTCCTAGTCCGCAAGTCCTACCTGACAGGACTTAACCACACAGAGGCAATCTACCTTAATTCTCTGTCACCACATGTCTATCGGAGCATATTACTTTATCTGTCAACGTCTAAATTCTCACAGCATTTACACAATTTCAGTGTCTGTGAAACAGGAACATGCTACTCCTTGCCCTCCCCACATAAAGAGGCAGTAAGAAGTTGTATCCTAAACACACTGAATTATTTTTGCTGACTAAAAATAATGGTTCTCCCATCACTCATATAGAGGAAGCACACCCTTCATTAAAATACGATGCTATTGGCTGCAGGCAGCAATCTGGAAATACCCTATTCCTATACCCCAAGGCAATAAAGTTGACAGGAAATCTGAGGTGGGTACCGCAATTGCAAATGAATTGAAACTTAGCAATAATTACAAATACTAAAAAATTATCAGATAACTTCTGCAAGATAGGGCGAAGTCCATTTTAATCTAAATTTCTTAACTAAAACTTGAATACACATTTTTCTGCATTATGCTTGCAAATTATAAAATGTAAGAAAAAATAAGAAGGGCCCTTAATTTTTTAAATTTTTTTGTTTTTTGGCTCTGGCATGTAACTCTTAGTACCAGTAAGTGGTTGCTACCCACAGTGAGCTGAGAGACCTACCAAGTCCCCCAAACAAGACAGGTTTCTGTCAAAGCACTTCATTACCCACCTGAGGCAAAAGCTAAGACCCTACTGCTGAAGACACCATATGCTGCTGACACAGAGCTCAGAGAGACCTGGCTGGAATCCAGAAGAGAGCCAGTCCCCAGACAGCTCATCTAGTGCTGGGAAGTGCTAAGTGAGCTACTGGGGGAAAGGGGCCAACAACAGTCTGAGCAACCAGGAGGGACTAAGATATTCAGAAACAAACACCCTGACAGGATGCACACGCCAGTGCAATAGTGGTACACAGCCTAGGTGGGTAACCAATACCTTTCTGACTGGCTAAGAGATCCGCCCACTGGCAAGGAACCCATACTTAGAGGTGCTTTCCAATGTTAAGTTCGCACTAGTCTTGGGATAAAAGCGGGGCTACACCCATCAAATTCTCCCTAAATTAGCGAAGCTTATCCCATTTAGCCTGTGATGACTTCACTTTCTGGTGGAGAATCTGGTTTTTTTGTTTTTCAGAAGGTAGTGAGACCTGAGGAGATAAACTACCCCTTATAAATAATAATAATAATAATAATAATAATAAAGTAGGGAATTTAGAAAATGTTCATCTGGTTACAATGATGAAAATAGTACGGCATCGAGTACATCAGGACGGACAATTCTTCCTGCTAGGGAAAGGAGTGGACTGCGATTCACTGTGAACTTGACCCAGGTCTGGAAAGGGGAACTATAAACATGTGGCATGAAGCACTGGGATCAAAGGGGTATGGAATGTTGGAGGCTGGCAAGGGGAGTTTTCTGACTTTCTTATGGTGACGGAATGTGCCTCTGACGTGAGATCCCATGGTAGCTTTTGCATAATGCAAATACATTTGCCTAAGGCGTGGTAAAGAATATGAGTTTTAATTGGAAGATGTAGATTCAGCCCTGACAACATGCACCACTTAAATGACTCCCTTCATCTTTGGGAGATTCATCAAACTACTCTTGTAATAAAATGAAGATGACGCATTCTATGCTACCCTACCCCAACTTTGAATTTTTATTTTATTTTATATATTTTTTATTTTTATTTATTTATTTACTTGACAGAGAGAGAGAGAGAGAGAGAGAAAGAGAGAAAGAGAATGGGCATGACAGGACCTCCAGCCACTGCAAACGAACTCCAGACACATGCGCCCCCTCGTGCATCTGGCTAACATAGGTCCTGGAGAATCGAACCTGGGTCCTTTGGCTTTGCAGGTAAACGCCGTGACCGCTAAGCCATTCCTCCATCCAGAATTTTTAGATTTATGTGTTTGAAGTGGAAGTGTCTGTAGAAGCCAGGAAGTTAGAAAGGGGCCACAGGAAGGAGGGGAAGGAGGGGGTGTATATTAGAACACATGTGATATAAAGTTGATGGGGATGAATGGAAGGAAGGTTTAAGCAAGAACATGAAGCCATACGCCTTTAATCCTAGTTCGGGAGGCAGAGGTAGGAGGATCAATGAGGAGGCTACCCTGAGACTACATAGTTAATTCCAGGTCAGCCTGGGCTGGAGTGAGAGAAAAACAAAAAACAAAAAAAAAAAAAAAAAAAAAAGAATGGGGGTGGAGAAGAGAAGATTAACCAAAATGAAGGATGAATCAAAATGCTATATGGAAACTCACTCCTATCTATATAGGCTAATTAAAATACTACTTTAAAAAAAGAGTTTGGGTCTGGAGAAATGGCTTAGTGGTTAAACGCTTGCCTGAGAATCCTAAGGACCCTGGTTTGAGGCTTGACTCTCCAGGACCCACATAAGCCAGATGCACATGGGGGCACATACATCTGGAGTTCATTTGCAGTGGGTGGAGGCCCTGGCACTCCCATTCTCTCTCTCTCTCTCTACCTGCCTATTTCTGTATCTATCTCTCTCTGTCAAATAAATATATAAATAAATAATTTTAAAAAAGAATTTGAACCAGATGGGTTTCTACATGGGTAAATAAAGCTGCTCCCAGAAGCCATAGGTTATTAAACAAAACCCCAGTACTAAATATGAGATATCTCTCTACAAGTTGTTGATCAGGGTGGCCACAGGGAAACCCCAAAATAATACAGACTTTTGCAATTGCTCTTGATTGACCGTGAAAACTAGATAGTAAGTCCTTCATCCATCTGCCCTTCTTGATTTTTCTCCATGGCACATAGCACTTTCTGTCATGTCTATTTTATTTGTTTTTTATTAGTATTCTTTGCACTAAAATGATATATTTTGTGAGGAAAATATTTAAACATTTTTTTTGCTATATTTTAAAAAATTCCTGGAACAGGATCTGGCCCATAAATCGCTTTTGAATAAATGAATCAGAGTTTTGCAGAACATGCAGTGAATTGCTATACAGAGTGGCTTACTTTTATCATAACTCAGGGGCAGTGGTATTACTTACTATAGTATTAATACAATGTACTTCTTTCTTTTTTAAAAAAAATTATTTATTTATTTACAAGCAGAAAGATAGAGAGGAGACAGACAGAAAGAGAATGGGCATGCCAGGGCTTCCAGCCACTGCAAATGAACTCCAGGTGCATGCGCCCGCTTGTGCATCTGGCCTATGTGGGTCCTGGAGAATCAAACCTGGGTCCTTTGGCTTTGCAGGCAAGTGCCTTAACCGCTACGCCATCTCTCCAGCCCACATTTCTCCTTTCTTTCTCTCTCTCTTTTTCCTTCCTTCCTCCCTCCTTCCTTCCTTCCCTCCCTCCCTCCCTCCCTCCCTCCCTTCCTTCCTTCCTTCCTTCCTTCCTTCACTACAGAGTAAACTCAGGTTCTGCCATGCCTCTGAGCTACTTGTTTAACTATAATGAGTCATGATTAGAATTAACTAGAATTGCATGTTTTTTTTTTTCTTTCTGATGGACATTAAGCTTTTTTTTTTTTTAAATACAGCCAATGGTGGAGAATGAACTCCCTTAAGTATGATTAGGCCACTCTGACATTTCAAAGTTGAATCTTTTACTCTAACACACAGATCTAGTAATTCTAATTTTGATAGGAACTATTAATATAAAGATGGACAACACCTGACAGGGCTAAAAAATCCTCCAAAATAAAATCAGAAAGAGTAAAAAAAGATGAAAAAAAAGGAATTTGTGATATCTATAACACTCCATTTAAGATTATTTCCCTCTGGTGTCTTTTTCCATACTATAAACAGTGAGAATTGTCTCTCCCAATAGGCTGTCTTCCTATAAGGCTGATCTGCGTTGACTGTCATGATTATGTGATGGGAGAATTGGCCTCGGGCATATGGTTTTTAATATGGCACCACACAGAAGGAAACAATGGCATCAGGAGATGATGTGCTTGGCAACTAGCAGACTACCTTTCCCACAATTGCTAATCTTCATAAGCTACCGTCTTGGCATTCTTTGCTGGGCATGTGTTGAATCTTCGTAAGGAAGCCATGTCACATGCTTACTTAGTGGCTAGTGTGTCAGAAGGGGACATTTACTCCTGAATGAAAATATAAGTGATTTTTCAGAGAAGGAAATGGACACAATGGCGAGATTAAATTTGCCATTCAACGTCTAGTTCCTTTGAATTCTCAGTATTTCCGGAGTATTTCTCCTGCTTCCCTCTGGAGCTCTTGGACTATTGTCACATGATTATCGTGAGAACAAACAGTACTAAATTAGGGCTGGAGAGATAGCTCAGCAGTGAAGGAGCCTGCCTGTGAAGCCCAAGAACACTTGTTCCAATATCCAGGTCCCACATTTAGCCAGATACAAAAATGACACAAGCGCACAATGCCGCACATGCGCATAAGGGGGTGCACGTGTCTGGAGTTTGTTCCCAGTCATTGAAAAGGACTTGGCATGCCCATTCTCTCTCTGTCTCTGTGTGTGTCTCTCTCAATTAAAAAAAAAATTACTAAATCAGGGGCAATAGTGGCTAACATTTCTTCAATATGCCAGCATTATCCTGGATATTTATCATTACCAAAAATGTTAACCTCCTTGCTAGCCTTTTTCTTTCCTTTTTAAAATTATTTTTTGGTTTTTCGAAGTAGGGTCTCACTCTAGCCCAGGCTGACCTGGAATTCACTCTGTAGTCTCAGGGTGGCCTTGAACTCATGGTGATCCTCCTACCTCTGCCTCCCGAGTGCTGGGATTAAAGGCGTGCACCACCACGCCTGGCTAGCCTTTTTCTTTAGGAATTGAAATGATCCAGACTTCGGATGGAAGCATCCAGGACACTTGAGTAAATCCAGGCAGTGTGCTTCACGAGACTGTGCTCTGGGCCATGAAAGTTCCTGAAGATTTCTAACGGCTCTGTTTATAAGCTTCATTTAACCATGAAGATAGATAGATTGGAACCAGGGTCCAAATCTACACAAAAAATGGTAGGAAATTAGGAAGATTTCAATGTGTGCAAAAATAGATGATGATTGTCTTGGAGTTCAGAAAAATATACTTAACCAAAGTGACCAAGGTCTCCCTCTTCGTAATCTTAAACTTATGAACACGCATTTAGGAATATACTTACTGATAGCTTAATGAGTTAGATCCCCACTTCTCTGGCTCTGCAAACCCCCCCTCTGCTCTCGAAAATTATGCACAGCTCAAAATAGTGCTTTGCTTATGTGAATACTGCCTCTTGATGTTTTTCCACTCGAAATTAAAAGTGAAGTCCTAGGAACACGAATAGCCTAATTTTACAAAAATTACCACATCTTCCAGGGATAGAGATGTGTGCCTTCATGGTACTGCACATGGCTGGTATGTATGAGGCCCTTTGTTCAATCCAAGTAGCAAAACCAAAACAAAACAAAAAATAGATAAGAAAAAAAAAGACAAAACAAAACTGTAAAACAGTTTTCAAATGCTTTTCAAAACAAAATGAAAGCCCCATTTTTTGCTGAGTCTATTTGAAAATATTTCTAAATTTGGTTTAGTAGGAGAGAGCTGGTTGTTCTGTTTTGCTTCTCCATTTAATCTGTTGCAATATTGCAAGGCATGTGGTCTGTGGAAAACTCGAGGCACAGTTATGAGCAAAAGAGAATGGAAAAGGCAAACAAGAGCTCGTGTTTTTACGGCAGTTTCATGGACTTAGGAACCCACTAAGAATTTGTTGGCTTGTTGGGGGTCATCAGATCACATTTTTGAGATGCACTGTCTTAGGATGACTGTGCCTGGGGGAGTGGGGATAAAATAAAATAAATGAAAAACCTCAGGCTTCCTTTACATTATGACATCAGCACCAGGTTCACCTGTTGTCGCCCAAAACATAACACTTAGGATGCCTTGTAATTTTTAAGAGACTTGGAGGAAATTTTCTACTTGAACTCACTTTCTGTCTAAAAGATAGTTAATGACCTTACCCTATTTGGAAACATTTTCTTTTTAAGACCCTATATTTTGATTTAAAAAAAGAATGGAAATACATTAAGTAACAACAAAAGCATCGACAGGCCATCAAAGTGTTTTGAGGTTAATTTGGAAGCATCTTGATTTTACATCCAAAAGTGAGGCTCTCTTTTGGAAACTATGATGGTTTTTTTATTCATGTACCTCCATAGTCACTTGTCTTCCTCAAAGGGCACCCAGAAAACTCTAGACATAGGACCTAATTCAGTGTGCTAAGTTTCCCTGATCCAACTCGAGCTGCTGGTGAGACTCCGCCTTGTGCTGGTAGAGGTACTATTTAATTCTGTTGTTTTATAAAGAAACTGCATTCCTGACACCTACAGTAGCCAATTCATTCATATAGACATATATAGTCCTTCACTTACCTTCGCTGGGGAACACTGAACATACACAAAATATCCAGTGCTTGGTAGCTAGAAGGTCTATTTTTTAAATTTTATTTTTAATATTTTAATTTATTTGAAAGAGAGGGAGACAGAGGCAGATAGAATAGGCACACCAGGGCCTCTAGTCACTGCAAATGAACTCCAGAAGCATGGGCCACCTTGTGCATCTGGCTGTATATGGGTACTGGGGAATCGAACCTGGGTCCTTTGGCTTTGCCAGCAAGTGCCTTAACTGCTAAGCCATCTCTCCAGCCCGCATTCTAGTTTTTCTTTTTTTTTTTTTAAGTGAAGGAAGCTACAGAGAAAAGGAATGGTGGTCAGTGAAGGCCTCACCAAGAGATGTGAATGATGTGAGGGAAGAGTCCATTTCTGAGAGAAGGTTAGTGTGTGTCTGTGTGTCGAGGGAGGGAGCCATAGAAATATCAATTTTCCCAGGTCAGAGGGAACTGGACTGGTTTGCGTGTGACGGAGCAGCAAGAGGCCAATGCATGGTAAAGAGAAGGAAGTGGAGAGAAGAGGCAGAGTTGAATCTGAAGACCAGATCGTCTAGGAACGTGAGAGACTGTTACACTGTTTTACAAGCATGCGCAGAACTACACGGGAGCTTACAGAAGGAGACTGTCTTCTTTAAAGGATAGTGAACATTCTGGGGTTTAAAAACCGGATCCAGGGCTGAAGAGATGGCTTAGTGGTGAGGGCACATGCTTGCGAAGCCTAAGGAACCAAGCTCCATGCTCCAGATCCCATGTGAGCCAGATGCACGTGGTGGCACATGCATCTGGAGTTCGTGTGCAGTGGCTGGAGGCCTTGGCGTGCCCAATCTCACTCTCTCTGTGTCTCTAATAAATAAATAAATAAAAATAAATCTTTTAAAAAAGCATTAAAAACGCATTGAAAAACTGGAGCCATATGGAAGCAGGGAAACTAGTGGGTAGAGAGGTACTGGGGGCTGTCGGCAGGATGCTCACAGTGGGGGAGGAGGAATTCTTTCTAAGCACAGATAATAGGGCAGACTAGACTGCTAGAAATGAAGTCAGGAAAAATTAAAATTAAAAAAAAAAAAAGGAAGGGCAAGGCAGGTTCTCTCCTGGGCGGAATATTGCTGTGGATCGTCAATATGCCAATAAAAGAGCACGGATGAAGCTTCAGATCCTTGTCTAGGCAGGGAAATGAGTCAGGGTTGGGTGGGTAATGAACGCAGGTTATCAGGCAGGAGCTGTTAGGACCGTTCACAGACAGTTGAGGAAAAGCAGACGCTACGAGGAAAGGAAGGAGGCATTAGTGATGTGGACAGAAGATGGGGGCTCAGGCCCATTTCACACGAGGCAGCCTCCGGGCCTCCTGTCCTAGTGGGAAACGAAAGGGAAATACGCGAAATGACAGCGCAGGAGATGGTTCTGATAACTTGCAGAGAGCAGCTGTTACACCCTGTGAATGCTCTAGGTGTCCCTGCTGCTGTCATCTGGGGCTGGGAAACTGGCTCCCTGCAAACCTGGAAAAACAGTGAGGGCCGCAAGGCAACTGGATTGCCAAGATAATGCAGACTTGGAGAATGTATATAGTTATCTATCTATCTCCGGATCTCAGTCTGTAGAGATCAAAGGGAGACACAGAGGAAAGTAGATGTTCACTTTACCTGGGTATAGTGGCTCCGTTTACATTTAAATCCAATCATTCAGTTGACAACACGCACCACGACAGTGCTCTCTAGCTTTGTACTGAGAGGCAGAGGTAACTGAGTGAAAACTTGGCCTTTTAGAAGTCTCCAGCCAGAGGAAGTGGAAAGTGGATATAAACAAGAGCTAATGAGGAACAGTGTCTGGGTGTCACAGGAAAAGAGAGGAAGGAAGGAAGGAAGGAAGGAAGGAAGGAAGGAAGGAAGGAAGGAAGGAAGGAAGGGGAAGGGGAAGGGGAAGGGGAAGGGAAGGGGAAGGGGAAGGGAAGGGAAGGGAAGGGGGGGAAGGGAAGGGGAAGGGGAAGGGGAAGGGAAGGGAAGGAAGGGAAGGGGAAGGAAGGAAGGAAGGAAGGAAGGAAGAAGAAGGAAGGAAGAAGAAGGAAGGAAGGAAGGAAGGAAGGAAGGAAGGAAGGAAGGAAGGAGAGGGAAGGAAGGGAAGGAAGGAAGGAAAGAGGGAGGGAGGGGGGGGGGGGGAGGGGAGGAAGGAAGGAAGGAAGGAAGGAAGGAAGGAAGGAAGGAAGGGAGGGAGGGATGGAGGGAGGAAGGAAGGAAGGAAGGAAGGAAGAGGGGAGGATGGAGGAGGGGGAGGGAAGGAGGAAGGAAGGAAGAGGGGAGGGAGGGAGGGAGGAGGGAGGAGGGAGGAAGGAAGGGAGGAGGGAGGAGGGAAGGAAGGAGGAAGGAAGGAAGGAAGGAAGGAAGGAAGGAAGGAAGGAAGGGTGGGTAGAAGAGGGTTTTTGAGAAACTGATGGCAAACTGAGTGTCCAGGGTCACTACAATTCCTTTGGAAGTTATCTGTGGGAGGGAGTGATATGAAAAGCCACCACAGCACAAGAGGACCGACTTCTACCAAGGCTGCTGAAGAAGTTCTTTGTTTTTAGTTTAAGGGAGTTTTGAGTGTTCAGAGTGTTTGATGCATCTGGAAAAGGGATGAGAAATAAAGACGAGCAACAGGGGACTCTAACTGACATCCCAGTACAAGTGTCTGATTGTAATGAAGGAGTGTGCAAACAAACAAATAAAAAGCAAAAGAATTTAGGTTGTTACTAATTATAAGTGACAATTTAGGTAGCTGGGGCTTTGGTTCCTAGATAACATCACAAATCTGGTCATTGACTATAAACCCTTAAGTCTTTATTTTTTTAAGATTTTTTTATTTATTTAGAGAGAGAGAGAGAGAGAGAATGGGTGCACCAGGGCCTCCAACCACTGCAAATGAACTGCAGACGCATGCGCCACCTTGTGCATCTGGCTTACATGGGTCCTGGGGAATCGGACCACTGTCCTTTGGCTTTGCAGACAAACCTTAACCGCTAAGCCATCCCTCCAGTTCTAAAACCTTAACTCTTTAAGAGATGTTCATCTACCCCAAATTTGATCTGTAAGAGGTGTCCTCCAACAAATCCTTCAACATGTATGCGTGGACTGAGACTTCTTTGCAAGCCCATATGAGGTTGATATTGCATGCCTTTAACACAGTTCTTGACGACCTCCTACGTGAAAGGACGTCAATGTGTTTTCCAGACTCGGGTATAAAATCATGCAAAATATAGAAAGCATACTTAAATGCTGGCATCAATAGAATATTGTCTTGACGATATGCTTGTATTCAGAAGACTGTTGTGGGCTGGGAAGATGGCTCAGCTGTTAAAGACGTTTGTTCCCCATGCCTGTCTGTCCAGGATGAAGTCCCAAGTCACCCACATAAGCCAGCTTCAAAAAGTGTAAAAAGAACCTGGTGTTTGTTTGCAGTGACAAAAGCCCTTGACATGAACACACACACACACACACACACACACACACACACACACACACGGGGAGTTTAAAAAGAGAAGAGTGGGGTATTTTATTTTATTTTTATTATTATTATTATTTTGGTTTTTCGAGGTAGGATATCACTCTAACTCAGGCTGACCTGGAATTCACTCTGTATACTCAGGGTAGAGTGGGGTATTTAATTTTATTATTATTATTATTATTTTTGGTTTTTCGAGGTAGGGTCTCACTCTAACTCAGGCTGACCTGGAATTCACTCTGTATACTCAGGGTAGAGTGGGTTATTTAATTTTATTATTATTATTATTTTTGGTTTTTCAAGGCAGGGTCTCACTCTAACTCAGGCTGACCTGGAATTCACTCTGTATACTCAGGGTAGAGTGGGGTATTTAATTCTATTATTATTATTATTTATAACTCAGGCTGACCTGGAATTCACTCTGTATACTCAGGGTAGAGTGGGGTATTTTATTATGGGAAATATGCCTTTCTCCCCTGGGAAGCTA
The DNA here is from genome assembly GCA_036365145.1 of Orientallactaga sibirica. Taxonomy (NCBI): domain Eukaryota; kingdom Metazoa; phylum Chordata; class Mammalia; order Rodentia; family Dipodidae; genus Orientallactaga; species Orientallactaga sibirica. The sequence goes on from JAEOAD010001797.1 coordinate 3,085,521, forward strand.
GTGAAAATAGAAGATAAGTACTTTTGTGGGCAATTCTGGGTATCTAGACAAAGTAAGGGCTCATTGTAGATTCTCAGATATGATCTCTTTTCAGTAGTCGGCTTCCTTCACTCTCTTATTTGTATCACTAAAACTAATTCTTTTTTTAGCACTTTTATTTATTTATTTATTTGCAAGTAGAAGAGAAGGTTGAGAGAGAGAGAAGGAAAAGACAAATAGGGAAAGAGAGTGTGAGAATGAATGGCTGTGTCAGGACCTCTTGCCACTGCAAACTAACTCTAGTCGCATGCACCCCTTTGTGCATCTGGTACTATGTGAATACTGGGGAATTGAACCCGGGCCATCAGGCTTTGCAAACAAGTACCTGTAACCATTCTCTCCAGCCCTAAACCTACTTCTTTTTTTAAATATATTTTCATTTATTCATTTATTTATGAGAGAGAAAGAGGTGGAGAGAGAGAGAGAGAGAGAGGGAGAGGGAGAGAGAGAGAATGGGTGCACCAGGGCCTCCAGCCACTGCAAATGAACTCCAGACACATGCGCCCCCTTGTGCATCTGGGTTATGTGGGTCCTGAAGAACTGAACGTGGGTCCTTTGGCTTTGCAGACAAACGCATTAACCGCTAAGCCATCTCTCTAGTCCTAAACCTACTTCTTAACTTTTTTTTTTTTTCCCCGAAGCAGTGAATGAATCAAAAAGCGCAGTTCAGAGCTCTCTTCTGACTTTCCTGGTCTGGAATATATGGCTATGATTATGCTGTGAAGATATATATATATAATTTTTTCCTATAGCAAACATAGATGTCATGACAATGTCATACATGGTTGTAACATTCAATGTTTGAAAATATGCAACACTCTTCTCTGAAAATACCAGCTGAGAACCTAATGAATTGCGGATTGATTGGGCCACATGATTTATGTTTAGAGGCGGGCTCCAGTGGTATTTGAAAACGTTCACATTCAATTCTATTGCAGGAATTCTATTGTCGTAGCCTTCCAATGGAGCTGAGGCTTTGCTAGAACCCTCTGAACTCATGTGAGTTGAATGAGTTCAACCTTCTGTTTCTGGTTGTCTGTGACATGATCCACATGTTCCTCCCAACTCCATTTCTTCTTGTGTCCTCTATCCTAATACAATCAAGATTATCTCTTGTCACTTACCAATATTTGAGGCATGGCCTCTCCTCTTTTCAGGCACCACATAACTTAAAACACACACACACACACACACACACACACACACACACATAGATGAGAGAAAAGAGAAAAGAGAGAAAAGAGGAAAAAAGGAAGGAAAGTTTTCCTTCCTTGGTTCAAAGATGACCTTAGCAGCATTTTCCCAGCTCTGCACCCTGAAGCCAGCATGAGTAATCTGCCCTTTACTTGAACTGCTGATTTTAAATAAAGATGTTTAAGTGTGTATGGGTGCAAGTGCATGCATATATATGTATATGTAGATGGAGATGGAGATGTAGGTGGAGATTTAGCCAGCATTAAACAATCAGGGCAATTTCTTCCTACCGTCGGTTGATGTAGCTATGAAAACTGACAAAGCCCACGAGAAGGTTTCTGCGGCGATTCAATTCTACTGCAGCATGGGAGAAATAGGAAAAGGAAAACTACCAGGCAAAATTGCATGTTTTTATTTATCTCCTGTAAATTCTGATTTTCTCTGTTCTCAGTGGAGAGGCAGGCCACAAACACGCCACAATTAGAAGAAATGAAACACACGTTCTCATGAAACATCAAGAGAAGCCAAAGGGTCTTCTCTTCACCAAATGTGAACTACTTTAGTTTCCGATGGTTTTTTTGTTATGGTCTAGATGTCTGTCCCTCTGACATTCAGTAGTGACAGCCCTGTTCCTTGAAGTGATGGGATTAAGAAATGGGGCCTCCGGGAGGCGATTATGTCATAGCTCTCTGCCCTGACTAATGGGATTCCAGCCCTCATTGAAATGTCCTCTTCTGCTACACAAGGACACAACAAGAAGACACCATCTCAGGGCTGGGGGGATGGCTTAGTGGTTAAGGTGCAAGCCTGCAAAGCCAAAGGACCCAGGTTTGATTCCCACGTTAGCCAGATACACAAAGGGGAGCATGCATCTGGAGTTCCTTTGCAGCGACTAGAGGCCCTGGTGTGCCTATTTTCTCTCTCTTTCTGTCCCCCCTCTTTCTCTGTCAAATAAATAAGTAAGAATAAAGAAGATACCCTTGTAACAGAAAGTAGACCCTCTCCAGATGTCAAATCTTCCAGCACCGTTGACTTTGGACTTGTAGCATTCAGAATGATAAGAAATGATTTTTTAAAAAAATTTTGGTTGTGGTTTCTTCTATAGTAGCATGAACAGATGATGTCCGTGATTAAGGGACATTGAGGATGTCAGTTTGATCTTGGCCAACAAACTTTGTTGTGCTGGAAGGGACTCAAGACCATGTTTTTGGGTTTTTTTGTTGTTGTTTTTGTTTTTGTTTTCATGTGTTCAATGCACTAGAAACCACCTCTTTCTTTCCCCAGATGACATTTTATCAGGAAGGTGTGAGTTCACTGATGTTTGGCAAGGTTAAGACTATGTAGTTAGGCTGACCAAGGATGAGTCCCTTAAGCACTGGACCCGCTGCCACTGACACACACATTGGAAGAGGCTTGTTGGTGTTCACAACCACGAGGAAGCCTAATTCCAACTGCGTAAACACACCAACAATCACAATCATTCCCTTTTAATTCCAGTGAATCCTTTAGTACGGGAGGAGTGAGAAGAGTGTGTTCTGTCTCTTTAGATATAACTGCAGAGAAACACCTGGCATCAGAAAAGGGCTGCATGCCAAAAGAAAGCAAAATTTGCGTGTGTGTGTGTGTGTGTGTGTGTGTTCATTCACAATGCACTTCAGTATTTGACAGAACGTGGGTTACCGTGGGGAGAAATGGACATTGTACTAGAGCATAAATCATTGGTTCTGATACATTTCATATTGTATCGTTTTAAGTCTCAACCTCGAGAATCACTTCAGAAGCAAATTCACGCTGCCATGCAGCAGTGGTAGGGAAGACAACATAAACTCAATTCAGCCACACCTGGGTTCAAACTGCTGCCACTTTAGCTCTGTGATCTTATCTGAATTTTTAAATCTACTTGAGCTTTACTTTTTTTAGTTTAAAAAATAGGAAAGAGCTGGAGAGATGGCTTAGTGGTGATTTTCCTGTGGAGCCTAAGGACCCAGGCTTGATCCCCAGCACCCACGGAAGCCAGATGCACAAGGTGGCACATGCACCTGTAGTTCGTTTGCCGTGGGTAGAGGCCTTGGTGCACCTATTCTCTCTCTCTCATTCTCTCTTTCTCAAATAAATAAAATATTTTTTTAGGCCAGGTGTGGTGGCGCACGCCTTTAATCCCAGCACTCAGGAGGCAGAGGTAGGAGGATTGTTATGAGTTCAAGGCCACCCTGAGACTACATAGTGAGTTCCAGGTCATCCTGGGCTAGAGTGAAACCATATATCTTAATATATTAATTATTAATATATTAATATTAATTATACACACACACACACACACATATATATTTATTTTTATATATATATATAAAATAGGATGGCCATCTCTCTGTCTGGCTTGTTGTAAATGTTCAACTGAATTTGCAGACATCAAGGAGGGTATCTGGAGAAGAATGACTGTCAGCAGCTGTGAATCTCTTCTTCTCTTTCTGCCCACAAACCACAGCTTGCTTTGGGCTAACAACCTCTTGGACTGCAGAGAATTATCGTAATCTTTTCCCCTGGGCTCATGGGTCAGGGGATGAAATGTACTGATTTATTATTAAAAATATTCCAATGGAAAACTAGTGGTTTATAGGTCTTAACTCCTTGAAACACGTGTTTCCTTGCTGAAATGAGCCACAGTCCTTCGTAGCTCCACACTTTTCTATCTCTCCTCACATTTAGAGCAGTCCCGGCACTGCACAAATGCTACATAAAGAGGCCAAGCTTCTAATTCTCCCATCGCCTTTGGTTGGTAATTTTTAAATCAGAGTGGTGTAGTTTAAAATTAGGAGTTTAGGGGCTGGAGAGATGGCTCAGTTGGGAACAGTTCTTGCTATTCAAGTATGATGACCTGAATTCTGACCTCTAGAACACAAATAAATACCTGACATGGAACGTGGTGGTATGTGCCTGTCATTCCGGTCCTCGGGAAGTGCCATTAGAAGGATCCCAGGGCAGGCTGGTTAGCTTTGAGTATTTGAATGACTGAGGTTGGGGTTCAGTGAGAGACTGTCTCACTAAATAAGATGGAAAGTGATTGAGGGTGATCTGTGATGTGGAGTTCTGGTTTCCACATGCACACACCACACACATACACATGCAAAAAACACATGGAAGTTCAGAGCTGCAAAAGAGTGGTTCAAGCTTTAATGTACATATAAATCGCTTTAGAGCTTGAGAGCAACAGCACGTTTCAGACTCATTCCAAAAGATTCTATTTCTGAAGGAGCAGGCCCCAAGTTCCTGCATCTAAAAGCTATTAAATTTTATTTGGGGTAAAAAGTACTTCACCTGACATGTTCCCTCTCAACATATTTTTATTATATTGTACTGTTATCGGCTATAGATGTACCAGGCTCCTGCATGCTGAAGCAAGAGTCTCGGAATCTCCTATTCGGGAACGTCCGTCCAGCTGGTGCCCTGCTGCCTTCCATTTTACCTCTCTGACCTCCCTTCCCACCAGGACAGGGCATGCGCCCCTTCTGGTTCCATGAAGAAACACGGCAGGGTTGGGGTGCAATGGTTTGGAGTTTTTTTAAGGGATGAATGAATCAGATATAATTTGGGGCTCACTTCTAGAAGATGGATTTAAAAATCTAGCATTTTGAATAGTCCCCAAGTATTAAAGCATTGAATATATTACTAGAGTGTCCCTTGGGGCCTGGGAGGGTCAGGTGTGAAAAAATGGTCTTCAGTCATAAGATCCCTTGATTTCAATGTGCAACCACGCCTGAGTATCACTCGTGGCCAGCACCCTGGTTTTTAAAATATTTTTTTTCTTTATTTTCTTTTTATTTCTTTATTAGAGACAGAAAGAGGGAGAGAGAGAAAGAGTGAGAATGGGCGAGCCAGGCCTCTAGCCACTGAAAATTAATTCCAGATGCATGCGCCCCCTTGAGCATCTGGCTAACATGGGACCTGGAGAATTGAACTGGGGTCCTTAGGCTTCACAGGAATGTGCCTTAACCGCCAAGCCATCTCTCCAGCACTGATTTTTTAAAATATTTATTTATTTATTTAAGATGAAAGAGAGAGAAAGTGGGTGCGCCAGGGCCTCTAGCCTCTGTAAACGAACTCCAGATGCATGCATCACCTTGTGCATCTGGCTTGCATGGGACCTGGAGAATCGAACCTGGGTCCTTAGGCTTTGCAGATGAGTGCCTTAACTGCTAAGCCATCTCTTCAGCCCCATCATCCTGGCTTTTTATGTCTGCTTTGTGAAATGAAAAAAAAAAAAAAACAGAGGGAATGGACAGATTGAGTAATGAGCCAGTGCCACACATGTGCAAAGTGCTAGAGCTAGGATATGAATCCAGGCAGTCTGTCCCCAGTGCCTTTGACAATAAAATATCTTTTATAGATACTTCCCATTTTCTGAAACTCATGACAGCCACTGCTTCCCTCTACTTCTTTTAAGGAGCCACACTTACCATTCAACACACAGCAGGAGTGAATAAGGGTCCTGAAAACAATAGATTATAAGACACAAGGACTAACTGAATACTTATACATTGCTAGTGTTTCTAAGTCATTATATTTCTATACTTAACTTTTTCAAATCTAAATTTAAAATACATAACCACCCAAAAGATATATATAATAGATAGATAGATAGATAGATAGATAGATAGATAGAGATAGATAGATACATAGATACTTAGATACACAGATACATAGATAGATAGATAGAATCTCTGGGTAATGAAAAGAAATATATAGCTTTGAATCCAAGAAGTTTGTTGCTTAACAAACCACACGTAGTCACAGAGGGGATGAGTGAGGGACATGGTCACGTTGAGAAATATAGACACTTTAGCATTTGGTGCAAAGTTATAATGCTAACCTTTCCAATGAATAACCACAGGTAACAAAGTCCAAACAAAAGACAAAGAAATAAAAGCAACTTAATGACACAGTTTGCTGATGGTCTTGTCCAATATTAGGTGGATTAGTGACCCCTCGGCTCAAGCTGTAAGCGTCCTTCAGGAGTTTTAGACAACGGTCTTGCTCACTGCTTACATTTTCTTCACCTTTCTCAATTATGCTGCAGTGGTTAATGAGCACAGACTAATGGTGGCAAAGCACCATGATTAAACAAGTGCTGGCCATCCAAAGCCACTGCTGGGGTTGGGAAGACGGCTTGGGGGTTACAAGTGCTTTCTTGGAAAACCTAACAGCCTGGGTTCAATTCCCCCACACCCACGTGAAGCCAGATGCAGAAAGTGGCACATGTCTGGAGTTTGTTTGCCTCAATTAGAGGCCCCAGTGTGTCCATTTTCCCTCCTCTCTCTCTTTTTCTCTCCCTCCCTCATAAAAAATAAATAAATAATTTTCAAACACCACCTCCGCCCTGAATTTCTTTTCTTTGGTTTATGCTCATCAGAATGTGACTGACAGGTCTCACCATCTTCGTCAAGAAACATTGATTTGGTGTCACTATCATTTGGAACTGAACTTGGTGTTGACGGATAGTTGACCATGTTAACCTTCAGCCATAGTTTTAAAAAGATTCCACTGCATGGGGACAGATATGATTAATATGACTATATTAAAACACATGCATACACATACATATTTAATTAGCTACATGTACAGAGGGGATTCAAATAAACTCTCCCCTCACCAACTATTGTTTGGGAGACAATCTTATTATGATTATCCTACTACTTTAAATCAGGTTAGCGGCTGGAGGGATGGCTTAGCGGCTAAGGCATTTGCCTGCAAAGCCAAAGGCCCTGGTTCAATTCCCCAGGACCCACGTTAGTCAGATGCACAAGGGGGCGCATATGTCTGGAGTTCGTTTGCAGTGCTGGAAGCCCTGGTGCCCCAATTATCCCTCTCTCTCTTTTTCTCGCTCTCCCTCTTTCTCTGTCAAATAAATAAATAAATAAATAAATAAATAAATAAATAAATAAATAAATCAGGTTAGTTTTATAGCCTTTCTTTTAGGACCCTAACCTGATTTGGTAAAAGAAGGGAAGAGATATGGTAGGAATGGTCTCTCTCCCTCCTTCCTACCTTCATCGTAAAAGTCATCACTCTGAAGCCAAGTTCAATTGCACTGTCATGAGTTAAGGTCACTACAGAATTTCTATGAACAACTAACTACCTTTCACTTCACTGCCCAGTTTAAGTGGTAGGGGATGACGTGAGTGCTATGATCATTCTCGGTTGAGTCCTGCTTCTTCAAAGGGTCAGCCACAGCTCAAAAACCTGGGATACCAAGCAAATAATGGGGCGGGTGATTTTTCTTCCTCACCTTGATCACCTCCCCCTTTCCTGCCTTCCATCATGATCTCACTGGTCATTTCCATTCTTCTCTGATTTCTCCCGTCAGATGACAGAACGATAAAAGTGCTCTTAACTGCTTCATTAATGCCTAATCCATCCCTCTCCCTAAAACAAGTGATACTTTAAACAACTTCTCTGGCAGATAATGTTAACCAGAAATTGTCTTGGATTTCTAGAAAAAGATAATAAAAACATTAGGCATTTTTATATGTGACATGTTTCTGGCAATATTTAAATTTTGATCCAGATAGGTTTTTTTTTTTTTTTTTTTTTTTTTTTTTTAATGTGGGCATGTGAGGAGCTTAGCATTTGCTTAATGACTAAATTATTAAATAAAATGCCCTTGTACATACGGCACAGTTGGTCAATGTGAGGTAAATGTAAACATCTGAGATAGGGAAGACGTGGGTGGAGGGTGTAAAGCACACGAGCTCCATTGGCTGAGAGGGTGAAGGGAGGGGTAGGAGTGGATGTGTGAGCTTATGAATTCACAATGTCTGTAGCTATATTATACAACAGGCACTGTTTGGGAGAAATCAAAATAAATTAACTCAAATGAATGACTCACTCATGTGAACTATCATTTTCCAGCTACAGAGAATTAGAAAAAGAATCGATTACTCAACATTTATTTATTAAAAGCCTATTGGTAATAAACACTATGAAGGATCATTTATAATCTAAATGTCACCGTAGCATTATCTATTACTCATATTTTCAATGTTAAGGATTCCAATAGAAACATTTCTTGTGGCTCATCTGTCACCTGCACTTTTGATTGTTTCCTAGACTTCTCAGACTTGGAGCTGGTCTTTGGCATTGTTGCACTCACATTCAGCTCTGATTTTATGAAATGTAGTTCTTTACCTCATGGGCAGATAGACTGACCATATGTACTTTTCTTGCTTATTTCTTTAATTGGGGTGTAGATTATACATGATGATGAAGTTGTATCCATACCATCTGCCTATTACTAGCATGATCTGCATATTTAATTTACCTTCAAGTGGAATCTCATTTTGTTCTCTTGTCTAGATTTTTGCATTTCCATCATCAGTAAAGAACTACATTCGTTCTGCCAACAATTGAACTGTCTATGTTTTCATCACTCTTCGGAGCTCACTGTTCAAATGTCACTCCCTATAAGAAACCCCCGATGGCCTAGCTCTGTTTTGGTAACACAGAACACCATAACTGTAATGAGTTACGATTCACATTGGTTTTAATATCTAGCTTTGCAATCGGGATATAAAAGAATGAAGGCTACAGAAGGCTCACAGTGATAGTTCCAGCATCTAGCATTATACTGGGCATCAGATTGGTATATCTAGCATGCTGTCTCTCTCACTTGCATGCCCACTAAGTGAACATGCTGAGAAAATAATGCTTGAACCTCCACTTCATGTTTGTCTTACATATGTAGGTTATCAAATACTCATAATATGGTATGGGTCCGTCTTGCTAAGCCAAGCCTCCATCTGAGATAGCCAATTTCCTATTCTAGATCCCTCAATAAATGGGTCTCACTCTCTTTTAAAATTCAACAAGTTTCAGGCTGGAGAAATGGCTTAGCAGTTAAGGCATTTGCCTATGAAGCCAAAGTATCCCGGTTCGATTCTCCAGGACCCATGTAAGCCAGCTGCACAAGGGGCACATGCATCTAGAGTTCGTTTGTAGTGGCTGGAAGCCCTGGTGTGTCCATTCACTCTCCATCTGCCTTTCTTCTCTTTCTCTCTCTCTTTCTGCTTGCAAATAAATAAAAAAATTTAAAAATTAAAAACAAATTCAACAAGCTTCTCTGGCTACAGAGATTACTCAGCAGTTAAAGATACTTTCTTGTCAGCCTGGATTGACCAGGTTTCAATTCCCCAGCACCCATGTAAAGCCAAATGCACAAACTGACTCATGCATCTGGAGTTTATCTGAAGATCAAGAAGCCCTGGCATGCCCATCCTCATTCTCTCTCTCTTACACACACACACACACACACACACACACACACACTCTTTCTCTCTCTCCTCTCCATCTCAAATAAATAACTTTAAATTTAACGTTTTAACAATTTCATTCCTTTCAAAATTTGCTACTTATCAGCTAATCAGATAATTCCACATAATTTGAATTAGATGTATCCTTAGAGATATTGTAGTCTAAAATCTTTTGGAAAAAAAATAAACATTTTCATAGTTGACAAGTCTGATAATGAGTTGTCTGGAATTCTTTAAAAATTTTCCAATCACGTCAGACACTCATTTCTTTGCAAGATTGCCCAACCTTCTGCTATCTATCAAACTATTAGGGACTTGTTTTCTTGGACTCTTCCATTCTTTCCAGTGAGAATGGGTATTGTCCTGTTGGCAAGATCCTCAACTTTCCAGTGATGGTTCTCCGTTTAGTGGAAGGGAGCACTTAGCCCTTCTCAAATTAATGGAGACATCCTTAGTTCTTAATTGGTTACTCATCAAATTTCTTCCACATAATTTGTCTTACTAGTTATTTACTGTGTATTAACTCATAAAATGCAGTGCCCAAATGCAGCACAGTAATCCTCAGGTGATAAATTTAGTTCTTTGAATGATGGCAATTTTGACTTATATGAGTTTCAGAAGAATCTCGGGATTCATTATTAACTCGCTGGCAGTTTATCTCTAGATCACAGGCAATGATAAAAGCAAGATTATTTTTATTAGATTGTACCCAATGCCACAGGGGGAAAAATGAATATTCCAAGAAGCAGCTTAGCACACTTAAAATGTATCAATTCATCTGTCACAAATGTCCATGATAATGAGATGAATAACCATTGCTTTAGATTAATCCAAGCATCGACTCCAACTTTCCCGTCGTGACAGGCTGCTAATATGATAATTATTTGTACAATCAGCAGGTGACCAACAAATTTAATAAACTAATTTCTGAAGAAAAAATACACTCAGGATTTAAGAGAAAAATATAGACTTTGAAGAAAAGTGCGGGTAACAAAGGTAGTGGACCTGTTCCTAGATATTTATGCTTAGTTAAGAATGCAAGCCTGAAGCATACTTCTGTCATTAAATATACCCCATTTTCTAAGAAAGTATCCATGTTCCCCATGCTATCTCTCTCTCTCACACACACATGCATATGTATGTATGTATGTTTACCTATGCTACTGTATTGTTTTGAAATTATAATACTGTTCAAAACATACAATTTAACATATTGAGTAGTAAAAGTTAAAAAAAAAAAGGCAGGAAATAGGAAAATACTTTCAAAAGACTAGATTGATGGGGTTCCTGTTAGTTTCACCCCAGTGTATTCTTTATGATATACTTTTCAACAGAAGTTTCATGACTCCTTTTGAAAAGAAATCACTAAAGATAAACCAAATGTGGTTAATTACCTACTTGATCTTCTTCAATTATATTTACATTTTATGTAGAAAATGTACCCAGTTTTCAAATGTGGAGTGGCCAACAGTGAAATACGTTTGATTAACTATTTCTGAGAGGGTAGACTTTGAGCTGAAATGTGGAAATCTATTCTATGAAATACTGATTTATGATCAGTGAGAATTTCCTCCTGTCTTTGCACACCTCATCATTTCAGATCCTCGATGCACGTGTTTGTTCCAGGTATCCTAAAAGTTACGCTAGCTACAGAGGACGGAAGGGAAGAATAGACACGTTTTTCTCTCTCTTTTGCTTCTCCAGTTAGGTGAGGCTACTTTACACTGCTTTATAAAATTTTTGTCTCAGTTCTCTGTTACTTTAAAAAAAAAAAAATCTTCCACAGGTCGCATATTAACTTTTACCCAGACCACAGTTATGCAGTAAATAAGAGATACACAGCCACAATGGTCAGAGGAAAAAGTGCCCGTTGCTACTCAACAGGGGGACCCAGCAGCTCTCATGAGATACTTCCTTAAAAACTTCCTTCAAAACTCCACTCCATTCTCCTTCATATCCCCTCCCTCTCTCCATTAGTCTCTCTCTCTCTTTTTTTTTTTTTTTTTTTTTTTTTTGATTTTTCGAGGTAGGGTCTCACTGTGGCTCAGGCTGACCTGGAATTCACTATGTAGTCTCAGGGTGGCCTCGAACTCTCAGCGATCCTCCTACCTCTGCCTCCCGAGTGCTGGGATTAAAGGCATGCGCCACCACGCCCGGCTCTAGTCTCTCTTTTAATTTGATGTCATTATCGTTTTGTTCTATTATGAGGGTCTTACGAAGGTATTTCTAGGCACTGAAAAGTCATGGATATCAAGGCCAATTTCTGTCTGGACAGTTGCATTGTAAGGATTCGTATCCTTCCTTTGGCTCTTATATTCTTTCCGCCCCCTCTTCCGAGGGCAATATGGGTTGTTTTGTATATAAGTATAGAAGTTGTCAATAAAAAAATAATAATCGAAGCTGCCAGCTGTCACTACTGGAACGTTTGCTCTGACTCCTAGGAGAGAGAGCAAAGATGCCCTTTGCAGAGCCTGCGGTCTCAGACTGGTTTACCCCATGCACAGGAAAGGCAGACCTGGGCTCGTGCTAAAGCACCTTTTCATGGTCCAGTAAGTAAGTTGTTAATGGAGAGATAACGCTATCTTAATCTCTGATACGACTTCATGGAAAAATGACACAATCAATCCCAGGGTCGGAAAGTTTTAAAAATAAATATACATATGAGAGGTTAAAAAGTTCAAAGCCAGGTGACTGCCTACCTAGCTCGAAGTGTAGCATTAACTTTCAGAAAGGAATGGGCATTTGAATCAAAGTGCTGATTTTAGAAATGAAAGCAATTAAAGAGTGGAAAGACCGAACACTAAAGGTCTTTATTGCCCATATGTGAAATAAGATGAAATGAAACATCAGTCCAGCCTTTGTCATTACCACAAGGGGGACACCTTCTGTGGACCAGGGTGTGTGTGTGGGGGCGGGGGAGTAGACTGAAATAAAGTGAAACCATTTTGGCCGTGATCATTTTCTGCCTCCTTCCTGCCACACTAACAGAGAAAGCTGGTGGAGGGGGAGAAATGGGGAAAATTCCATGGGATGAATTTATAAGATTCAGCTTTCTTCCTGTGCTTCCGGGAGCGATTCTTGTTATGTTACTTCACAGCAAGGCAGACAGAGTCTCTTGAATATGCTTCTATTCTGCTAATTCCGAATGTTCCTATTTTTAAAAATATTTTATTTTTTTGTCAATTTTTAAAGATTTATTTTTAATTATTTATTTATTAGAGAGAGAGAGAAAGAGAGAGAGAGTGAGAATGGGTGCACCAGGGCCTCTAGCCACTCCAAACGAACTCCAGACACATTCACCATGTTGTGCATCTGGCTTACATGGGACCTGGGGAATCAAACCTGGGCCCTTAGATTTCACAGGCATGCGCCTTAACCACAAAGCCATCTCTTCACCCCAAGGTTCTTTTTGGTTTTAAAGATCTATTCAGCAAGTAGGATGAACATGTTCCCTCCTCACTGTCAAAAGAGAAGTTTCCAATGACTTTTCCACAAAACCAAACTATGTATGTGTGTTTAAAGTTAGATGACCAAAGGTAAGGAGAAACAAACACTTTAAACTGAGCTGTTTATCCCATAATTTCTATTTTTGTTTTCTATCTACCTCCAAATCATCATTTCTTTCCTTTTAAAAGTTACTTGGGGGGCTGGAGGGATGGCTTAGCGGTTAAGGCTCCTGCCTCCTAAGCCTAAGAACACTGGTTCCACTCTCCAGCAGTTCCAATCTCCAGGTCCCACGTTTAGCCAGAAGCAAAGTGACGCAAGGGTGCAATGCCACACTTGACCACAAGGGGGTGCACACATTTGGATTTCGTTCACAGCAGCTGAGACTGCTGGCACGCCCATCTCTGTCTTCCTCTCCCTCTGTCTCTGTCTGTCTCTCTCTGTGTCTCTCTCCAAAAATAAATAAAATAATTTTTAAAAATTTAAAAAAAGTTACTTGGGGCTGGAGGGATGGCTTAGCAGTTATGGCGTCTGCCTGCAAAGCCAAAAGACTCAGGTTCAATTCTCAGGACCCACGTAAGCCAGAGGCACAAGGTGGCATATGCATCTGGAGTTCGTTTGCAGTGGCTGGAGGCTCTGTTGTGCCCATTCTCTCTTTCTCAAATAAATAAAAATAAATGGTTTTTAAAAAGTTACTTGTTCACAAGTTCTTTCCCTGTGTCATTTTCCCATTATGCACAATCTGATTTATTGTCAATTTTTTTCCAAACTGTACTTCTGTCTCAGAATGCTTCCTATCCTCACAGAACATCTACTCGTGGTGATATTTCAGGCAGAACACAGAGAGAGAGAATATGTTTTTGTCCCGTCTGTCTTCAATGGTATCAGTGGCAATGGGCCCGAGACGAGGATAGGCTAGGATGTTGGGTTTGGAACACTATTACCCTCTTTACAATAACTGCTATTTGTTAAGTGCTTACTGTGTCAGGATTGCTGGCCAAACATCTCATGAGAGTGTTGTGTTGGACTTTGAAAGGTATCAGAGTGAAAAGTTTACAGACAGGACACTGAAGTTTAGAGAATTATACAGGCCTGAGTGACATTAACTTTAATTCTTATTTTTTTAAATTTATTTTTATTTTAATTATTATTATTTTTTTTATTGTTTTAACCCCTATCATTGATGTGAATCCTGAACACTGAAAATTTACTGTCCCAGAAGGAAATAAACTTTGCAGTTCATTGACTCTGTGTTGAAGGAGTCACGAGAATGTCAGTCATCAATTAGAACGACCGTAGGCTAGGTGCAGAATGCAAAGTCCTTGGGAAACAGGCTATATATGCATGGGACAGTTTTCTTCTCAGGATCACGTGTCTGTGACTTTTCACCAACTTAAAAGTCCCTTCTCATTTTCTGTCACTGAGCACAACAATATTAGAGCAGCCTTTTTCTGCCCACGGCTGACAGTTTTGTGAATGTTGCTGGGACATTAGGATCAGAACACTTCATTTGGAGGGCAGAAGGAAGCACGAAGGCAAAAAGACAGACAGTCTCACCCCTCTCGCTTGAATCCTACTCAGAACTTGAGGTTTTGATTGGATCAGCATCTATTAAAAGGCTCTTCACAACTGTCCATTCAGGTGAGTTTTGGACTGTAGAAAAGTGCCAGAGGCTTGCTGGCAGAATTATCCCATAGCAACAATCCCCCAAACTTCAGCTACTCAGTTTCTTAAAAACAAAACAAAACAAAATAAACAAACAAAATCGGGTGTGGTGGGACACGCCTTTAATCCCAGCACTGGGGAGGCAGAGGTAGGAGGATCACCATGAGTTTGAGGCCACCCTGAGACTACAGAGTGAATTCCAGGTCAGCCTGGGCTAGAGTGAGACCCTACCTCGAAAAACCAATAAATAAATAAATAAATAATCCTTTTATTTTATTTTATTTGTTGAGAGAGAGAAAGAGAGAAAATGGGCACACCAGGGCTTTCAGTCACTGCAAATGAACACCAGATGCATGCACCACCTTGTGCATCTGGCTTACGTGGATCTTGGGGAATCAAACCAGGGTCTCTTGGCTTTGTAGGCAAGTGCCTTCACTGCTAAGCCATCTCTCCAGCCTGCCATTCAGTTTCTTGACTCCCCAAGAAAACAACTGGGTATCAGTTTTTTAAATAGCCATTCTTCCAATTTTATAGTCCCATGTGAAGGAAAGGACTCCCCATTCTCACAGGATGACACACATCAAACATTTTTACATGGTGTCACTAAGTCTATGGTAAGCACCAAAACACTAATTTCTGGAATACATAAATAATATTTCCCTGTATAAATATAAATACATTAATTTATTCAAGACTCAGAAGAACTTACTAGATATCTAGAATTTTAGTAGGTTTTGATGCAGCAATGATCGATGTCCTGTAGGTACTTAATGAGTCTTATATAAATTTAAAATTTTGTGCATATGCTAAAGATGTAAATTTGAATATAACAGGGTGATATGCTGAGATAATATATGGGGGCTAGAAAAAATGGTGGGTTCACAACTACCCATTTAGATAACCAGAGATGCCCCAAAACTGGTTTAAAAAAAAAAAGAAAGAAAAGAAAAGCAAAAGAAAAAGAAAAGAAAAGAAAAGAAAAGAAAAAGCCTTCTGATATTAGCTTGGTGAAGATTGGTTAAAAAAAATAGGCAAAAACTATCAAACACATAAAATCTTTGTTATGACTGACATTTAGTTAAAACATATGGGTAAAAAAATGCTATTCAAATTACAGAGAAAAAAATCATATAAACTGGCAATGATAGGTAATTGATAAGTAGTATTTTCTGAAGCCTTTGTTGACTTGAAAACTTTGCCATTCACTGAATCTCCTACAACACTGAAATCTCCTCCATATAAAATGGGAAAAGTGACTCGAAATATTTTCTCTACATGAAATACATAGGATAATATTTCATAACTGTTTCTGCATGTCTTCATGCAGAAAACTTCACAGCTGTGAAAGCCTTAGGAAATAGCGGGGTTCGTGTTCTTTACAGTCAAAGAAGCTTAGGTCAAGGCATGTTTTAACTCTACCAAGATTACAGAACTAGATCCTAGATTTCCCTCCATCCCAATCTAGCAGTTTTTTCCCCCATATTATCTATATCGAGGGACAGTCTGTCAGCAGCCATGTTAACTTCAACTGTGGGTTTTCCTCATTTCTTTTTATTATTATTATTTTTTATTTATTTTTGGAGAGAGAGAGACAGAGAGAGATAGACAGAGAGGGAGAGGGAGACAGAAATGGGCACGCCAGCAGTCTCTCAGCTGCTGTGAACAAAATCCAGATGCGTGCGCCCCCTTGTGGTCAAGTGTGGCATTGCGCCCTTGCCTCACTTTGCATCTGGCTAAATGTGGGACCTGGAGATTGGAACCGCTGGAGATTGGAACCAGCATTCTTAGGCTTAGCAGGCAGGTGCCTTAGCAGCTAAGCCATCTCTCCAGCCCTCCTCATTTCTTTCTGTCTGCCCCTTTCAAAAAATACTAGATATTATACATTCTTTCTCCTAACATCCTTGCAACTTTGAGAAATTTAAGGTCTTTTAAGGTCAGACGTGATCTATCAGAATGTGTGTGTATATATGCCCACTACCCTTTTCAGGTCTATACAGTCACTACAAATATGCGTTGGGAGCATTCTGTCCAAATTTTAAGAACAACAACAACAAAAATCGGACAAGCCTGATCTTCCCACTCCCATTATGAAGTTCGTAATCGAGAGTTCTGTGAGATGAAGACTCTCGCTGGAGGTGTGGATTTTAACCCACTGACTGATAGCATTTGTGATTTCTTCCTACGCCCACAGCCACTCTTTGTCCCTGATCTTGATTATCATTTTTGCATAAATTGTCCTACATGTTGTCATCTGATTAAAAAAAAATAAGGAGGCATAATTGGAGAGGGGGAAGAATCTGGTTATCTTGACTCTTTTGGCTTGCACATTTAGTATAGGAGATAGTGTTCTGCAGAATTTGCTTCTGCCTTCAGACATGGGCTACTTAAAACAATTACGTTTGGCACCGCATGTGTTGAGCTGTTTTGCAGTAAACAGGTGAACCAGAGATCTGAACGGCCATCATCTTGACCTCAATATTTATACCATGTCCACAATATCATCATATGAGCTAGATAATTATCACAGAAACAGAAGCTTTTTTTGGTTTGTTTGTTTTTCAAGATAGGGTATCCCTCTACCCCAGGCTGACCCAGAATTCACTATGTAGTCTCAGGCTGACCTCAGACTCACAGCGATCCTCCTACCTTGGCCTCCAGAGTGCTGGGATTAAAGGTGTGCACCACCATATCTTTTATGATCACAAACACTAAGGAAACCATGTCTAAAACAATCATACAATTGTACATCTACCGAGACACCACTTTAAACTATAGTTTTCTCTAGTGCTTATGATAAAGTGTTATAAATCAAGTACCCACCCTAAAATGAATTCTCACTAATGACATTCTTTATCTTATGTTTAGCTTTATTGTCTCCATTTGTATATTTTTTATGTTTTCTTTTTTAATAATTTTATTTTTTATTTATATTATTTTGATTTTACTCCATTTGTATATTAATGGTAACAATATAGACACCATTGATTAAGAAGGTTGGTGGGTAAATAAGTGAGAAAATACGTAAAGTATCTGATCTGGATGAATGGCAACTATTTGTGTCTTAGTTCTTCAGACATAACTAAGATCAAACAGGAAGACATACTAGCTTTAATTCCCATTTCTGCCAATAGTGACACAAACAATCTCTGTGAATGACTAATACAGAATTTCCTGAATACCAGCAAAAGGCAGGCTACAACTAAGTAATCTCTACATCCCTTTTAACTTTAAATGGGTACAATTTAATTTTTCTCAAAAGCACATTCTCATCCTTGTTTTTTGTCCTTGGAAACCCAAGCTATATTTAGTGATTGTGCTCAAAAGAGGTATTTTTTTTCCCTTTAAAAAAACAAAAACCCGAAGCTATTAGGTCTCATCTAAAACAACCAGGTAGAAAAAAGAAAATATAGGCTAGATGGATGATCACTTCTTTAACATATTGGATTGCAGTGGTTATAAAGCCCGGCGCCTTTATTCCCAGTAGGAAGCAGAATCTGGGATCAGTGACTTACTCTTTGTCTTATGAGAGAATTGTAACTTGGACCAGGATTTAAAGATTTTTTTTCTTAAGTGTTAAATCTCCTTGTAAGTTCTAGGCATTGAAACACATCCCCATAACATACCTTCCTTATTGACAGCGTTAGCTTCTTTTCATACTATCAATCAGTCAGTTGTTTATTTTGTTGGCTTGCAATCATTTGCTGGAAGGAAACGCACTTGCAGAGCTCTTGGGAAAACTCTGTCACGAGTAGGTAACCTATCAACTGCTTCTTGCTGTCCTCTCCTCACTGGCAGGGCAACTTGACAGGAAGAATTGGAAAGATCCAAATCCCAACTCGTGCTTTACAGGCCACCTGAGCATATGACTCTACCACCTTTGAGCTGTCAGCACTACTCAAAATAAACGGAATATTTGGCTAAATTTATGTGACATTTCTGCTCATGCCACTGGCTAACAGAGAAAAGTCCTCAAATCCAAACGGATATGTTAGTCAGGTCGAATCTGGGATTGTCTGATTAAAGTCCATATATGAAAGCATGACCCAAAACATTTGAGAGTCTCTGAAGAGAAATAAGACGACTGCATGGCAAGTACTTCAGAAGGTTAGATCATTATCTAGGCAATGTTGCTAAAAAAAAAAAAAAAAATCAATGCAGCTGGGCGTGGTGGCACACGCCTTTAATCCCAGCACTTGGGAGGCAGAGGTAGGAAGATTGCCATGAGTTCAAGGCCATTCTGAGAGGACATAGTGAATTCCAGGTCAGCCTGGGCTAGAGTGAGACCCTAACTCAAAACAAACAAATGTATATATCTATATCTATCTATTTATATAATATATAACAATTCTATATATAATATCTACCTATATATAATTGTTTCTGTTCATAGGCTTCTAGTTGGTTCAAGATTCTTTTCTCAAAATACTTTATACAATGAGATGTAATTTCTTGGGCAACCCCTATGAACTAATTGAAAGGAAGACGCTTTACCATCATTTCATCTTTAATGTTTAGCTTTCCCTTATTGTAATGGCCTCCATCTGTCTTCCAGCCCATTTGTTCAGCTACCTATTTAACTCATTTGACAGAGCCACTGACTCAAATTCAACACACTCTAAATTAAACCCATCACTTTTGCTATCCATTAAACTTATCTTTCTTGTTTATATAATTCATCGATTCACCAGTTCCTAAATCATCTTGGATTCTTGTCCTTGACTTAATGTCACTATGTTATATCACCTCAATCTCCACTGCTCAAGTCCATCCAGTCTGAAGTGTTTCATGTCCATTACCATGTTCCTTTCACAATGTCAGGAATTATAATAGCATGGCTCCAGCCTGTCTATTTGCAACCATTCTCCAGCTTATTGCCAAAGTGATCTTAATGAGACTGAATTTTAACCAAGCACTCCCACACATAAAACTCTTTCAATGGATCCCCCCCAAAATTTTCAGGATAAAATCAAATTAATTTGCCTAGTATCAAGACTTGAAATGACAGTCGTGTCAAATGCTGTTAATTTTCCATTGTAATCCTAAACTTGTCTCTCCTGATCTCTTTCTATAGTAATTCTTTGTTCCGGTTATATGAAAATACATAAGAGTTCCTGAAGTTGTGCGGCTGGCTCCTGTATCCATTTTCTTAGATGTTCAATATCTTCTTGATAGAGGGACTTTTCCTGCTCTTTCACCCAATAATCCTTGCATGTATTTTAAGACTCAGTACAAGAGAGAGTCTCTGCCGGATGTGGTAGTGCACACCTTTAATCCCAGCACTCGGGAGGCAGAGGTAGGAGGATTACTGTGAGTTTGAGGCAACCCTGAGACTATATAGTGAATTCCAGGTCAACCTGAGCTACAGTGAGACCCTACTTTGAACCCCACACACACACCCAAAAAAAGAGCAGGTCTGATACTCAACTTCCCATTATCCAGTTCTAATTTATATCAAACAGCACACCAAAACTATCTCTGTTTGGATATTAATCTCACCGCGAACATGTATTTATCTTGCCCATCATTATATGGGTAGGATTAGGCCCAGCGTTTGATATGTGGTGGATATGCTCAATCATTGCTTATTGAATAAAAAGTAATGTCTATTAAGTCTCATGAGACCAGAAACTAGAAGGAAATAGATACCAATGATTGTTTTTCTATTTCTTTGTTCATGCCTCAAAGGGGTGATATATCCCTCCCGCATTTACTTCCTTAGATTGCTGAGCTAACTAAGAATTCTATCTTTTTAAAAATTTTTTTGTTTATTTTTATTCATTTATTTGAGAGCGACAGACAGAGAGGCAGATAGATAGAGAATGGGCATGCCAGGGCCTCCAGCCATTGCAAACAAACCCCAGATGCATGCCCCTCCTGCATCTGGCTTACGTGGGTCCTGGGGAATCGAGCCTCGAACCGGGGTCCTTAGGCTTCACAGGCAAGTGTTTAAGCGCTAAGCCATCTCTCCAGCCCTATTTTACTTTTTAAGGTGACACTTACTCAACCCAAAGCAGGTGTTTTTAATACCTTGAGAGGTGTGTGGGTATGGGTGGATGATTATTTCAAAAAGATAGTTTCCTTAGTGTGTCTATGTAGCTCACCACTCTCAAAACTTATGAATTTCATCAGCTTCAAAAATAAAGGGAATTACATAGGACTGTTGAAATATTTCTCTCTTACATCTACTTTTTGATAATTACCTTCTACCATCCACAAATAATCTCAAAATGACTCTAAAATCAAGCAGTGGTTTGTTAGGTGGTTAGGGTAAAATGGTGCTAGTGAAAGGCACCCAGCCCCTGCATTGATCAATCAATGCTGTAACTGAGGGATAAAGCATCTTTCTACTCTGCTCTAATCTCCCATCAAAGGCAAGATGTGTGTCAACTAATATCTTCATAATCTCTAAACATGCCCCAAATTTCACTCTTAGAATAAAGTCCCTTCCTTTCTTAGCATCCACATTCATACAATAGAATTCTGATTTTTAAAAATATTTAGTCCATTCTAGGCCAATGGATACAGATGGAAAAGCAAATGAAGTAAATATAATTCTAGAAATGAATTTTGTACAATTGTGCTTATTGGTCATTTTCAAATTTTCCTTTGAAAGATGCCATATGGTTTATCTTTCCAGAGTGTTTTCCCTTTTGTCATAACATTCATCTGATATATGCAAGACAGCACAGCCATTTTAGCCTGCTTTCCACCTTCACTCCCAGTATTTTGAACTTTTGTCTCATTTGCAACCTCTGACATTATTATTTTTAAAGTTTGTATCCTGCACTTGTGTTGATAAATTCTTTTACGATATGGTCCATGTCTCAGCCAGCATTTTATACAACAAATATTTGGAATATAATCATTTTTACTAATTCTTGAACAAACAGTAGTTATTATTTATTCAATGACTGCAGTATGAGTGGAAAAAAACATAATTCATGCTTTATCTCATTGGTTCTTTTACAAAACAATAAAAGCACCCTTTAAGATTCTCTTCTATGTCCCCTCAAGAGAGGTGTAGAGATTTGATGGAAAATTTTAATATTTCCACTTGTTTTTGAATAAAAATACACTACTAAATATGCAAATAATATATGCCAAATTATTCACCAAATATTTATATTCTATTTTGCATCACAACATAGTAATGGATATGTAAAATGTAGGGTCATAAGTCTCACCACACTCTCAATTAGAAGCCTTACATTGACCACACCTCTTTCCCCACTGCCCTGAGGATAGAGCTGTGGCTTGCAAGGTAAAGAAGATGTTGTTTTCACTCACCAGACTTATGACTAACTCACACCTGGAAGCTCCCACAGCAGGTAACAGTGGTAAAGATCTATCATGGAAATAATCTGAAAAGGGGGAAAAGGGAGCCTTCTAAAGTGCAGACAAAGGCTGTACTTCTTGGTCAAGGTACCCAGATGAATTACGTACTTGGAAATTCATGGGGCCATAGAGCTATGTTTCTGTCCCCATATCACACTTTAAATAAAAGTGAAAAATGATTTTGTGATATTAAAGCATGGGATGCTGCCTCTGCTTGCATCTTCTTGCAACAACGTCTGCCGGTGTGATGTTCTGCTCCAGTAGTACTGCAAGGGAGTTGAGATAGTGGGAGAGTGACACAAAGGCACTGGTGGCATATGCTAGCAGAGTTCTTAGTGCCCTGGGAGCACAATAAGGTTACACCTAAGGCAAATGAGAACAACTACTTTGCACAACTCACTGCTATAAAGCAATAACTCCCCCCCCCAATTCTAACAAAAACAAAACAAACAAACAAACAAAAACAATCTTTCCCATTCTCTTAGAGCTGCTGTGAATGTATGCAGACTGTTGACGCTAAACAAGCATTCTGGAAGCACTGAGTTGTCTACCTTCGTGACACATGGACCCATGAAATTGCATGTTCAAGATGTTCAAACAACAGGACTGTATCAAATGAATTCTTTTACAGGGACCAGTAAGTTCAAGTTATTCTTTTCTTTTTCTTTTCTTGGAGAGAGACAGAGAGAGAGGGAGAGGAAGACAGATAGAGATGGGCGCGCCAGCAGTGTCTCAGCCACTGCGAACAAAATCCAGATGCGTGCGCCCCCTTGTGGTCAAGTGCGGCATTGCACCCTTGCGTCACTTTGCATCTGGCTAAACGTGGGACCTGGAGATTGGAAGCACTGGAGATTGGAACCAGCGTTCTTAGGCTTAGGAGGCAGGCGCCTTAACCCCTAAGCCATCTCTCCAGCCCTCAAGTCATCCTTGTCTGCAGGATCTTGCCGTGGTTGAATGGTAGTTGCATTTCTTCAGAGGTATTAACTTAGGCTGATTTGGGGTGGCTCCCTGAATCACTACCGAGAGGGGTCCTGTGACTTGATCCTAGTCAGTCCTATAGACGATGTGAGTGGCGTGTGACATGGAGACTGTGGCATCATAGAGGACACTGGCAGTGGCTATCTCTTCTCTAAACTCGAAATCATCTGTGAGCGTAGCAAGGTCATACCTAGATTTTTTTTCCTGCAGGATTTCCCAGAGCTATTGATGTAATAACACAACTGCTCCATATCTGAGATAGAGATGGCTCGATGCAATATTTTCATAGGCTTTTTTTTGGTCTGGCTTACGTGGGACATGGAAAATCAAACCGGGGTCCTGAGGCTTTGCAGATATATGCCTTAACTGCTTAACCATCTCTCCAGCCCTCATTATATTCTTTTTCCAAAAAAAAAAAAAAATGACCATTTTCTCTGCAATTTCTATTGCCTTAGTTAAAATCCATTTCATAATGATTTTCACATAACTAAATGCATGACTCACAGGATTGGTGAAATTTGTATATTAAATTCACAAGACCCTGTGCTCATAATCTAAAATGTAAATTGAATGTCAAGCAGGATTCTTATTCTTCACTTTTGATTTATGAGTGGTAATTTAAATGAAATTTAACATGTATGTGAAGATACAATGCTAAGTTTCATTTAACTGATTCTTATCTTCTCATTTTTTTTTTTTTAATTCAAACCTGCTTTGCTCAATGACATTGTAGAATGGTGGGAAGAGTTTTAAAAATTTCGCAACACATTTATTCAATCATGAGGCATATAATAGGTAGAGAGTCTCTGGATGGGATACCATCACAAAAATAAAAACTAAGCCCCCATCTGTGATGGCTGTCCACGTAATAATGAGAAGACATTAAAAGTAACTCATATTGCTTCTTCGTTTGTTAAACCTATCAAATTAAATAATAGCAATCTAAAGCAATACTATCATTTTGGTCTTACATTTTGACTGTATTGTGCAAAGTGCTCTGAACATTAACTTTACCTATTCCCATTTTTTGAAAAGATATTTTATTATTTATTTATTTATTAGAGAGAAAGAGAGCGAGAGAGAATGGGCTCACCAGGGCCTCCAGCCACTGCAAACGAACTCCAAATGCATGTGCAACCTTTTACATCTGGCTTACATGGGTCCTGGGGAATCAAACTGAGGTCTTTTGGCTTTTCAGGCAAACGCCTTAACTGCTAAGCCATCTCTTTAGCCCCCTATTCTTGTTTTTAATGTCCAGCAAGCTATTGTTGGATAGTGTAGGCAGAAGCTAAGCACAGGCTTTAGATTCTGCCTTCTCAGTTCTGCTATGCGGCCTTGGACTTACTTAACCTATCACCAGTGTCTATATTGGTAATATGGGCAAATGTTTCATAGGGTCATTACCAGGATTAATAAATTAACATACCAGTTTCTTAGAAATTAGAAATATGCTTGGGAAATAGTAAGAACTCATAGCAGCTTTCAACAACTTGTTTCCAACATGGCAGTTGGTATTTGAATATGGATTTGTCTGTCTGAGTGTGGAATTGAAGCTTGTGACTGAAAAAAAAAAAAAAAAAAAACAAAAAACTTTGTGTTCCACAGAAAATATTTAATCTATTTGCGTAAAGCAATGACTCTGTGAATAAAGTACTTAAAAGAAATAAATGAATAAATAAAAAAAAAGCCTGAATACCCAAGTTCTTGATCACCAGATTCCAGGTCAAAATCCAGAAGCAACAACAGAGCAATAGCAAGAGTGAGAGACAGGCAGAGAGAAACGAGTCTCTACATGTGGTTGAAGGTCAGGATCAACACCCCAAAATTGTCCTCTGGCCTCTACACGTGCACCATGACACACATACTCCTGCACTCTCACAGGAATACAGACATTAAGAAAGATAAAATTTGTTAAGATCATGTTTTTTTTTTTTTTTTTTTTTTTTTTTTTTTTTGGTTTTTTGAGGTCGGGCCTCACTCTGGCCCAGGCTGACCTGGAATCCACTCTGTAGTCTCAGGGTGGCCTCAGACTCACAGCAATCCTTCTATCTCTGCCTCCCAAGTGCTGGAATTAAAGGTGTACGCCACCACGCCCGGCTCATGTTTCTTTACATTAAATTCAACGTTAACTCCTGGTTCATAATGGCTCCTAATATCATTTCTCATATGACTGCACGTTGTCTTTCAGAAGGCCATCTACTAGACTAAGGGAGTGAAGCTCTGATTATTGCTGTATATTCTCCTTTAATTTTTTTTATTATTTTTATTTATTTATTTGAGAGTGACAGAGAGAGAAAGAATGGGTGCACCATGGCCTCCAGCCACTGCAAATGAACTCCAAATGCATGTGCAACCTTGTGCATCTGGCTTATGTGGGTCCTGGGGAATTAAGCCTTGAACCAGAGTCCTTAGGCTTCATAGGCAAGCGCTTAACCACTAAGCCAGCTCTCCAGCCCCTATTGTCATTTTTTTTTCTTTTTTTGGTTTTTCAAGGTAGGGTCTTGCTCTAGCCCAGGCTGACCTGGAATCCACTCTGTAGTCTCAGGGTGATCCTTCTATCTCTATCTCCTGAGTGCTGGGATTAAAAGCATGCACCACCATGCCTGGCTTATATTGTCATTTTTAATCAGACTATAATATACCAGTATGAACAAACATTCTGTGGAACATTTTTTCTCATTCATCCGACATACACTTTACTCAGAAAACAACATGACCCTTCTTTTTAGTGAGTTTTGTTCTGTCATTTTTCAAACTGTCGTATGTCTTTCTGTTCCTGAGTGTATATGTCTGCATTTGCTTATCTTTGCTATCTGGGTTGATGATATTCAGAGTCCCCTTCAAGGTATGCTTTGGAGTACATGAAGACTTCAGTATTCATCGTATGCCAGGCAGAGTGTGAAGTCGACACCTCAGCATTAGTGCTGACTCATTTCAGAGACGGAGAGAACGGAGCCGCATTCTCCTAAACTGTGATGGCTCTGGGGCAAAAACATTGTGACTGCACAATGAATCCAACTCCACAGAAACCACCGTGACTTATGAACTATAGAAGCCTATTTGTGGGCTGGAGAGATGGCTTAGCGGTTAAGCCATTTGCCTGCAAAGCTAAAGGACCCCGGTTCGATTCTCCAGGACCCACGTAAGCCAGAAGCACAAGGGGGCACACGGAGTTCGTTTGCAGTGGCTGGAGGCCCTGGCGCACCCGTTCTCTCCCCTCCTCAAATAATTAAATAAATAACTAAGAAACCTATTTGTGTTTTGGCATTAAATCATTTCACGTGTGGTTACAGAAAAAGAAACCTGGGACGTAAGGTGACTAGGGTCACTGTCCAAATCAGATAATTCTCAAGACATTGAAGAACCAGAATTATGCTCAGGCTGCCCAATTCAAGGCACCCCAAGCACTCATAGCTCTGACACGGCCTCCATCATTCCGCTAGCCTTGCTCTCAAAGCTTCACAGGACTCTGAGCCCCGCTGTCTAGTTCTGTTTAAATGGAAGAGTCTGCTATGGACCATGCATATCCTCTTAGTATTTTGGTTAGAATCAGTTTTACATTCATGCATTTCAATGTGTCTTGGTAGGTGATAAGTTGATCTAGCTGCTGTATAAATTTATATGTTCTCTTTCTCTAGTTCTTGATCCTTACTAGAAAAAGAAACAGCAAATGGCATGGCTTCTCTCTCTCTCTCTCTCTCTCTGTCTTTTGAGAGAGAGAGAGAGAGGGAGAGGGAGAGGGAGAGGGAGAGGAGAGGGAGAGGGAGAGGGAGAGGGAGATAGATAGAGAATGGGCGCACCAGCAGCCTCTCAGCTGCTGCGAACGAAATCCAGGTGTGTGCACCCCTTTGTGGTCAAGTGCGGCATTGCGCCCTTGTGTCACTTTGCATCTGGCTAAACATGGGACCTGGAGATTGGAACTGGCATTCTTAGGCTTAGCAGGCAGGCACCTAAACCGCTAAGCCATCTCTCCAGCCCTCTTTTTATTTTTTATTAGAGACAGAGGGAGGGAAAGAGAGAGGGAGAGTGAGAATGGGTGCACCAGGGCCCATGACTTCTCATTTTTAAGAAAAAAACAAAAAACAAAAAATGGTGTCCATCATTTTGAAAAGTCCTGCTGCCAAAATGAATATGTTCTTTCATGATGATTATTGGGCAATTTGTTAAAAACAATATAAAATTTCATTTAACAGCTACACTTAAAAGTCCTTACGTCAATACATGTATTTTATATATTTTAATAATTGTGGCTAGTATTCACATGGGATTCAAGCTAGGCAAAGAAAGGTAGCAGATATGCAGAGCAATCCATTTACACAGTGAAAAATCCTTTTTATTAAGTCTCCTGAAACTGTACAGAGGAATTTCTGTCAGCAAAGAGCCATATCAGTGATGAATACTTCTTTTTTTTTTTTGCCTTTCTTTTTTTTCCTCTACTCTTTTCTCTGTTCCTCGCTTCCTTCTTCACTTCCCTCTCCACCTCTCTTCCCTCCCTCCCACTCACCATCCCTTCCTTCCTTCCTTCTTTCCTTCCTTCCTTCTTTCTTCCCTTCCCTTCCCTTTTCCTCCCTTCCTTCTTTCCATCTTCCCTTCCTCCCTTCCTTCCTTTCTTCCTTCCCTTCTCTTCCCTTTCTTTCCTTCTCTCTATCCCTCCCTCTTTTCCCTCCTTCCTTCCTTCCTTCCTTCCTTCCTTCCTTCCTTCCTTCCTTCCTTCCTTCCTTCCTTCCTCCCTTCCTTCCTCTTCTTTCCGTCTTTTTGCTATCCTTAGTTGGCCTTGATATCAGCATCTTCCCGCCTCCCGTGTCTGCATCCCTAGTGCTGGGATTAACAGACCAGCGCTATAACTTCTCCCCTTTTCAAAAACTCCCTCAGTTAACATAAGTTGCTATCGTTTTTCACCATGCATTTACTTTATTGCAAGAAGGGACTTGTTCTCCATCTTGGCTGCATGTTAAAATTATCTGGGGTCAGTTTGCCTTGCCTCTATCACATGGGAATATTTAGTCCTTCAGAGATGCAGTGGAGCATCCTCTGCCCTAAAGAATCCTAACATACAGAAGTGCACTGAGGACCATGGCTCACTTCAGGAGAAGTCCATGGGTCCCTATCTTGAACTACGTTCAGATATGCACTTTGATTCTAAATACCTTGTTGTGAGTCTTGACAAAATGTACCTTTAAGACACTGTAAGAGCCAGGCGTGGTGGCGCACGCCTTTAATCCCAGCACTTGGGAGGCAGAGGTAGGAGGATCACCATGAGTTCAAAGGCCACCCTGAGACTACATAGTGAATTCCAGGTCAACCCAGGTTACAGTGAGACCCTCCTTCGACACCCCCTTCCCAAATGAAATAGATAAGAAATTGAACGAGCTGTTTGTTGGGCAGAACATTACTAACATAAGTTTCTGGGCGTGTCTATTTCCCATTCATTGACTTGGGGAAACATGTAATTTCTCATCTTCAAATCCCTCTTTTGCAGGTCGAATGCTTTTTGTATCGTTTTCAGCATTCTTGAGATTTTTTTTTTTTTTTTTTTTTGGTGCTCTGTCTGGAGCCACTCGAGGTGGCACAATTTTTAATCATGTGATTTTTTTTTAATTTTTAAAAAATATCCCATGATTTTTTTTCTTTAAAATGTGATGACTTTTATATGGGCCAAATTTTTCATGCTATTAGAAAAGGGAAATCCTAGTTTTCTTCTTACATAAAGTCCCTTGATCTTCAGAAATACTGTTTCCTACCAAATACCCTTCAGAACACATTTTCCTCTTAGGAGACCAGGCCCACAAATATCTTATGAAGTTCTATTATGTAGATAGACGCTTCAAAGTCGTATTCTGCGCCCTGTGGTCAAATTTCAACCTCTTTCTGATACTTAGCCATTGTAAACGAGATTCACACTTTAGGTGACTGTAACACACACCACTTGAGTCATTTCATTCCTCTATGGCAGTGCTATTCCTCCTCAGAAAATACCATCTTCAAATTTCCTATGTGTATAGTCCCAATTGAATGTTTAAGAAGCCAGGAGTCACAGGAGCCAATAGCTTGACTTTCATTAATCTTATCCATAACTATTAACATTCTACACATAAAAATAGCAGCAAGTCCTTCTCCATAACTTACTTTCTACTTCTTGAATATGTTTGCTGAAGGAAAAACAGGAGCAGACATTTCTCCTCCTGAGGAGTATGCACTTGGAATGTGCTTGGCAGTAAGTAAATGAGAGAGAGAGAAAAAAAAGAGTAGATGGTGACATGTCTGTGTTGCATCTGTTCACAAACGCTTGTGGCATCATTTATGTGAACATTTTACATATTGAACATTGAACTCCTGCTATGCTGTTCCTTTTGGGAAGCCTGCTGGTATGTAATGTTTCATTAAGTATTTTAAAAACCACTCTTTTTGTAGGCCTGTTCTACTTTAGCTAGTTAGGACAGCTTGTCTCTGGGTTTTTTCTTTAAAAAGAAGGCATAGTCTCTCTCTCTCTCTCTCTCTCGCTTTCTCTGTCTCACTCCTATAATAGTTTTGTTTTTCAGTGAAGTCTAGCCTATCTTCGAAAGATATGAAGGGTGATGCTAAAGGTGTTGGAAATTTAATTTAGTATTCATGCAATTAAGTATGTAAAAGAATAACTCATTGAAAAATACATCTGGTTTTATAATTATCTTAATAATGATAGTGTGCTATTTTTTAATACAAAACTACACCTCATTCTCTTTCACTTTTTGGTGTGACAGGAACATTCAGAATTTGAAAGAAAAGTAGTCATTTCCTCTATATCTGTTAAGCATTTCACAGGCATCTAATTTATCCAGAGAACAGATCCTTGGTGAGCATTACAAACTATTTTTATTGTCTTCTTATATTTGTGTCTGAACCATTTTCCATACCCCTTCACTTTTATACTCTATCATAACACTTAATGCTAGCGAAGTTGGGTTCAAATCTTCATGAATGATAAATACATTATGATTATCAAGTCAGATCATGAGTTTAAATTCTATAATCTTGTGAAAGAATTATTTTTTTTAAAAAAAGTCTTTTGTGAAAGAATTATTTTAACTCCATCTTGGAAAAAAATGCAAATATTACTATGACCTGGACTTTTTTTTATCCCCCTTTGTCTTGGGCAGGCATTCACACACTTTTCACGCAATTTTAATAAAACAGCTTTTAAGTAGTTAATAACTACCATTTGGGAGTTATCTGCAATGGTGTTTTAAAGTGAAATTATTATGATTTTGCTGGACTAACCAGCATTATGCTGTACAGCCCTACAGAGATGGACATTGATGGTCTTTCTTTATATCCACACTCCCAGCATGGACCCTTGAGACTCAGACGTTTTCATTTTCTCTTGTAATCTACAATTTCCAAAAAAACAGGCTTGTTGGGGGAAAAAAAAAGATACTAATCTTTGGAAGCATTTCCTCTTAAGTTCCAAAATATTTAGTCATTAACAAGAAAGAAGAACGTGGAAGGTACTTAGAAGGATCCAGGGCATACAGCTGGTTTCAGCAACTTCTACTTACGCAAGCCCCCGTGTTTGTGAAAACAACCCAAGAATCTTTGAACAGGATGTAAGCAGCCTCCAAGCTGCTGAGAAACACTGGGGGAAAAAAAATGACTTCAGCTGCTAAAAATAACATTGCATTTACCAAGCAGCTCTTCCTATATCTAAGGAAGAACTAGCCATAAGCATGAGCTTTGTGAGTGTCACAGCAAACAAGGAAAACGACACACCCCACATATCCCACCCCTAAAATACACACCCCCACCTAACCCATCCCTAAAATACACAGAGAACATCGGGGTCCTAAGAGAAGCCACATTGCCTTCCAAAAGGAGCTGGCAAAATTCAAAGAACTACATCCACCCAAATCCTGATGGTTAAATGACCCACAACAAAGAGATTGAATTTGGTAGCAAATCCATATTGTCGCTTTGCCTCCTGTCTTGAATAAGCAGAGTGGCTCAGTGCCTCAGTCACCTGTCTCAACCCAAATCTTTTTCTCTCTTTAATATGTTTTTTTTTTCCTTTTCCCTTTGCAAAGTATTAATTATCTAGCACCTTCTCTTAAGATCATCAAGGGCTAAGGGAGTCTTGGCACATGATCCCTCACATAAGTTCCATCACAAAAGCCCTGCACCTACCTCTGTCAAGACAGTCTTAGCTGCTCAGTCTGCATGGGCTGGATGTGAAAAACGATGATCCGGTGGGATAGCTTCTCCCCATTTACCAGAAAGCAAGGACCTGGGACGCCTGTCCTTTAAGTGTCTCTAAACATGGCTTGCATAGCTGGATCTCAGCTTATCTCTGCCTTTCGGCTTTCGCTTCCATACATGGATCTGTTCCCAACAGTAACTCCAAGCTGTCGAAAAGAAGCTATCTGGCAGCTCTCCGCTTCACCCAACACATGGATGATAAAAATACACATATAGAGAGCCTTCCAGTCAGGTTCCATTCCCATCCCGTGATTCTGTCACTGTACATCCTTACAGATAGGTTTCTGTGAATGGTATTTTGCTTCTCCAGATTTTAGCCCGGGACCAATTTCTACCTGATTCTGACATGAAGTTTTCAGGATGTGGGATTCCTTTAACTCGATGAAGGCAGACACCGGGTTCTGGAGTCTACATAATACTCAGAGCTTTTAGTAAGATGTTTGACGGAGCTTGAGAAATGTTTAGTGAGTGAATGGATGAACAAACACGATGCTATACTTGAATGAAATTAAGATATTCTTGATGTATTTATTAATTTGGAATAGTTATTTAGCCTTGATTTGTCTTCAAGAAAAAAGGTATCAGAGGAACAAAAAGGCATGGTGGTGCACGCCTTTAATCCCGGCACTTGGGAGGCAGAGGTAGGAGGGTTGCCATGAGGAGTTCGAGGCCACCCTGAATCTACATAATGAATTCCAAGTCAGCCTGGGCTAGAGTGAGACTCTACCTTGGAAAAAAAAAAGTGAAAATCTCTAAGACAGGAGGGGCTAGTTCTTATTTAAACAGCTTTGTATTGGGGCTACTGTGGTAGTCCCATTAACCTGATTAGTACATAGGTTGAAAGCTTGAAGAATTTTTTTTTTTTATGTTAAAGAACACAAACCATAAAATCACAGTAATTGTTACATTTGATAATTTTCAGTGATAACAGCTTAGATGAAATCTACCTCTGACTTAATTCTTAAACAGAAAATAAATAAACCTGGTGTTGTATAGTAGGTTCCTTTAGTGGTTAATTTAGCCTTCTTATTCTTTTGCAATTTAGATTGTTGTTTGGAAAATTTATAGCTCTGTTTTTTTTTCAGTCTATTGTTATTATTCTATAACACACAGTCAAAATATTTAGAGAGAAATAGAAAAAATAGTAATGATTTTCCATTATTATTATTATTATTATTATTATTTTACTAGAAATCAGATTCAAATTTGTAGGTTCTCATTTGAAGATGTAAAGAATTAAATTCAGGCACACATGCATAGCATTTTAGCTATGGAAATGAAATGAAGTTGCTGAAAACAGACTATAAGTAAAAGGAGTGTGTAAAAGAAACAAGATTATAAGGTGACAATTGTTGTAGGTGATAGATAAATCCTTAGAGTTCATTTTATTATTCTCTCTACTTTGTATTTGTTTAAGTCCATTTCTACTACAAGTTTTTAGAATAGCCATGTGTTCCTATAACCCCAGCACTCGGAAGGTGGAGGCAGGAGGATCAGGAAATTAAGATTGTCTTTGTCTATATAATGAGTTTGAGGCTAGCCTGGGCTATGTGGGGGAGCTTTTTTTCTCAAAGAAACAAAAGCTAGGGAAAACAAATTTAATGAAAAAGAGAGAGAAGGGTTCAAAAAAAAAAGCTGTATTTCATATGACAGAGGAGTGGTTAAGATTATACGAAGAACTCAGAAACATAAACAGCAAGAAAACAAATAAACCAATCAAAATCGAAGCAATGCAGACATACAATGTGACACATGCATCTGGAATTGCAGTGGCCAGAGGCTCTGGAGTGCCTATTCTCTCTTGCTTAACTAACTAACTAACTCACAACTAATAGATAAATAAATTAAATATCTTTTAAAATGTGGGCTATAGAACTGAATAAAGAATTCTTAGCTGGGTGTGGTGGCGCACGCCTTTAATCCCAGCACTCGGGAGGCAGAGGTAGGAGGATCGCCAAGAGTTCAAGGCCATCCTGAGACTACAGAGTGAATTCCAGGTCAGCCTGAGCTAGAGCGAGACCCTACATTGGAAAACAAAAACAAAACAAAACAAAATTCTCAAAGGAATAAATACAAAAAGCTAATAAATATTAAGGAAATTGCTCAATATCCTTAACAAAAACTATGGTGAGCTGCCATGTTACCCCATGTCAGAATGGCTATCATCAATAAAACAAATTACAACAAGTGCTGGTGAGACTGTGTGGAAATGGGAACCCTTATTCATTCTTGGGAAGAGTGTAAACTGGTGTCGCCGCTATGGAAATCGACGTGGAAGTTCCTCAAAACTCGGAAAATGGAACAACTATATGATTCTATACAGCTATACCACTTCTGGCCATATGCACCCCCCAAGGGGGAAAAAAAAAAACCTTTATATCCTACGCCAGGGATGCTTGCTCAGCCATGGTAACTGATGCTCTGTTTTCAATAATTAGGAAATGGAATCAGCCTGGTTGCCTATCAACTGATAAAAGGATCACAAACCTGTGGCACATATGACACAATGGAACTTTTCTCAGCTGCAAAGAAGAAACCAAATTATAACATTTGCAGGAAAGTGGACGGAACTGGAAAAGGTGACACAGAATGAATGTCATCCAAGCCATCCCCCTGGGGGATGAGGACAGTGGGATGGGGGTAGAGAACATGGAAGGGATGTTTAACCCAAATCAAAGATGCATAGCAAATCCATACTGAAAAGCTAATTAAAAATACAATAAGAGGGGCTGGAGGGATGGCTTCCTGGTTGAGCCATTTGCCTGCAAAGCCAAAGGACCCAGGTTCGATTGCCCAGGACCCACGTTAGCCAGATGCACAAGGGGAGTTCGTTTGCAGTGGCTGGGGGCCCTGGAGCACCCATTTTCTCCCCCTCCCTCTCTCTGTCAAATATATAAATATATTTTAAAAAATAAAAATAAAAAATACAGTAAGGGCTGGAGAGATGGCTCGGTGGTGAAGAGCACTTCCTGTGTAAGCCTGAGGAACTGAGGAAGCTTGGACGGACACATTCCATCCCCAGCACCACATGGTTCACGGGTCTGTAACCCAGTTCTGTGGGAGAGCAGAGACCAGCAAATCACTCTTGCTGGGTGAGAACACCCAAAGTACCACTCTGGCCACCACCGGTGAGCACACTGGGAGTGGCATGGGCACATACACATGCATGTAGCACACACCACGGTCACACACATACCACCACAACTCCATTATGCACAAACAAAAGATAAAAGTGTAACGTTAAGTCCAAAACCAATGTCCTAACGACATGTTTGAGAATTCTGAGGACTGAGCAATTTCTATAGAAAAACATCAAATTCACAATAACAAGTCTATGTTTTTACATTCACAATTAAAAATATTTTAACATCCGGACTTCCTCTCCTCTAATAAAACTATTTTATGTAACTTTTTTTTTTTTTTTTTTTTTTTTTGGTTTTGTTTTTCTCAAGATAGGTCTCACTCTAGCCCAGGCTGACCTGGAATTCACTATGTAGTCTCAGGGTGCCCTTGAACTCATGGCGATCCTCCTACCTCTGCCTTCTGAGTGCTGGGATTAAAGGTGTTTGCCACCACGCTTGGCTGTAACATGTTTTTTATCTAGCCAAAAATAATATATGGCATATTAAAAGTTGCTCAGCTCTAGGCAGGGTGGAAATTCACCCAGCTCAGGAGCTGTTCAATTGTCTCCTTTCTCTCTCTTTCTCTCTCTCTTTCTTTCTTTCTTTCTTTCTTTCTTTCTTTCTTTCTTTCTTTCTTTCTTTCTTTTGTTGAGAGCAACAGAGAGAGAAAGAGGCAGAGAGAGAGAGAGGGAGAGAGAATGGGTGCACCAGGGCCTCCAGCCACTGCAAATGAACTCCAGATGCATGTGCTACTGTGTGCATCTGGCTTACGTGGGTCCTGGGGAACCGAGCCTCAGACCAAGGTCCTTAGGCTTCACAGGCAAGTGCTTAACTGCTAAGCCATATCTCCAGCCCCCAATTGTTTTTTTAAATATTTTATTTCTATTTATTTATTTGAGAGGGAGGAGAATGGGCATGCCAAAACCTCCAGCCACTGCCAATGAACTCCAGACATATGTGCCATCTTGTGCATCTGGCTTAAGTGGGTACTGGCCAATTGAACCTGGGTCCTTTGGCTTTGGAAGCCAGCACCTTAACCACTAACCCATCTGTTTAGTCCTCAATAGTGTTTTTTGTTTTTAAGCCCCAAACAAACTTCTTTGCTGTATTGTTGCTCACAGCCAGGAATAACCATTTAACAGAGGTTTTTTGTTTGTTTGTTTGTTTGTTTTTGTTTTTTGTTTTTTCAGTTTTTTGGTTTTTCAAGGTAGCGTCTCACTCTGGCTCAGGCTGACCTGGAATTAACTATGTAGTCTCAGGGTGGCCTCAAACTCACTGTGATCCTCCTACCTCTGCCTCCCGAGTGCTAGGGTTAAAGGTGTGGACCACCACGCCCGGCTTCACAGAGTTTTTAGCCAAGCAGCTGCCAAGAAAATGTTCCTTGGTGGGACATTTCAGGAAAAGAAAAATGTTTGTCTATTGAAAGAGGACAGGCTCAGACTGCCCATCTACTTTCTTCTCAGAGAACAGACCTGAAGCCTGAAGGACAAAGACTTACAAGGAAAGGCAGATGAAGCAGGCAGAGAACACCGCACCAGCACATGTTATCATGAGAAAAACTGAAATCACGTCTCATGTAAAATCTCCATAACAGATAATGAACTTAGGACTCAAATTCAATGAGACACCTGCGCACTTGTCCTCCCTTTATCAACTGGTCATTACTGCCTGCATGACATTGCCCATGTAGAGTTTTACTTCCTTCTCTGTCTGTCCAGAGAACACATGTTTTTCCTCAGCATAGATTCATTCTGCGAGTGGTAAGATTGCCACGTCTCTCAAGCAATGTAAGGTGCAGAGTATTTATTCTAAGGTGGTTGGTACTCACCATGACGCTGGAACTAAATATAACAGGGATGGGAGGCCTGCTTTCCCTCTTGAGACTTGCAGACATTTACTTCGACTGGCTGAACTTCAAACCTCCTGGGAATTCGGCTCTGATGTTGGTCGGAGCATCCAAAGCATGGGCTGCTTGTCTATTCCAAATTCTATTTGCCATTCTGAGCTGCTCCAATGGAATTGGCAAGTTCTTGGTGAGGTGTGCTATGGAAGTCGGCCAGTGCCTGGCTTCACCTTGGAGAGAACTCTAGAATTTTCCTTCCCTACTGGGCAAGACATTGCGGAGTTCACACGGAACAAAAGATCTCACAGAGCAGAGATGAAGGTTGTATTCTTATTCCTGGAGGAAAGAGGTCAGATGTTTGCTGTGAGCCATGTGGAAGTCATGATTGAATACATCAACACCTGTTTGCCTAACTATGAGACAAGAGAGTGGTTATCTGGGTATGCTAATTCCTGTGGGGTACTCTGGGCAGGCTGTTCTTTCAACGAAAAGGGCCTTTAGCTCCTTGGGTGGGTACAGGTACCCATGCAGACGTACTTGAGCCTCACCAGAACCTATTCTCAGGCTCACACCATAGTCATTTTTGGAAAATTTTCATCATTTCCCATCCCTCCATTCTACCCAGTCCTAAGCAACCATTATTTAAATGTCTATAGATTCCTTATCATGCACTTGCATGGGAGTGGAATATAATACATTATATAAGTAGTGGAATATATGGTATATAGTCTTTTGTAACTGGACTCTTTTGCTTAGTGTAAAGTTTACAAAGATCACCTAATGTGTAAAATTAATCAATATCCTGTTCCTCATGTATGTATGTACCGCCCCTCACACACGATACACACACACATATAACATGATTCATTTATCTGTTAATGGACA
This sequence comes from Orientallactaga sibirica, assembly GCA_036365145.1. NCBI lineage: Eukaryota > Metazoa > Chordata > Mammalia > Rodentia > Dipodidae > Orientallactaga > Orientallactaga sibirica. The sequence goes on from JAEOAD010001797.1 coordinate 3,122,558, forward strand.
TTTGAATAATTCCTACCTTTGGTTAGTAAGAATAACAAGTCGAATTATTAATTGTTAATATGTTACATATTCATGCTCATTTGTGTATATGGACTTGTTTTCCTTACCTATATATCATCACTACAAATACGTATGTTTATATAAATACAGATATATATCTGTATATGTATACTACAAATAGATACACATTTTGTGGTAGTTTGAATAGAAGGCCCCCAATATATTCAATGTTTTATTAGTTTGCAGTTTGCATCTGCAGCCACCTGGCGGGAGGCAGAGTCACTGGGCAGATCTTAGGGTCCAGCCCTAAGGTGTGGTGGTGGGTTTAGGATTTCAATCTAAAGATATGCAAAGTGTGCCTAGCTAGAGTTCCTGAGGTATGCTGTGCTATGTGGCTTTGGCTTGTGGCTTTGCTCTCTGTGTTTGGACCTGTGAAGAGCAGGCCAGCTTCTTCTGCCATTATGGAACTTCTCCTGGACCTGTAAGCCCCAATAAATATCCCTTCCTCCATAACTGTGCCTGGCCTGGAAGTTCATCTCAGCAAACCTGAAGCTGTGTGCTATACATATGTAGATACAAATATATATATATATGTTGATATCTATAACTACATATATATGCTACTTGTATATATCCTGACATACCTATATCTCCAAGTAGATATATAGTTATATGAGTGGAATTTCTGTTCTACAGTAACCCTATGTTTAGTCATTTGGGGAATTGCCAGGTTGTTTTACAAGGCAATCTCACCAGAATTGTGTGAGGACTTTTTGGTACTTTATGACTAATAGTGTTGGACAGCTTTTTTTTTTTTTTTTTTTTTTTTTTTTTTTTTTTTTTCGGAGAGAGACACAGAGAGAAACAGAGAGAGAGGGAGAGGGAGACAGAGAATGTGCGCGCCAGCAGCCTCTAAGCTGCTGTGAACAAAATCCAGATGTGTGCGCCCCCTTGTGGTCAAGTGCGGCATTGCGCCTTTGCGTCACTTTGCATCTGGCTAAATGTGGGACCTGGAGATTGGAACCGGCATTCTTAGGCTTAGGAGGCAGGAGCCTTAACCACTAAGCCATCTCTCCAGCCCTGGACAGCTTTTTATGTATTTTTTTCTTTGCTATTTTGAAGTTTTCCTCAGAAAAAAATGTCTATTAAAATGCTTAGCATATTCTTCTATCATGTTATTTGGTATTTTTATTACTGAGCTCCAACTTTGTATTCTAGACACACAACTTTGGACAGACATATTATCGGTAAATATTTTTTCGTTTGTTGGATTGTTTTTGGCTTTTCTGATGGTGTCCTTCAAAGGGAAAAAGATTGTAATTTTTATGAAGTCCAGTTTATGTACTGATTTCTTCCTTTGATCCCACCTTTGGTACTCTTTCTGAAGACTTCATGGTCAAACTGGAGGTCATAAAAGTTTACTTTTTTTTGTCAAAGAGTTTTACAGATTTAGCTCTGAAATTTAGGTCTTTGATCTATTTTGAGTTAATCTTTAAATTTTTAAAGTTAGTTTTTGTATGTGATGTGAGACAGGGTTCCACTTCAGCATTTCACATTTTGATATCTAGTTGTGGTAATATGGTTAGTTGAGATTGATTCTTTTTTTTCCATTTAATGAATTTATCATCCTTACGTGGACTTACTTAGTAGTTATAGCTTTGATTTGCTTGTGTGTCTTTATATTAGTGCCATGTAATTACTACAGCTTTGGGATAAGATTTGAAATCATGAAATAGGGCTACTCAAGGTTCTTGTTAGTTCAGTTTGAATTTGAGAACCAGGTTGTAAATTTCAACCATAAAGTCATTTGGGATTGTGATAGGAATTATATTAAATCTATAGATTGGTTTGTGCAATTTTGTCATTTTAACAATGTTAAGTTTTCTGGTCTATGAACATGGGTTGTGTTTCCACTTATTTAGACTTTTAGTATTTCTGATCAATGGTTTATAGTTTTCAGAGTATAAATATTCATTTCTTTGTTAAATTTGTTCCTAGATAATTATTTCTTTAAAAATTAAAAAATGTTATTTATTGGGGGGGGATAAAGAGGCAGACGGAAAGGGAGAGAATGGGTGTGCCAGGGCTTCCTGCCACTGTAAAAGAATTACAGATCCATGCACCACTTAGTGCATCTGGCTTTATATAGTTATTTGGAAGTCAAACCCAGGCCATTAGGCTTTGCAGGCAAGCTCCTTTAACTGACAAGCCATCTCTCCAGCCCCATAATTCATTAATTTTAAAGCATCATGATTCATGTGATTATGAGGAGGACTGTTTTTCTTAATTTATTTTCAGATTCTTTGTATATGTATAAACATCAATGACTTTAGTGTATTGACTTTGCATTATGCCAACTTGGTGAAGCAATTTGTTAGTAATTATAGTTTTTAATGTATTCTTTTTGAAAATTTGTATTTATATATTTATTTATTTATTTATTTATTTATTTATTTATTTGAGAGAGAGAAAGAGAGACAGATAGAGAGAGAATGGGTGCACTGAGGCCCGCAGCCACTGCAAACAAACTCCAGATGCATCTGGTTAACGTGGGTCCTGGGGACTTGAACCTGGGTCCTTTGGCTTTGCAAGCAAGGGCCTTAACTACTAAGCAATCTCTCCAGACCCAGTTTTGTTTTTATTCTATTGTTGATATATTAATTATTTTAAAACATGAAATTGTGCTTTCTTTTCTGGGACTCTAACTTGGTCAGTGGAAAGCTCTTGGGTTGCTGGGTTCAGTTTGCGAGTGCTTTGTTGAAGACTTTTGTGTTCACGTTCATATAAGAGGCTGGTTTGTAGTTTTCTCTTCTTGGGATTTCATTGTCAGGTTTGTATGTCAGAATAACACTGGCCTCATGGAATGCATTGGGAAGGCTTCTCTATCAGTGTCATGTTTGGAAGACTGTGAGAATTTACATTAGGTCTTTAAATGTTTGCTGTAATTCAACCTTTTTAGCCATTATAGAATGATTTACATTATTTCTTCTTGAGCCAGAATGAAACACTTTGTATCTTCCTAAGAAGTTGTCCATATCATTTGTTGGCTTATAACTGTTCACACTGCTTCTTCTATTCCTATAAGGAAATAACATTATTGGAGGGGTCCTAGCATTCCTAGATGTAATGCCCACAGTGATAAGATCACACAGAAGACAACGTGAAATAAACCACACCACACTGGATTAAACCAGCTTACATCTGAGAGTGATTTTGTTATTTCCTCTTTCTTTTCTGTGATTCGGTCTCACAATGCATTCCAAGCAGGTCTTCAGCTCACTATGTAAACCAGGATTAGCTGGAACTGGTGAATCTCTTGCCTAAGCCTCCTGCATGCTGGTATTACTGAAATGTTCTGCCATTATAGGGCTGAGGCTGGTTGTAATAATATATATATAGTAAACCTTATAGAAAATGGCTAAAATTAACTTTTGGTTATTTTTCTGCCTCAAAGTCAAAATTATGCCTTTAAAAAAATTTTTTTGAATATTATAGGTGGTATCTCCTCTGCCTTCTTTTTGGTAAATCTAGCTAAACACTTGGCCGATTTATGTTTATAACCCTAAGGTCTTCATAGGTAGCTGCCCTGCAGAGTTATAACGTGGCCTTAACTGTAGTAACATTTTCAAGTCTCTCCTGTCTAAATTTGTCACTTCAGCTTTCCAGGGGTTGCTATTTGCATGCTGTGCCACTCTCATAAATTTGTTTTCACCCTATATGTATCTTTAAATCTGGAGCGTGACTTCTGTAAACAACACAAAATTGAATCATGTTTTTCATTTATGTGTCTACTGAGAAATCACTGCTTTTGGTTGGATTCCTTAATTTGCTGTGTTAGCTTTCTGTAGTTGGACAAAGTTGCACCTGGGCTAAGCAACTTAAAAAGTGGAAGGATTTATTTCAGCTCATGGCTTCAGAATTTCTTTCTGTGGTTTAACTGGCCTCCTGTATGGGGCTCTATAGAGACGTAGACCATTATAGCACACAGTACCTGGTCATGCAAAACTGTATAGCTTATGATGGCTTTGGTAGCCCAGCTGGCACTATGGGAGTATAACCCATGTTATTGCAGGGTGGGAGTTTTCCCTGGGCTTTGAGCAGCCTAGCTGGAGGGACGAGATTAGAAACCCAGAGACTTCATCACTGGTTAAAGATGCCAGACCCAGAGCTATGGAACTTAGTTATTTGACCTGTTTGTTTTAGATCTTGTGTTGGTTTAATCTTTCCTGCCTATGCCCAGTGCTATCTTTTGCAGTTTGAAGGTTTACTTGGTGCTTTTAGATTATTTTTGTTTTATAGGCTAACAGTTCAGAGTGCTTGGACTGTGGGAATGTTTGAACAGTGTTGGGAGAGGTCAAAAATACGGTGACTTTTAAAGTTGAACTGAATATATTGGATTTTATATCATGAATGGTCATCAGTCTATGGGAGCCAGGGTAAGATATTGTGGTTTGAATTCGTTTTCCCCAATAAGCTCAATTTGTTCTGAATGCTATTTCCCCAGCTGATGGCAAGGGGGAATTGGAGCCTTGCTGGAGGAGGTTTGCTGTTGGGGGCAGGCTTATGGTTGTTATAGCCAGGTTCCCCTTAAGAGTGTTCACCGCACTCTACTGCTGCTGCTGTTTTCCTGATGTTGGCCAGGAGGTGATGTCTTGTCTCTCCTCATGCCATAATTTCCCCTGCCACCACGGAGCTTCCCCTTAAGTCTGTAATCCAAAATTAGCCCTTTCCTCTCGCAGGCTGTTTTTGGTCCATTGCTTTGTACCAGTGATGCAAGGATAACTACAACTGTGTTTGTTGGCTGGTGTCTTTGCCTTGAAATTTATTTACATTGTTATGTGTCAATAAATATGAGGCGTTTTCACCATCATATCTTCCAATATATTTTACTCTCTTTTCTTCTTTTATATCTTTCTGATAGTGCCCATGTTCACCCTGGCACAATTAATGGTATCTTACATTTTCCAAAGGCTATGGTCATTTTTTCTTTTTATGCTTTTATTACTTCACTCAAAAATTTTTATATTGGTCTGTTTTCAAGTTTACTAATTATTTTCTTCCTCTATTTCAAAATCATATTCTCCATTAATGAACTTTGAACTTAACTATTGTATGTTTGGTTCTGATTTCCATTTGACTGTCTTATTAATTTGATATTTGCTTTGACCCCATAATCTTTCATGCCAGCTGGCTTTGCACCAGTTTCTCTCTTATGAAATATCTGGCCTTCAGAGTAAACTGGATCTTCATTAGTTCATGAGTCTCCTTCCAATATCCCTTCACTAGAACCTCTGCTATTCTGGGGAATATCCTTAGGATTAAAAGGTTACAATCTCAGTTGAAATGAAAGTGTTGTTCCTTGGGAAAGAATTTAGAGCCATCTGGTTTTTATTTGACTGCATCTCCTAGAGAAAATAGCAAGAGTCTCTGCGACACCCTTGTTCTAACAACTGAGAGCTTGCTGGAGGGAAGGGCCTCTAGCCAGAGGTCATGCAGCCTGACTCTCCCCTGGGTAAAATAATGACCACCTCAGGATCTGGGGGAAAGGATGATCAGGATCTCAATGGTCTCCACCCATGACTAGGTTTGTACAAGGGAAGGGAACACCTGCTTCTGACGTCTGTATTAGTCACTGCAGTTTTCATTTCCTTTGTTTTAAAGATTTTATTTATTTTTATTTATTTATTTATTAGAAACAGAGAGAAGGAGAGAGGGAGAATGGGCATGCCAGGGCCTCTAGCCACTCACTGCAAATGAACTCCAGATGCATATGCCCCCTTGTGCATCTGGCTTACGTGGGACCTGGAGAATCGAACCGGGGTCCTTAGGCTTCCCAGGCATGTGCCTTAACCGCCAAGCCATCTCTTCAGCCCCCGTTTTCATTTCTGTGACAAAACATCTGACAAAACCAACTTAAGCCAGGAAGGCCTGATGCTGCTCAGAGTTTGAGGGCATGGTTCATCATGGCAGGAGAGGCACGGGGCAGCTGGTCACGTGGTACGCAAGGTCAGGAATGGTGTTGCCCAGCTCACTTTCTCCTTTTCCTTCAGCTCACAGCCCCAGCTCATGCGCCCGTTTCCACTCACTTGTAGGGTGAGTCTCCCGACAACCCACTCTAGAAAATCTTTTCTCCAACAACCTCACAGTCCTGTCCAGAGGTTTGTCTCCTGGGTTATTCTAGATCCTATTACGTTGACAACCAATAGTCACCAACAGAGCCATCTTCACACAGGACTATCATCGTCATCCTTACATCGGGCAAACCTCAGCAGCCAACAGGTGACAGGATGATCAAGTCTGAAATCTTATCCCTCCAGAAAAGACAGTCTTCCCGTTGTCCAGTTACAGCCAGTTAGAGGGATGACAGGTTCAGAAGCCCTAAATTCTCACGATGGAAATTGTGAGTGGAAGTTGTACCTTAATGAGCTGGAAATATATAATTATATATGTATTATGATATATATATATTTGCTTCAAGTTCCAAAGACTCTTGCCATTCTTCCTGGATCTTCCTGAACTGATAGTTCTTGATCTGCTGTCTGCCCTTAGGATAAGTTACAAAGACTTTAGTCATTAAAAATCATTTCTATCAGTGTCACTGAGGGTGAATCATAGAAATTTCACATGTTGTCAAACCAGAAGTTGATCTTGTGCAGACGCTCCTCAGAGCTACTATCAGACTGCAGCACGGCACGCAGGCCTCCAGGTCTTCCATTCCCTCGTGTCTTACAGTTTAGGATAGTCTCTACCAGGCACTGGACACTCATAAATTTTCTTGACTGCTATTTCTTAGCCTAAACTGGTGTAGCAGACAGCTTCAGGTTCGCTGAGATGAACTTCTAGACCAGGCACAGTTATGGAGGAAGGAATATTTATTGAAGCTTATAGATCCAGGGGAAGTTCCATAATGGCAGAAGAAGCTGGCCTGCCTTCACAGGACCAAACACAGAGAGAAAGCCAAAAGCCACACAGTACAGCACAGCATACCTCAGGAACTCCAGCTAGGCACACTTTGCATATCTTTAGATTGAAATCCTAAACCCACCACCACACCTTAAGATCCACCCAGAGACATTGCCTCCAGCCAGGTAGCTGCAGATGCAAACTATAAACTAATAAAACACTGAATATATTGGGGACATCTATTCAAACGACCACACTGGTCTTTATGTTTTCACCTTGAAGCTTCCAGAGTGGTTGTCCTAACCCCTGTTATTTTTTACACCAAAACTTATTTCCGTTGACACATGGGCATATAAAATGAGAGTGAGAAAATAGGTTGCCTACCTGAATGGAACGCCAGTGAATTCTCCCAGAGGCACAGCTTATTCTTTCATTGTTGACAGCTTCCCCATTGAGTCTTCACATAAACCATGAGTCAGGGGAATCCCTCTGAAACAGCAGGCACATCAGCCCTTGCAGTGTCAGCAGCTGAAGGCTGAAATCTGATCTCTCTCCCAAAACAGGAAGAAAGAGACAAGTTCTCCCATTTTTCCATTTTCATTTGTCTATATTTCTTCAAAATCAGCTGGGGGAATTTTAACCCAAGAGAGGTTATAACCAGGAGATCCTTCCAAACCCTGGAAAGCAAGAAAACATTCATTGATAGAGACAATGTAAGCAAAGGTTTCTTTTGACCCAAACTAAACATTTGTCCATGTTGTAAGTGTAGAAAAAGGACAGATGGTTGTTTAAATTTAAAAAAAAAAAAAAAAAAAAGGCACAGATGTTCAGACCCACAGCTGTCCTTGGGACCACGAGAAGACTTAAGCTGTGAAGATCATTATCATATGAGTGCTCAGTTTTACCATGGACAATTAACTGCTGAGAATGACCCCTGTTCTGGCCTTTACGAACACCTCTGTCAGTGGAAGCTCCAAGGACACACTTTTTGTTTTGTTTTGTTTTGTTTTTTTCATTTTTCGGTTCTTCAAGGTAGGGTCTTACTCCAGCCCAGGCTGACCTGGAATTCACCATGTAATTTCAGGGTGGCCTCGAACTCATGGCGATCCTCCTACCTTTGCCTCCCAAATGCTGGGATTAAAGGCATGCGCCACCTCGCCTGGCAGGGACACACTTTTTTAAATCAAGTTCCTTTACATGTCCAGACTACAGAAATTTCTTCCTCCTCTGAACTTTCGCTTTCCTGTTTATTTTTACAAATCGAAAATAACCTTGTACTGCTTTCTGGAATTATTTAATTTTATTTCTCTTGTTGTCTCAGTAGATAGGATTCATTCCCATCTTAAAACTCTGATATATGTGTGTGTGTGTGTGTGTGTGTGTGTGTGTGTGTATGTATGTATATGAGGTCATGCATTAAATATAATGATGACATAAAATAATTAGAATAGGTAGAATTTAAGCTACAGCAGCAATTGTACTCTCAGAGAGACAGGCAGGCTTCCTTTAAGGCATACTGTGCAAGGGACCAACTTTAACATGGAAGTGTGTCTCTACACCATAATAAGCACTTTCCTAAGCTACTCTGAGACTTAAAGCAATGACTTGCAGTCCACAAATTTTTTCCGACTCATTCATGTACACAATTTATGTAAAACTGAAAAACAAATCAATGCATTTAGTCATTTTTAAAAAGACAAATGAGTTTATGCATTTTATTTATGAAATAAATTGAGATTAGACTATCTTCTTTATACAATATAAATGGAACCTGTTATGTAGCATGTAAAAATAGCAATCTCCTCACATATGACATATGACTGTAAATGAAGTTACGACAACCTGACTTCCAATAATTAACCAACATTGGTTAACAATTAGGTCAATGATATGATGAATTTTTAAAAATTTTATTTTTATTTATTTATTTATTAAAGACAGAGAGAGGGAGGGAGAGAGAGAGTAAGAGTGCGAATGGGTGCACCAGGACCTCTAGCCACTGCAAATGAACTCCAGACGTGTGTACCACCATGTGCATCTGGCTTATATGGGACCTGGAAAATCGAACCAGGGTCCTTAGGCTTTGCAGGCATGCATCTTAACTGCTAAGGCATCTCTCCAGGCAAATATTTTTTTAACCAATCAAAATCCTATCCTCAGATCTTATGTATTTTGCGAAGACAGTTGTTTACTTCTTTGAATATATACATATATTATAGTTTGATCATATGTACTCCACATTATGTTTCCTTACTCTCTCAGTCTCATGTACTCCTTTTTGTCACTTACCAGTGGCAATGCCATGGAAGAAAATGATCACACCTCCACCAACCATTAATTGTCATTAGCTCACGGGAGGAATTTTTTTTTTTTTTTTATAATGACCGCCTTTTGCCAATGGTGGGTGAAGGTGGCTTCTTGAGATAGTGTCTTGCTGTATAGCCCAGGTTGGCTTTGACCTCACAAATCCTTGTGCCTTAGATTTTGCAGTTCTGAGATTACAAATGTGTGCCAGTATGCCTTCCTGGGAGAACATCTTATCCTTATTAAACTTACTGTAAACATATTATGACTCTTCTGCTGCAGAAGGAGAGACTGGGTCTGTATTCTGAGAACACAATATCCTTGGACAGGGAGTCTGAAACAAAAGGCAGTTACTGCTTCTGCTAGCCTGAGAGGCATAACGTAGGGACATGTAGGAAAATTATCTCCCAATAAGTTACAGAGCCAACAGCCTGACATTCGTGTGCTAGCTTGTGGGGCTGGAGGGATGGTTTTGCAGTGACGGTATTCACCTGCAAAGCCAAAGGATCCAGGTTTGATTCCCCGGGACCTATGTTAGCCAGATGCACAAGGGGGTGCACACATCTGGAGTTTGTTTACAGTGGCTGGAGGCCCTGGTGTGCCCATTCTGTCTCTCTCTCTCTCTCTTTCTCTGCCAAATAAATAAATAAATAAATAATTTTAAAAAGTTGATAGTTTTACTGTGTCCACATTTAGTTCCAGTTTGTAAGATACAGGATGGGGATAACTTGGGTACAGCAGGACTCCAGATAGAGATGAGGACAGTTTCATATCGAGGATCTTCCTTCCTGTTCACTTCAAGGACTGAGGTCAGGAGAATTAAGTGGAATTAAGGTGCTGCTTGTTGACAGCACTGACATCTCTTCTGTCAGCGTTGATCTACACATTAGATTTAGTGTGAAAAAAATCCATTAGGGGCTGGAGAGATGGCTTAGCAGTTAAGGCTCTTGCTTGCGAAGCTTAAGGACCCATCTTCGACTCTCCAGAGCCCACGTAAGCCAGATGCAAAAATGTAAGGCAAGCGCAAGGTGGCCCATACCCACTAGGTGGCGCAAGGGTCTGGAGTTCGAATACAGTGGCTGAGGCCCTGGTGTGCCAATTTTCTCTCTCTCACTCTCTCTAAATAAATAAATAAATAAATAAATTGTATTTTATGCATCATTTCTTATAACTAATAAGCATCTATAATTATCTCAACATAGAATATATTTTTAAAACTTAATGAAATAAAACTCTAAATATAAGAATATAATTCATTCAGCGGGCCAAACATGTTTAATGTAAAGAAATATAAAGCCAATGCCAATGTTAAATAGCTTATGGCTTACTGTTACCTGCTATGAACACACTCAAAATCTTTGGATTGACCACTTTTTAAATGGTAAAAACTTGAAAAAAAAAAAAAAAAAAAAACAGTAGTACAGTATCAAAACCAGAATACTGAAATTTGCACAGCCAAGATACCTAATCACAAAGATTTTTTATAGTGCCCTTTTATAAACCTATCCACTTCCATTCCATATCCACCTTACCCCTTGACAGGCATTAAATGTTCACTATTTGTATAACATCATTTTAAAAATATTATATGGATGAAATAATATATACATTTTGGAAACTGAAATTTCCCCTCAGCAGAACACAACGGAGGTCCATACAAGTTGCTATAAGTAACACTTTACAACTTGGATATGTCACCACCTTTGTCCAGTCAACTACTGGAGGACATCTGAAATCTTTACAATCAATGCTCAGCTATCACTATCAAAGTCGCTGTGGACATTTGTGTACAAGGTTTTTTTTGTGTGACCATAACTAATTCATTTCTTTAGGATAAATGCCCAAGCATACAATTGATGGGTCATATGAGAATAGTATTTTTAGTATTTTGAGAAACTATCACACTGCCTTCCAGAATGGCTATAAAATTTTACATTCCCAGCTGCAATGTATGAGTGATCATGTATTCTTTAACATCCTGTGACTATCTGGCTAAAAATTATTACAATAGGTGCATAGTGATTATTGCTGTTTGATATTTTAATTCCATTTCTCTAAAGAACAAGAATATAATTAGCTTTTCATATGTTTATCTGCTGCTTTTCTTTGGCAAAATGCCTAGTTTTGCTCTGATTTGAAATGGATTTTTATTTAATCAAGTTGATTTTGAGTATGTTTAGATATTAGTCATTAAAAGATAATTTATAAATATTTTCTCTGTATCTATAGGTTGTGCTTCCATCAATTTAAGTCTTTCATATGCAAATAGCCTTTTTTTTATTTTGACAAAGCACAATGTATAAATTTTATGGTCCACAAACTGCTTTGGTATCAATCCCAAGGGCTATTGTTTGAGATGAAAACAAAGGTTAATTCTAGATTTCCTTTTCTAAAACTTTTATACTCTACAGTTAATTTCATGGTCCACTTGTGGGTGATTTTGATAGAGTTCTAATACTGTCATGAGATTAACTGGGAAATGCTACATCATCTTCTGTTTTAGTAAAAAGTGAAAGATTCATATGCTTTATAGAGATTGTGTCTAATTGTATAAATTTTTCTTTAAACATGTGATAAAATTCCCTACTGAAACCATCTCTACCTGCCTGGAGATATTTTTTTAATGAATCTTAAATTTATATATTAAAATTTACTAGCAAATCCTTGCCTAATCAATTTGGATGAGTTTTGGTAATTTGTTTTTTCCCAGGAATTGATTTTTCTGTATAGGTCTTGTTAAGTATTTCTGTCTCTGTGATTTTTCTGTGTAGGGGGTGGTTGGTCAGTTTTTGAGAGACATGTTGAAGTCACTGACTGTAGTTGTTGATGTTTTATTCCTTTCAATTCTGAGTGACTATGTGCCATACATTTTGCTACTGAACTGTTAGCATATTAAGGATTATATTTTCTTGGTTGATTGGGCTTTTTACCATTATGTAAGGGCATTCCTTGTCTCTGATTAATGCTGGTATGATATGGATTTTTTTTTCACCCTTTGCTGGCAATGGTACAGCATGATATACTGATGAATTTTTTGTAGACAATATCACATCTTTAAATACCTGTGTCAGTGCTTGGTTTTTATTGGTATATTTAGGATGCTTGGTTAATGAAAATGGCATTTGCCTTTTTTGGTTTTGTTTTCTATGTGTGTTTTTTTGTTTGTTTGGAGAGAGAGAGAGAGAGAGAGAGAGAGAGAGAGAGAGAGAGAGAAAGACAGATAAAGATGGGCACGCCAGCAGCCTCTCAGTTGCTGAGAACGAAATCCAGATGCGTGCACCCCCTGGTGGTCAAGTGCAGCATTGCGCCCTTGCATCACTTTGCATCTGGCTAAACGTGGGACCTGGAGATTGGAACCGCTGGAGACTGGAACCAGCATTCTTAGGCTTAGGAGGCAGGCGCCTTAACCACTAAGCCATCTCTCCAGCCCTCTATGTTTGTTTTTCATTTACTGTCTTTGTTTTCTGCAGTCCTTTGCACTTATTGAACATTTCTAGAATCCAATTTATATTAATTTTTAATGTTCTTGAATATGTTTCTTTGTGTTGTTGTCTTCACAGTATATTCCATATCAATAATCATTACAAACCACCAGTAGCAGCCTTTTGTCAGTTTTACCCATGGCTTTGCTTAGTATGATCTTATATACTTCCGGATATTTGACAGTTCCTTATTTGACTTTTTTCTATTTAGAGAATTTCATTCATCAGTTCTTCCAGGAGAGATCTGCAAATAGCAGTTTCTCTTAGTTTCAATAAAAACTTCCTTTGGGGCTGGAGAGATGGCTTAGTGGTTAAGCACTTGCCTGTGACGCCTAAGGACCCAGGTTCGAGGCTCAATGCTCCAGGACCCATGTAAGCCAGATGCACAAGGTGGCGCAGACCATCTGGAGTTCGTTTGCAGTGGCTGGAGGCCCTGGCGTGCCCATTCTTTCTCTCTCTCTACCTGTCTATTTCTGTATTCTCTCCCTCTCTGTGTCAAATAAATAAATAATAAAATATTTGAAAAAATTAACCTTCCTTTTTGTTGTATGTATTTTTATTTATTTACTTGAGAGAGAGAGAAAGGAAGAGTCACAGAGAGGGAGAGAGGAAGAGAGAGAGAGAATGGATGCACCACTGCTAACAAACTCCAGATGCATGCGCCCCCTTGTGCATCTGGCTTATGTGGGTCTCAGGAATTGAACCTGGGTCCTTTGGCTTTGCAGGCAAGCACCTTAACTGCTAAACTAGCTCTCCAGCCCTAAAAATTACCTTTCTTAATTCCTCCCTTATTTCTGAGAGACATTTTCACTGGATTTAGGAAACGGAGAGAAAATTTCTCTCTCTCTCTCTCTCCCCCCCCTTTTTTTTTGAGGTGGGGTCTCCCTCTAGCCCAGGCTGACCTGGAATTCAGTCAGTAAGTATCAGGGTGGTGTTAAGCTCAAAGTGATCCTCCTCCCTCTGCCTCCCAAGTGCTAGATTAAAAATGTGTGTCACCATGCCCGGCCAAACTATTTATTACTTAAATATATTTTGCTACTTCTTTGTCATATCTTTGTTTTATGGTGAGAAATAAATTTTCATTCAAATTATTCCCTTACAGGTAATATGTTATTTTTCTCTCAGTACATTCAGGTATTTTTTTGTTTAGCTTTAAGAAGTTTAACTATGATATCATAATCAATTTTGTGTGTGTGTGTGTGTGTGTGTGTGTGTGTGCGCGCGCACACACACGTGTGTTCCCCCTTAGTTTATCCTGTTTGGTACTTTTTAAATCTTGAGTCTCAAGTCCATGTCTTTTGCCAGCTATGGACAGTCTTAAGCTATTTTTCTTTAATAATTTCTCAGCCTTGTCTTCTCTTCTCTGAGTCCATAAATGTCAAAGATAGATTGGCATCCCCCATGTCCCTGAGATTCAGTTTTTATTGTTTATTTGATTTAGTCTGTTGTTCGTGTAGGGTAATGCATTTTTTTTCTCTTCTAGCTGATAGATTTTCTCTTTTCTTCTGTTGCTGAGCTCATCCATAGAACCATTTATATTTTATTATATTTTTAGCTCTCAGCTCTCCATATGTTTCTTCCTTGTATGTGTATTTATAATGTTTGTAACTATTGCTTATCTTCTTTGCATTCAGTTTTTGTTTTTTTTTTTTTTTTTTTTTTTTTGGGAAAGAGTCAGAGGGAGAGAGAGAGAAATAGAATAGAGAATGGGTGCACCAGCAGAATTTCACTGCTGTGAACAAACTCCAGACACGTGCACCCCCTTGTAGGCAAGTGCGGCATTGCACCCTTGTGTCACTTTGCATCAGGCTAAATGTGGGACCTGGAGAATCTAACGGGTGTTCTTAGGCTTGGCAGGCAGGTGCTTAACCACTAAGCCATCTCTCCAGCCTGCATTCAGTTTTATATCCCCCTGGTTATTAGTAGGAAAAGAGACTTCTGTTAGAAATCTGCATATTTTGCAATTCATGCTATCAACCTCTGACTCTAATTTCAATGTCTGTTTTAACTCACTTTCTCTGATCTGATGGTAACAGGGATAGGGTTTCTTGGTTCACCATTGCCAACTGGGGGTAAATTCTAGGTTCCACGGGTGAGACCCCAATGATGCCAGAGGAGTATATTTCATTACCCCCAAATGGGAAACTTGCCTCCCCACTAAACTGTTATGAATCCATCTGTTGTAAGAAGATTAGAATAATTTATTACTTCTTCTCATGTGGCATCTATAGCATCATATGGTGAGAAATGGCATTACCACCTTTGGGCAATCAAGAAAGTTCTGAGGGGGCTGGAGAGATGGCTTAGTGGTTAAGGAGTTTTCTGACAAAGCTGAAGGAACTCAGTTCAATTCTCCAGGATCCATGTAAGCCAGATGCAGAAGGGGGCACATGCATCTGGAGTTTGTTTGCAGCAGCTGGATGCCCTGGTGCACCCATTCTCTCTCTTTCTCTCTCTCTCTGCCTCTTTCTCTCTCTCAAATAAATAAACAAATAAATAGATAAATAAAAATATTTTTAAAAAAGAAAACAACTTTCTTCAGATACAAACATGATATGCAAGATCGCTATTCTAAACAGTGTAGGGTATACAGTTAAAATGAGATGGGAACAATTTACAACATTATGAAAAAAAAAAAAAAAGAAAGTTCTGAGTGTTCCTTATGCCTTCTTTGTCATCACCCTGGTCAGATACAGTAGGGTACCTTTTTACTGCCAGACAGGAGTGAAGCTAAGACTCTCTAAGGGTCTCTCCATTGGCACCCTTGGGTTTGGGATAATTGCAAATACATGATTGTCCCAACTGTTTTCTCAGTCTTTTTCTGGAAGATGCTTTACGGGAGGCGTAGATGGCTCCTCATGACAGACAAGGGAGCAAGACAGGTTTTGACAGCTAACCTTCCTAGTTAGCCTTGACTGTCCAGTGCTGGTGCTGCTTAGCTAGGGTAAAGAACTGCTCTGGTTTTCTGTTTATCTTTGCAGCCCTTTTTTTGGCTTCTTTGATAGAGAACGCGGGCCTTTGCTAGGACTTTATTACTGTTACTTATTATTTTATTTGCCTCAATTTTGAGATGGATGAGGAAGAAGAAAATGTAATGAAGTTAATGATGATGTTATTAATGGTCCCCAAGACCTTTCACTGACTTGTCTTCTTATCAACGTTTGTTTTGTATTTAGTACCCTGGGCATTTAGTAGTACTCCGAGAGAGAAATGGGGAAGATTCGTCTACAGATTACAAGATTAAAAAGCCTTATTCCTGCATTTCTTCTAAAAATATAAGCATATTTTTTTTCCTATTTGAGTATCTTGCTTGAATGACAATTAGGCCCAACTACAAACTCCAGACATGTATTCTAGTATCTTCTCTATTTCTTTCTTAGTTCTTCCTGATTTATTTCATCAATTCCAAGACCACAACTAACAGTGTTTACACACTGACTTTAAAGCTATCTCTGTCTTTGGTCTTGGTTTCTGTCTCTCCCTCTAACATGGTTCTTTTGTTCTCTCTATATTGCTGGCTGTAGTTGATCTTTTCTTTTGGATATGTTGCAATGAAGCTAAAATAAGACACGTCCCAAACTGAATGTAGCAGTTTTCCTTCTCTCACGGCTCCTCGCTGTATTGATTCTTTCTTCACCAAGGGCGATGCCATGCCACCAGGTCTCAAGTGGGAAAGTTGTGTGATACTGGAGCATTGTCTGCCCACCGTACATTGCAGTGACAACGATTCTTTAAGATACCTGGGATATTTATTGCATCTCGTTGTTTTTGCCATCAGAATTTCCATGGCTCTGTTCCCTGGAAAGAGCTTCTGATATGAAAATCAAATACCAGCTTCTTCCAACGTAGCTTCATTTTCCACCTTCAGATGCATTCTCTAGGCTGTGACCACCATCAACAAGAGCAAGATCTCATATTTTATGATTCTGCTCAAACCGTCTTAGCAACCAGAAGATAAACTTGTGTCTTCACTGATATTCCACTCAGTTGCATTTCCTAATAATCATGCCCCTGCAATTCATTCTCTAATTTTTTTTTGGAGAGAGACACAGAGACAGACAGAGAGAGAGGGAGAGGAAGACAGATAGAGATGGGCGTGCCAGCAGCCTCTCAGCCACTGTGAATGAACTCCAGACGTGTGCTCCCCCTTGTGGTCAAGTGCGGCATTGCGCCTTTGAGTCACTTTGCATCTGGCTAAACGTGGGACCTGGAGATTGGAACTGGAGTTCTTAGGCTTAGCAGGCAGGAGCCTTAACCGCTAAGCCATCTCTCCAGCCTGATTCTCTAATATTTTTAATAAATTTGTTTTTGTCTCATAGAGAGATGGAGATGTAGAGAAGCTTTCAAGTCATTTCTAAGACAATTTGAGGTCCCAAAAGGAAATGCCCAGGGAGTTAATATATATTAGATTTACAGAGTTAGCTTCGTGGGGGCAGTGGGAAAATGGAGATGCTATCTAAATGGCAATCCAAAAGAAAATTCAAGGGCTCTGTTGCAAATTTTCCCCCTTTTAAAATTAAGTAAGAACTTAATGGATGGACAACACCATGTGTTGGTACCATCCTTTCCCTCCTCCCTGCCTCCATTCCACTAGGGCCCCTCTTAGTGTGATTGCTGGTACTACTCCTGGGGTCGTGGTTTATGAGTTGTGAGAGCAGCAGTCCATCATTGTGTGTGTGGGGAGCAATGCCTCTGGATATTCCATCCCACCACGTGGCTCTTACACTCTCTTTTCCCCCTCTTCCATAAAATTCCCTGAGCCTTGGTGGGCGTGTTTTAAGTCTACTCTTGTGTGTTGAGCTCTCAGCAGATTCTGGATTACAGCTTTGGCATGTTGTTTTTTTAAAAATATTTTATTTTTATTTATTTATTCATTTGACAGAGAAAGAGGAGAGAGAGAGAGAGAGAGAGAGAGAGAGAGAGAGAGAGGGAAAATGGACATTCGAGGGCCTCCAGCGACTGCAAAAACTCCAAACGCTTGCACCCCCTTGTGCATCTGGCTAACGTGGGTCCTGGGGAATTGAATCGGGGTCCTTTGGCTTTGCAGGCAAACGCCTTAACTGCTAAGCAATCCCTCCAGCCCTGCTTTGGCATATTTGGAGTGTCCTCAGTGTGTGCCTCCATCACCTTGGCACAGGTTGTCAGGCTTGCCATGGAAGCAGCACTCTTGCTCATCTCACCAATTCCTCTGTGGCTTTCACCTGGGTCTTGGCTGCTGTGTGAGGCGTGGTTCATCTCCTGACAGGAAGTCAGCTGTGTATTCTTGTTGATAGATTTTGGTTGTCCTCAGTTCTTGCTGTCTTCTGATAAAGAACAGATTCTCCAATAGAGAGGGAGGTCAGCATAGGTTAAACAGGATAAGCATTGCTAATTAAGAGAGACTTTGATGGGTGTCACCTCTCTTTTGGCCAGACTCATAGGACCTTCTCATTGGAGTCCATAATCTTTGTCTCCAGAGGATTCTGACTTGGTTCCCAGTTCCAGCTATGTGTTCCTTTCCACTGAGTATGGATCTGTTTGCCAATCAGAGAGCCACTAGGGCACAAATGTGAACATCTTGTCAAGCTGGTCGCTTTTGTATAGCAGTGTCCCCTGCGTGCTCACAACATTGCTGGCCATTTTTTCCCCAGCAGCTTATGTGGCACTTTTCAGAACTATACCAGCTAATCTTCTGGGAATGGGCTTCCTTCCACATTTCAGCCGAATCTCTCAATGTTCCACGTCAGCATCATGTTGTGTCTTCAGCAATAAGGTCTTACCTTTTACCTTAGGTGGGTAATCAAGTGCTTTACAGAAGCCTGTCCTGTTTTGGGGAACTTTTAGGTCTCTCCAATGAACAGCTCAGTGTGGGTGGTAACCGATTTCTGTTCATTCTTTAGGTTTAATGAACTTTTGACTCCATCTCAATAGATTGCATTCTTGGTAACTAATATTTTGCATGTTTTCCTGGAATTCCGTCCATTTTCAAAGTGCTGCTCATCCTTCAAAGTCAAATGCCAAACCACTACTGAGTCCTCACTGAATCAGCCAGCTAACATCCAACTGAATTTTTAAATTTTCCTCTGTAAAATTTTCAATATTTGGCATTTCAATGGTGTCCCCAGTGCTAAGACTGACTCATATTGAATATTGTACTTATAGTATGGGTACTGGAGACCTAGTGTTGTACAATATTAAGAAGGGCAGCACATATAAAGTTTAGTAATGTTTAGTAGGTGATATTCCAGAAAAAAACGTTGAAAACTGACAAGTGGAGCATTTACAAGGGTCATGCCTGCCGTTGTTTATATCCATTTTGAGCTGAGTAAATGCCTAGTTATTTTTTACTGTCAACCGTCTTCTCTCTTGCACTTAATTAGGAAATTTACCATTTCATATAGTGTAGGTTTTTGGGAAAGAAAACACTTTTTGGCAAAGGTGGATGAGTTCTGTGATTAATATGTTTCCGACCTGGTCCAGTCTTCGAAACCCCAAGTTTTGTAAGTATATTTCTCTTTTCCGGGTATGAGCAATGCACACAAGTATTTATGAAGGTGAACTCACACACTTTCCATTTGATTCTTGATTTAATCTTCCCTCTTGTCAACCTCTCTGCTTTTCCATCTGGCTTCTGTCCTACAGAATGACTGAATGACTTTGAGTAATCCCTCGCTCTCTCTCTCTGCTGTGGTTTCTCACAGATTGATGGCTATATATAACTACCTTCCAGTGATGCAGGCTTGCACAAACTTCCTCTTCTATCTCTTGCTTTTATAGATAGAACAAGGACAGTATGCTGGGAAATAGTCTCCAGAGGCTTCAGAGTTATAACTAAGAATAAAGTAAAATAGGAGCATAAGATGGTTGTGTACAGTAGCTTCTTGGTCACACCTGAGATCGTGTTCTGCCTTCTATGAAAGGGCACTCAGGTTGTTAAAAGTATGTGAAACACCCAAAGGGGTACAGGCAAGTGTGACTATACCAAGATGTTGATGTAGCTGCTGTGGAACCAAATTCAGGGCCAAACAGCCCCTCTCAGGAGCCCCATGAATTGTCTTTGCTTTTGTCTTCTCTCTCAGAGAAAGAAAGATGACTGGGGTAGTATTTTTTTAAAAAACATTATATTTTATTTTTATTTACTTATTTGACAGAGAGGGAGAGAGAGAATGGGCACGCCAGGGCCTCCAGGCACTGCAGATGAACTCCAAACACTTGTGCCCCTTTGTGCATCTGGCTAACGTGGGTCCTGGGGAATCGAACCTGTGTCCTTTGACTTTGCAGGCAAATGTCTTAACTGCTAAGCCATCCCTCCAGCCCTGGGGTAGTATTTTATAATTACTCAAGAATAAAATCTGAATATTGTTTACAAACAAACATAAACAAAAATATATTAAATTATTATTTTTATTGTGGTTTTTCGAGGTAGGGTCTTGCTCTAGCCCAAGCTGACCTGGAATTCACTATGTAGTCTCAGGGTGGCCTCAAACTCACAGTGATCCTCCTACCTTTGCCTCCTGAGTGCTGGGATTAAAGGCATGTGCCATCATGCCTGACTAAATTAGTTTTTTTAATTTATTTATTTATTCAAGAGAGAGAGAGACAGTGATAGCACCAAATCATCAAGATTTGGTTTCAACTTGTTTTAGAGTTGACATTGGTAAGTGTAATCAATCATTTCAAAGCACCAGCTTGTGCTTATGCACTTATGTCAAGAACACATAGGAACAACATATTCCAGAGCCATCTTGTATATTGGGTAGGTAAGAGTTTTGATGTAATTATCTTCAATATATACTGCTTCTATTTTTTTAAATTTATTTTTTAGAGACAGAGAGAGAGAGAGAGAGAGAGAGAGAATGGGCACACGAGGGCCTCTAACCCCTGCAAATGAACTCCAGACACATGCGCCACCATCTGTATCTGGCTTATGTGGGTACTGGGGAATTGAGCCTCGAACCAGGATCCTTATGCTTCACAGGCAAGCGCTTAACCACTAAGCCATCTCTTCAGTCCCTATACTGCTTCTATAGGCAATCATTTATTGCCTTCTTAACTTGTATGAAAGCATCTATTTTTGTTCTCAGTGTGTGAATGAGATCATGTGGTGCTTATGTTTTTTGTAAGTGGATTATTTCTCTTATTTGTTAATGATCTCAGTTCGATGCACATTGTCACAATGACAAGACTCCATGCTATGTGGTGGATGAATAGTATCCCATGGTGTACATGTACTACATTGTTGTTTTAATCTATCATCAGTTGATATGCAACTGATTATTGTGCATAATACTAAAACAACCAGAAGTGCAGATCTGGCATCAGGATTACTGTGTCATGTCATGTTACACCTCTGTTTTATTTTTGTTGTTGTTTTGTTTTGTTTTTGGTTTTTTGAGGTAGGGTCTCACTCCAGCCCAGGCTGACCTAGAATTCACTCTGTTGTCTCAGGGTGGCATCGAACTCACGGGGATCCTCCTACCTCTGCCTCCTCAGTGCTGGGATTAAAGGCACGCGCCACCACGGCCTCTGTTTTTAATTTTTTGAGGAATTTTATTCTGTTTTACACAATGGCCATATAAATATATGTTCTTACCAATAATGTATAAGAATTCACGCTTGTGCACATCATCAACTGGGAATTTTAATCTTTAGTACTTCCGGTGAGAGGTGTTCTTGTGGAGGTTAGGTGACATCACACTGTGGTTTTGATTTGGTATTTCTCAGTAATTAGAATATTGAGCTTTTTTATACATAAATTTCTCAGTCATGTGTATGATTTTTGAGGGAAATGCTACTTAAGTGTTGCCCCTGTTAGGTTTTAAATTTATTTTGTTTGATTATTGAGCTTTTACAGTTTATTTATATATTTAGAAAATTCATCCCAATTAGACATGTAGTTTCTAAATATTTTGTTCCATTATGTATAATCTCATATGTCTGTTTTTAGATTTTGTTTTTTATACTATTGGAATCTTGTGGGAAATTTCCTTCCTGGTCCAATTATCTGACTTTTTTTTTTTTTCTGTTTTATTCTAGTGATATCATAGTTTCAGGCATTACATTTAAGTCTTTAATGGATTTTGACTTGATTATGTATGTGGTAAGAGACAGGTGTCTAGCTTTATTGAACTACATGTGAGGACCCAATCTGTCCTTTTTCCAGTGTAGTTCCTTAGCATCTTTATGAAGAATCAGTTGGCCGTTAATATATATATATATTTATTTATTTATTTCTAGGTTTCCTGCTCTGTTTCATTGGTATATTTCTTGATCCCAATAAAATAATGTTTTAAGTGATTGATTTCTAGTATGTTGTTGAGTGTAATTCCTCAACTTTTATTCTTTCATTGACAATTTATTTGTTTTGTTGGGGTATTTATCTGGTTTTATAGAAATTTCACCATTATTTTTCCTGTATCTATAAATAATATCATTGATGGGGCTGGAGAGATGGCTTAGCAATTAAGCACTTGCCTGTGAAGCCTAAGGACCCTGGTTCAAGGCTTGATTCCCCAGGACCCATGTAAGCCAGATGTACAAGATGGCACATGCATCTGGAGTTCGTTTGCAGTGGCTGGAGGCCCAGACAAGCCCATTCTCTCTCTCTCTCTCTCTGTCTCTTTCTCTCTCTCTGTGTCTGTTGCTCTCAAATAAATAAAAAAAAAACAATTTTTAAAAGAATATCATTGGTATTTTGGTATGGATTGCAATGAACTGAAATAACTTTGGATAATATGGAGCACTCAGCAATATTGACATTTCCAATCCATACACAAAGTGTATCTTTCCATTGATTTCTGTCCTCTTCACTTTTATTAATATTTCATAGTTTGCATTGTAAAGATCTTTACCTCTTTGGTTGGATTTATGTACAGACATTTTATTTCTTGATAACTATTAATAATGGGATCATTTTCTTGATTCCTATTTCAAATAACTGGCTACTTGCCTACAGCAATTCTATGCGTGTGTTCGTTGAACTTTTTAATCCTTCAACTTTATGGTATTCATTTGTCAATTTTAATAGGCATTGAGCGACATCAATGGGATTTTTGTTTAGATAACATTCTGTCAGCTGTAAAGCAATGATACCTTTCATTTCCTTCTTTCAACTTTTGTTTTTCCTTCTTTCTTTCTTTCTTTCTTTCTTTCTTTCTTTCTTTCTTTCTTTCTTTCTTTCTTTCTTTCATTC
Source organism: Orientallactaga sibirica (assembly GCA_036365145.1). NCBI lineage: Eukaryota > Metazoa > Chordata > Mammalia > Rodentia > Dipodidae > Orientallactaga > Orientallactaga sibirica. Next base: position 3,145,418 of record JAEOAD010001797.1, read on the forward strand.
TCTTTCTCATTTATTATGCTCAGTAATTGTGGCTAAAGATACAATATCTGCATATCTTAGAGAGAAAGCTTTTAGTCTCTCATTCACATGGAATTAGCTGAAGGCTTAATATATGTGGCCTTTATTGCATTAAAGTTTGTTGCTTCCACGCCTCACTTGTTCAGACCATGAAGGAGGAATGCTGAATTTTATCAAATGTGATTTGTCTTTCTATTGAGATCATGATGTGACTTTACCCTTCATTGTGTTGAGGTGATATGGGCAGCAGATCATTGTTACTAATCTTTTCCAAGTGATAATGGGTTTGTTAGCTGGCATGTGTTGCCTCTGTGTTCACAAAGGATATAGTTCTCTCTCGCTCTCTGTGTATGTATTGCTGTTGTCTGATTTTGCCATCGAGGTAATGGTGGCATTGTAGAATGAATGTGAAAGAATTCCCTCTAGTTCATCTTTTGGACTAATTAAAGAAAACTTGGTCCTAGTTCTTGAAATACAGAGCATAAGTCAATATCAAAGCCATCTGTTTGGGTGCTTTTTTATTGATTCAATCTTTTCATTTATTATTTCTCATAGGTTTTCTCTCTTTATAATTCCATTTTGGTATGGTGCATGTGTCCAAGAATTGTTCAACTTCTCCTAAGTTATCAAATATGGTGGCATTTAGTGTTCATAGCAGTCTCTAATAAGCCCATTTTTGTGTTATCAGATGCAGTGTTGCCCTTTTCATCTCTTATATGGAGCTAGTTATGTGTTTTGCTGATTTTTTTAAATTTATTTAATTCTATTTCTGCTCTGATCCTTTTTTTTTTTTTTTTTTTTTTTTTTTTTTTTTGGTTTTTCGAGGTAGGGTCTCACTGTAGCTTAGGCTGACCTGGAATTCCCTCTGTTTTCTCAGGCTCAGGCTCAGGGTGGCCTCAAACTCACAGTGATCCTCCTACCTCTGCCTCCTGAGTTCTGGGATTAAAGGCATGCGCCATCATGGCCAGCTCTTTCTTTTTTTAAAGCATATTCTTTGTATGGACACATCATGTGTTGGTACCATCATTTCCCTGTCCCCATTCTGCTGAGGATCCTCCTCAGTGGGGTTGTGGGTGTTCCCCATGGGGTTGTGGGTTATGAATTGTGAGAGAAGCAGTCAGTCAGTCAGTGTGGTGGGGAGGGTGGCATGGGGCACGGAATGTCTCTGGGTATGCCCTCCCCACCTGTGGCTCTTACAATCTTTCCGCCCCCTCTTCTGCAAAATCCCCTGCGCTGTGGTGGATGAGTTTTCAGTCAGCTTCAGTGCTGAGCTCTCAGGAGCCTCTGCATCTCTGCTCTGGTAGGTGTTGAGTGTCCTCAGCGTCTGTCTCCATCACACTGGCCCAGGTTGTCAGGCTCCCCATGGAAGCGGTGTTCTTGCTCGTCTCCCCAGAGAAACAGAGGTATTGGACTGTGTGGAGTGGATTGTGGATCCTCTGAGGCTTCACCTTGACTGTGGCTCATCTGTGAAGGGATGGTTCATCTGCTTGGTTCTTGCTATCTTCTGCCCTCCGGGAGCACTTCCCTTTGTGAGCTGCTTCCCTTCCCTCTGCTCCGGCCTGTTCTGATCTTTATTGTTTCTTCATTTCCACTAAGTTGGGGTTTAGTAGGTTTATTACTTCCTTGTGATGCAAGGGGAGATTGTATATCTGAGCTCTTTCTGGGTTTTTCTTTCTTTCTTTCTTTTTTTCTGGATGTAGGTATTGATGGTTGTAAACCTCCTTCTTTGTTATGGCTTTTGCTGTGGCCCAAGGTTTTGGGATGCTATTTCGCTTTATCGGTTACAAGAAATCTTTGAATTTTCCTAAATTTTCCTTTGAATTTCCTTTACATTTTATTATCCTTGAATGAATGTTCACAATTAAGTTGTTTAACTCCCACCTATTTGCATAGTATCCAAAGTTTGCTGGCTTTGATTTCTAGTTTCATTGTACTGTTGTCAGAAAAAAAATATTTCATATGCTTTCAATTTTTTTTAAGTTTGTTTAGACTGATTTTGTGGCCTATCATCCAATCTATCTTGGGGAATGTTACATGTGCTCTTGAGAAAAAAAAGTGTGATTAGCAATCATGGACGGAATACTGTGTGAATGTTTCTTTGATCTGTTTGGTTAAAGGTGAAATTTAAGTATGCTATTACTTTGTTTTCTGTCTGAACAATTTGTTTATTGACGTAAGTGGGTGTTAATGTTTCCTACTACTATTGTGTTGATGTTCATTTCACTCTTAAAACTGTATTCGCACTTGTCTTATAGATTTGGATGCCCTAATATTTGGTTGCATATATATTATTATTATTACTACTATTATTCTGCCTATTAATGAAGTGACCCTTTTACCATTTTATTTTTTTTTTTTTTTTGGAGAGAGACACAGAGAGAGGGAGAGGAAGACAGATAGAGATGGGCGTGCCAGCAGCCTCTCGGCTGCTGCGAATGGAATCCAGATGCGTGTGCCCCCTTGTGGTCAAGTGTGGCATTGCACCCTTGCGTCACTTTGCATCTGGCTAAACATGGGACCTGGAGATTGGAACCGCTGGAGATTGGAACCAGCGTTCTTAGGCTTAGGAGACAGGTGCCTTAACCTCTAAGCCATCTCTCCAGCCCTATCATATGATTTTATATAATTACCTTTTTGTATTGCTTTCCATTTAGAGTGGATCTTATCATAGGTAATTAAGGGTACTTCTGTTTTGCCTTGGATTCTATTTTCATGGAATATTCTTTCATATTTTATTCAGTCTATGAATGTCTTTAGAGGTCAAGTGGATTTCTTCTAAACATAAAATCTCTTCCTTTTTTTAGTTTTTTTTTTATTTTGAAGGTTTTCAATCACACGGGAAAATGACATATAATGAATCACATGTATCCATTGCTCAATAACAATTATCAGTATATGACCAACCTTGTTTCATTTGCACCACAATCTACTCTACATGCTCTAATACCTAATGTATTATAGATTTCTCTGTAAATATCATCCACACTTAAAGTATCATTTTGCTATCAAAATGCATACTAAATTCAAAGAACGGTAACTCTTCAGTATTATGAAGTGTTTGGATTCCCCGGATGTCTCGTCAATGTTTATCTTTCCGTCCCTTTTTACTTCCTATAAATAGGTGGTTAGATTTAGAGGATTGACCAGAATCTGATATAATCATTGTTATTATTAAATATTACTCCATTTTAAAACAACGATCTTTTCATATTTCCATCACAATATACATGGCACCTAGTTATTTCTCTGATGTTAGCACTCTTTGATGATCATTGTTTCAATCCATTAATTCATATAATTTGCAAACTTGTGGGACATCCTATCAATCCTTGTTTATTGGATGGAAAACATTTATATAGAGGAACTTATGGCTTACTAGCTAATGGCACTTGCTTGCAAAGCCTGCTGGCCTGGGTTTGATGATTTTGTAACCACTTAAAGCCAGCAGCACAAAGTAGCATGTGTCTGGAGTTCATCTCCAGATCCAAGAGGCCCTAGCATGCCCATACTCCTCTCTCATTCTCTCTCTCTCCCATTGCAAATAAATAAATTTAAAAAATTATTTTTTATAAAAAAGAAACTTATGTTGATTAATTCTTAGAATCGCCCAAGTTATAGATTTTAAGGAGAAAAGAGAAGCAATAGGAGTTGGATCTCTTTACCACTTTTCAACATTAATTGTTTCTTGTGGAGGAATTTTATACAGGTAGCTATTTTCTTAAGAGTTCTTTGCCTGAGAAGTCCTGCATGCCTAGTCCCGTCTATCTGATTGGTTTCTTGCACTTTAATTTGTCACTTAGGTGAGGTCATAGTTCTTTGAAAGTTCTCAATGCTTGTTGGGTTGTGGTATCACCTAGGCATTTGGGGCTTAGGAAATGATTCATCTTGGGGCTGGAGAGATGGCTTAGCGTTTAAGGTACTTGACTGCAAAACCTAAAAACCCAGGTTCAATTCCCCAAACCCCATGTAAGGCAGATGCACATGGTAGTACATGCAGCTGGAGTTCTTTTGCAGTGGCTAGAAGCCCTGGCGTGCCCTTTCTCTATCTACTTCATTCTCTCCCTCTCAAATAAATCAATAAGTAAATATATATATATATATATATATATATATATATATATATATTTTTTTTTATATGATTCAGCTTATCACAATATGGCTTTGTTTATACATGCCTTTCAAAACAAAAAAAGGAGCAGGCTCCTTTGCCTACACTTCCAGGATATTGCCACTAGATGGCACCCATTAAAATTTTTTTTTTTTTTTTTTTGAAAATCTGCTCGTGTCTTTCCGTGTTTTCCTCACTAGGGGCGCTATCTAAGTGCACATTTGTCCCTAATCTGCAGTTGAAGTTAAGATCCAGCATTAGCTGGGGAGTGTGGTGTACCGTAGAGCGTGGTTTGCTCATGGAACTGGAATAGGCTTAGTCACCTGGTACACTGTTACTGGTAGGCATGGAGTATTTCCAAGGCTGCTCTAAAGATGTTCCCAGTGCAAGGCTTCACCAGTCCAGCGCTGTGGCCCAAGGCAAGGAGCATGCTCACGTTGTCCTTTCCCCAGGTATGGGGCCCTGTGTTGTCAGTGGTCAGGATAGTCTAGGTGAAGGTTGGCCCTTATTAATAAAGGCTGCATCTGAGTTTCACAGCCACACAAAAAATATATATATATAGTCTCAGGGATGCATACGCATACACACACACACACACACACACACACACACACATGTGCGTGCTGAAGATCGTTGTGATGCAGGCTGGAACATGAATCCATCCTTTGGGGGACACAGATCTCCCTTGGCTTTCTGAGAACCCATAATGGCTGCATGAATGGCTGTTCAAAGCGGTGTTTCTGTGAAAGGATGGATGGCACATCTTGATGCCAGAGTACGCCATCTTTGAACCCTGGCCTACTGATGACGCATGCAGCTTGAGGCTAAGGTCAGTACCTTGACCATCAAGCCTGACATTCAGCTTGGTGGCACCTGAGTCTCAACAAAGGGACCTGCGAGCTTGTGGGCAGGGCTCAGGGTCACTCCAAGGTTGATGGTCACACAAGCCAAAATGTTTGTCTATCTCAGCAGGGTGCAACTCAACTCTCTCCTTGAGGTCGGAGAACTTTCAGAAATGTCCGCTTGAATGAAGGGCTTTTGTTTGCTGTGTGATGGGAAATCTCACCATATTCACCTGGTTCTAAGCTTCAAGGCAATGATCACCTGCTTTCCAACAGGCAGTCTGGCACCTCACTCTGTTGCTGGAGGTTGGGTGAGGGGATGGTAGGAGTTCCAGGTGCTCCACCCATAGAAATCAGCCCCTCGGGACAGTTGTGGGGGAGGGGTTCTGTGTGGCTCTGGGTTTCAGTGTTGTGAGCCCATATTAGGTTTCAAATGTAAGGCCTGCCTATCATTCCTTCTTTGCCACACCCAAAGCGGAAGTTGTCTTTTCCTTGGGCTGCTTGGAATTGGATGAAAAATTATACAGCTATAGCTCTTTCTTTCATTGTGCCTCTTAGTATTGTTCCAAAACCAGACATTGGAGTCTCTCCCTTGGCTTTCTGAGAACCTGTAAAGGCTGCATGAATGGCTGTTCAAAGCGGTGTTTCTGTGAAACGATGGATGGCACATCTTCGCAGCCTCAGTCGTGTTCTGCCTCCCACATCCTTGTAAGGTTCGGGAGTGACCACGACCATGCAAACCACTCTGAGGTCGAGAAGAAAGCTTTTATTCGGGAAAAGCATGAGCTGCCAGGGCTGGCTTACGAGAGAGGAGCGCAGCCCACCTGAGTTCCTGAGGTAGTGGGCTTTATAGGGCTTTTTTCAGTTGGAGGAGGTGAGGAAAGGAAGAGCTGTGGGGAGATCTAAGATAGCCAGGGTATGACACCAGAACAGAGACCCGGTGATTTACAAAATAAGGGGGCAGGAAACCATGACCTGTGGGCATTGCAGGCAAGGAGGGGATAATGACTGGGCGGGTTTCTTGAGGAAGTCGATAATCCACTTCCTTATGTCTCTGTCGCCATCATGCTGTCCTTGGTGAATCCATTTTGGGATCTGTCAGACCTAACACCCCTCAGTTTCCATCTTTACGTGATTTTTCTTTTCGATGGTTGTATGGAAAGTTCATTTTCCTGGTCCCTACCAATCTAATGTTATTATTAATAGAGGCCTGAAGATCTGATTAGTAACGATTTGTGGTTGTGGTTGAATGAATTCTAAGTGCAACATTTATTTATTTATTTTTTTAAATTTGGGTACCGTCTTATAGTTTGCAGAGCACTTTAACATGATTTACTTTATTGATCCTCATTCTAACATAGACAAGCTGCCAGGTATAGGTTTGTAAGTGTAATTCTCTTATATTGACGTGTCACATATACATGTCCTAGGCACACATGAGAAGAGAGAACTAATTGCGTAGGCAAGTTTCCCTTCGTGTATGCTTTGCAGTACAGCTGGGATTGCTAATTAGCATATTTGTCTTTCAGAAAAACTTCCTTTCTATTTCTATTACAAAAAGAGCGCATGATGATTCAGAACACCCCCCCACACACACACACACACATACACCCTTCTTTTCCCTTTTTCCTTTTTGGTTTCTCTAATTGCTTAAGGCAATGATGAAGCCAGTCACTACACAGAACACAAACATAAATAAGATGGAGTTCCTGACTTCAGGGAGATTAAGATTCACATGCTTTCTATAATCCTCTCCAACTAACATTCCTTCCCCACACCACTTTTTTTTTTATTTGCAGAGAGAGAGAGAGAGAGAGAGAAAGAGAGAGAAAGAGAGAGAGAGAGAGAGACGGAGAGAGAACTGTATTCCAGGGCCTCTAGCCACCACAAACAAACTCCAGACATATGTGCCATTTTGTGCATCTGGCCTTACATGGGTACTGAGCATACTGAGGAATCAAACTCAGGTCGTTAGGATTTGAAGGCAAGTGCCTTAACTGCTGAGCCATCTCTCCAGCCCTCTAACTAGCATTCTTAGGAGACAATGTTAGCTGTTTACCTGCTTTTTTTTTTTTTTTTTTTGAGAGAGACAGAGAGAGAGGGAGAGGAAGACAGATAGAGATGGGCGCCAGCAGTGTCTCAGCTGCTGTGAATGAAATCCAGATGCGTGCGCCCCCTTGTGGCCAAGTGTGGCATTGCGCCCTTGCGTCACTTTGCATCTGGCTAAACGTGGGACCTGGAGATTGGAACCCCTGGAGATTGGAACCAGTGTTCTTAGGGTTAGGAGGCATGCGCCTTAACCGCTAAGCCATCTCTCTAGCCCACTTACCTGCTTTTTTTTTTTTTTTTTTGGTTTTGCAAGGTAGGGTCTCACTCTGGTCCAGGCTGACCTGGAATTAACTATGTAGTCTCAGGGTGGCCTCGAACTCTCGGCGATCCTCCCAGGACCCACATAAGCCAGATGCACAAGGTGACACAGGCATCTGGAGTTCATTTGCAGTGTCTGGAGGCCTGGTGTGCCCATTCTCTCTCTCTCTTTCTCTGCCTCTTTCTATCCCTGTCTTTTGCTCTCAAAGAAACAAATAGAAATAAACAAAAATGTTAAAAAAGGGTCTTGAAATACAAGATGTATTTCAGTAACCCCCCACTGAGAGTTAATTCATGTAAAATCCTAACAGGAGCTGGGCATGGTGGCACACGCCTTTAATCCCAGCACTCAGGAGGCAGAGGTAGGAGGATCGCCAGGAGTTCAAGGCCACCCTGAGACTACATAGTGAATTCCAGGTCAGCCTAGGGTAGAGTGAAACCCTACCTCAAAAAACCAAAAAGAAAAAAAAAAAATTTCCTAACAGGGATTAAATAAATAAAATGGAATGTCTGTACTATCATCTACTCTCACCTAAAAAATCTATGCTGGGCTTGCATGAAAGCATGCTCCATGGAATAGTAACGCTATGAAAATATACACAATCCAAAAGAAATGTGCACAATTGTACAGGCTGGCAAGGAGCCGGTGCAGACCATCAGCATTCACTTGGTCAATACCACTATGGTTTGGTATTGATGGAACATATTCTTTCAGGATTCCTAAGCAATTAATGGCTTAAATATCACCTTCTTGTGGGACAGGGGATTTGGAATTTTAGATCGCATGCTTTAACTATCTAGAAGTCTAGAAAAATAACCATGTATCGCCTTCAATAAAGGTTTGTTTGATAATTAAGCAACTGAATAAACGTCAGAGTTTTAAACTGCAACGCTGGAAAACAGCAGAGGACTTAATGATCATTAAAACTAGATAACCTCCCTGGAGGGTTATGTGTGTGTGTGTGTGTGTGTGTGTGTGTGTGTGTAGGGACACCATTCAAAGGTTACTCTCATCGTTGCTACATTCCACACGCGAGACTCACCTGACTAACAAGTCAGTGGTACAACTTCAGCCCCGCCCCATCTTTGAAGGTGGTGGTCAGTAACCTTGACCCAGAAACCGTGTGGGCTTATATTCCAGAATAGAAGTGCATCTCAAGGATTGAGGCAAGATTTTCTCTTCAAATTTATTTAAGGTATTTTTTTTTTGTCTCATATAAAGGGCATTCTCTTGGGGCTCAGAACCAATACTAAAAACAATCGATGCTGTGATGATATTAGGAGCTATGCAAGATAAGCCACATTGTTGCTATGGGGATCAGCAAATAGTTCTCAACTGACACACTAGTGGCCTCTGCCAAGACATGGGTGGGAGAAGGTGGTTCCCATAGACTGTTTGCTCTGGACTAAAAATACATTATGATTTCTATTAAAGGGCAATTTAAAAAAATCTCAGCGATTTGGCCTTAAGGAAATATACCCTGTGATTTTCAGAACAATTAATCAGTGAGCTGCTGCATAGCGTTCTAAGATTATATTTGTATTCCGGGTTAATTATGTTCGTGTGCTGCCATACCACGGTTGCCACCACAGTATTTTTTTTTTTAAGCACTATTTCACTTGGTCTTAAAATGGTGTATGGAGAGTAGTGCATTTCAGACATTAATTATGTGTTTTTAAGGGTTATGCTAACAGATTTAGCACACTGAACTTAACTCTTCCAAACAAAAAAAGTTACCTTGGTTTGTGAAGTGTTGCTCCAAATAGTTGTGATAACCTGGAATTCTATTCTGTCTTATAGCTGGGATATTACATTTTCCATAGTTTCCATTTGCAAATATTGTGCCAACATAAATGCAATCAATCCTAATATTTTTCAAAGTAATTTTACCACCAATAATTTTCTAGGATATACTTCACAACCCTGCGGGAGGGTCAGCACTTAATTGGTACTATTGATTTTGTATGAGGAAGTGAAGAATGAAAAGGAGGCTGTACGTTCCCAAAGGTACATAAGAGAAAATGTATGCTCCAGGACCAGGCCCCATAATCACAGTGCTCTTTCAAACTCAGTGTGGTCTTAGGAATACAGCATACGGGGCTGGAGAGATGGCTTAGCAGTTAAGGCACATGCCTGCGAAGCCTAAGGACCCCGGTTCGATTCTCCACGTAAACCAGATGCACAAGGGGTCGCCCACATCTGGACTTCGTTTGCAGTGGCTAGGAGGCCCTGGTGCACCCATTCTCACTCTCCCTCTCTCTCTTTCCCTCTCTCTGTCTCTAATAAAAAATACAAAGAGGGATGGAGAAATGGCTTAGCCATTAAGGTGCCTGCCTCCTAAGCCTAAGAACCCCGTTCCAATCTCCAGATCCCACATTTAGCCAGATGTAAAGTGATGCAAGGGCACAATGCTGCACTTGCCCTCAGGGGGGCGCACTCATCTGGATTTTGTTCACAGCAGCTGAGAGACTGCTGGCGCGCCCATCTCTATCTGTCTCTCTCTCCCTCTCTTCTCTGTCTCTCTCTGTGTCTCTCTCCAAAAATAAAAAAAAATTAAAAAAATAAAAAGAGATAAAATCTTAAAAAAAGAAAAAAAGAAATACAGCATACTTCTCATGCAGTAATCCTTAAAAGCTCTGTTAGTACATTGTCATGACTTTTGGGTTTAATTCTGAAACAACACTGGTGCTTTATCCAAATTGTGAGAAAAATTCTGCTGAACTAAACAATACTGGAATAAAATGATCCATCCCTAGAGTTGGGTATCATAATGGTCCTGTAAAGGGTGTTTTCTTTAATTAAATTGGGCACACATAGAAAAAAATTAATTTTGACTTCATTATAAATTCTACCTAAACTAAGTTTTATTCCTCCACCTTCTGGAAGCTAGGTCAGGACCATTTTGCCCCCTTTCCACTCCTTCTTCGTCTTCCTTTTTCCCAATGATCTCATTTGCTTTGTGAGCCTTAGGCTCAGCGAGTTTATCTTTCAAAGTACCAAAGCGAGTTGTAAATGATTGTTATAATTATTCCACACACTGTCTTTCTTTCCAGTATATTCTCTCTATAAAATACTCCCTGGCCTGCTGCCAGTTTTAAATGAGTACAATTTATCAGGAGATCAACGCTAACTAAAGGGCATGCGCGTTGACTGACTCTGCTTCAAGAGTTCAGGAGCACATGTTTTCTCCTCCTTAAACGTCACTCTTTTGCTCCCTGAGTATTCATTTAGAAATCCTGTCACTAGCCTTCTTGAGATACGTATTTGTTTTTATCACTATCCTTAGAGTGGAGGCTATTTTTTCCCCACTCACCAGACTTCTAGAACTAAATGCTTTATGTCTGCTTTTGGCTGCCTCCTTGTCTTGCCCTCTTTTCTCTGGAGCCATCCTATGACCTGCCATAATTTTTATTTTCTACTTTAGAGCGCCCTTCTTCTGCTCACAGCCAAACAGCCCTTCTTGCTGTGAAATACGAAAAAGGAAAATGTTATGCTTACTAGTTCATCCTCACTTGAGCTCTAATAATTTAAATACCAAACATTCTTGTCACCGGGCCTTGTTTTTGTAGCACCATTCTATTTTTCTTAAATACTATTATTCACACCGAGCTTCTGGATGCTTTGCTTGACCTCGTGTATTTTTTCACAATCCCTGCTCTCTCCCCTTGCCTTTCATTTCTCAGCCAAATGAAATGTGTGTTTGTAAGAAGCTCCCTCAATTCTCTCTAATCACTGGTGCTTTCCAGAAGCATACCTGACACACGCTTTCGGGGCATCTTGCTCTCACGATGGGTCATTTACTTATTTGGGAAACAAGAACCAGCCAGTATTGGATGCCTTTCTGATTTTTCTAGCTCAAGGGCAAGGGTTATTCAGCCTTTTCTCATGCCTAGGAATCTGTTTGCTCTGCTAATTAAAACTATCCTAATGACCCTTCTCTGAGAGGCAGGTCAGGAAGCCATTCAAAGTGGCACAGGAATTCTCTTCTCAATATGAATCTTGGCATGGCGGGTACTGTTGGCAAGAGATAAGCAGAGCAAAGGTGAAAGCAGATTCTTGGCAGTTGTATTCGTTCCTGAGGACACGAGGTGGGGCTTTCCTGTCATGGGTTAAAGTCAAGGGTGGGCAACTCAATCTGCTGTTGTGCCTCAGGCTTCCACCCAACTGCATCTCGACTTTATCTGTGCACACACAAAGAATAGCGTTCTCATGGGACCCACTGTACTTTAAGGCCAGCCAATGTACCTTACATTAATTAATTGATTATATACACCTTATCTCTTCGTGGAGCATGCTTTGAGCTGGAGATGATACAATCTTAAGGGAAAATAATTAAGCTGAGAACTTATTTGCTCCAATGGAGCTTGCATCTCCACTCGCCCCCTGCCATTCCTTATCACAATGTATGCTGTGCAGTCACCCGGGGGGCTCCAACCAGCCTCTGGCCACCTCTCTCCTCTCATCTCTTCCCTTCTGTCACCTCTGCACATTAGTTCTTTACTTAGTTTAGGCCTGTTTTCATTTTTATTTTTATTTTCTGCTGATTTAACTGTTACACTGGCTTTCCAGAGCTTGGTGAGTGCTGTGTTCACATTCCTCCGTGGCGCATAAAAATGCCTTTGTGACTTGATGCGCCTTCTTTGGCTTCTCCTCTGTCTCTGACCCACAGCCCCTCTTCAATGCTCTCATCCAACTATTTGCTCCTATCCTCAAGGCCCCCAGACGTGTCATTCCTTCTATATCATAGAGATTTCTAAAAAAGATTTATTTTCATTTATTTGAGACGGGGGGGGGGGAGGGGAGAGAGAGGAAATAGAATAGGTGCACCAGGGCCTCTAGCCACTGCATGCAAATGCCAGACGCATGCGCCACCATGTGCATCTGGCTTACGTGGGACCTGGAGGATCGAACCTGGATCCTCAGGTTTCACAGGCAAATACCTTAACTGCTAGGCCATTTCTCCAGCCCAGATTTTTTTTTTTTCTCTGTTCAAGACTAAGTTCTTGAAGGGACAATTCTGACCTCTCAATGGTAATAACACATTTTTTTTCTTTGCCCTTCACACCTTCAGAAGTGATCTTGGTGCCTGTTGTAAGGCTAGCGCTTGCTGGATCATGAGTGGGCATCTCTCAGTAGAAGTGAAACTCCATGAGGAAACGGAGTATGCCATTGTGTCTTTATGTACTCCAGCACTAAGAACTGAGCGTGGATAGAGGAAAAGATGAAATGTTTCTTTGGAATTAAGAACTGACTGAATGGGTTGATAAAGGAAGTGGGTTTATGAATGTAAAGGAATATCAGAGGTTTATCAGAAATGCAGACTTATAGGGCTGGAGGGATGGTTTGGGGGTTAAACGCGTGACTGTGAAGTCTAAGGACCCCAGTTTGAGGCTCGATTCCCCAGGACCTACGTAAGCCAGATGCACAAGGGGGTACATGCATCTGGAGTTCGTTTGCAGTGGCTGGAGGTCCTGGCGTGCCCATTCTTTCTCTCTCTCTCTACCTGCCTATTTCTGTATCTCTCTCTCTCTCAAATAAATAAGTAAAAATTAAATTAAAAAAAATAAATGTGGACTTATGAAACATCCTTTCCCATGGCTAATTTTTTGCTTTGCAATCTTACCTTCAATGTCTCCTACTTTTCTGAACCCCTGCTTTTCAGGGCCAGTCTGCAGAACATAAACTCTCTCCAAGACTGGACGTGAATCAGCTGTAAGCTCTCATGTGCTCCTGCGTAATCTAGCTGTGAGTTTCCATACCCCAGTGAGCTCCAGACTTCCCCCCTCTCTTCTGGATATGTTTTTCCCAAATTCATGTGAAAGTAAAGTAACTTTTCTTTCATATCCCTAGGTCTCCACATGAAACTCACCAATCATGTCTTACTCCTCAACCAGATGCAGCTGCACTGCTTCATCCATTTGTAGCACATAGAGGAAAAATGGGGTGCTGTGGAGTTAGAGACCTGTGAATCCTGGTGTGTCTGCAGCCTCTCGTGCTATGTGTGGTGTGTCACTTCCCTCTTTAACCCTCGGACTGTGTTGCGACAACTATGACTTTCATAGAACTCTATAATAGTTATTTTATTTTTTAAATTTTTTTAAAAAAATTATTTATTTATTTGTAAGCAGAGAGATAGAGAGAAGAGAGACAGATAGAAAGAGAATGGGCGCGCCAGGGCCTCCAGCCACTGCAAATGAACTCCAGACGCATGTGCCCCCTTGAGCATCTGGCTTACATGGGTCCTTGAGAATCCAGCTGGGGTCCTTTGGCTCCGCAGGCAAACTCCTTAACTGCTAAGCCATCTCTCCAGCTGCTCCCCCCTTTTTTAGATTCTTTTGAGATAAGGTCTCAGTCTAGCTCAGACTGACCTGGAATTCACCATGGATTCTCAGGATGGCCTTGAACTCACAGCCATGATCCTACCTCTGCCTTCCAAGTGCTGGGGTTAAAGGTGTGTGCCACCACGCTGGCTAAGAGATGGATACTATTTATTATTTGCAAGTACCAGCAAGTTCTTTGTGAACAGCTGTGTATCAACAGTCATTACCCATTATTAATAGGAAGATCCTTGCACGTGAATGATTATTGTATATACTGAATTGCATTTGACTTCATTACCTTCAAGATCATGGCTTTTTAAAATATTTTATTACTAATTTTATGACTTATTTATTTTATGAGCCCTTTAAAATGAACATATAAGCCACAGCTTTCATTACTAACTTCCTGTATGTGTTTTGTTTTGTCCCACCTTTCCCCTGCTGCCCCCTCTAGTCCCTTGTCATCCTCCCGATCGTTCTGTTCCTTCCCCAAGCCTCCATTTCACTTCCGGTTTCTATATTTGGTTACTATAGCTTAATTCTTATTTCCTCTTTCCTCAATGAAAAGTCGTCTCCCACTCATGATGCCCTATCTGGTTTCATGACCTACAGCAACACAAACATATATACATATATATAAAAATTAAAATACAGGGCTGGAGCAATGGCTCAGAAGTTAAGGCACTTGTCTGCAAAGCCTAAGAATTCATGTTAGGATCTTCCAGGTCCCACGTTAGCCAGAGACGCAATCACGCAATGTTGCACACGCACACAGGGGGACACACGTGTCTCGAGTTTGCTTGCAATGGCTGACGGCCCTGGCATACCCATTCTCTCTCTCTCTCTTTCTCCCTCTTTTTCTAGTTGTCTCTCTCTCTCAAATAAATAAAAAATAATTAAAATCTAGAATCTGTATACAATAGAAAATGCGGTGTTTGTCTTTCTGAACCTAAGGCACATTTGCTTTTGCACAATAATTTCCTCGGCGAGTTTTGTTTTTAATTTATTATTTTATTTTGAGAAACCACCACAGTGATTTTCACAGTGCATGCAATACAATCCACCAGAAATGTATAAGGGTTCCTTTTTATCCACATCCCCAGCAGCATTTGTTATCCTTTGTCAATGTCAGTCTCTTTAAAAGAAATATTTTATTTTTATTTATTTATTTGAAAGAGGGAGAGAGAGAGAGAAATAGAGAATGGGCATGCCGGGGCTTTCAGCCACTGCAAACGAACTCCAGACGCACATGTGCCACTGTTCGGCTGACTAAGTTGGGTCCTGGGGAATTGAATCTGGGTCCTTTGGCTTTCCAGGCAGACACTTTAACTGCTAAGCCATCCCTCCAGCCCATGTTACTCTTTCTTTTTTTTTTTTTTTTTTTTTTTTTTGGTTTTGCGAGGTAGGGTCTCACTCTGGTCCAGGCTGACCTGGAATTCACTATGTAGTCTCAGGGTGGCCTTGAACTCGTGGCGATCCTCCTACCTTTGCCTCCCAAGTGCTGGGATTAAAGGCGTGCGCCACCACGCCTGGCTTCATGTCACTCTTTCTTAATATTAACTATTCTGACTGTGCAGACGTGTAATCTCAAAATAGTTTTGACTTGCATTTTCCTGATGGCTATTGTACAATTTTTCTAAAATTGTCTATTTACTTCATTAGCCCATTGGTTTGTTGAAATATTTTATTTTATTACTATTTAACTTTTTTAAGTTCTTTATATATTCTAAATGGTAACCCTTTGTTTGAAGTGTACCCGTCAAAGGATAGTCTCCCATCCTGCAGGCTGCGTAAACACTTGAATTTCACGATATTCCATTGGCTAATTCTTTGGATTATTTCTGGTGCTTGCTAAGTGGAGTTCTTTTCAGAAAGTCCTGGACTATATCTGTGTCTTGAAGTGTTGCACTACGCTTTGCTGTGGCGTCAAGAGTGTTTCAGGCCTTATATAAAGTACTTTGATCTATTTTGAGTAGACTTTGGTGTAGGGTGAGAGAGGTATGGAAGCTTTCAGTATTTTAAATGAAACTAAATATAGTTTGTGAGATGAGTCTCTGAACTGTAGGGATTAAATGTCCTTCAGCTCTGTTATAAGAACAGGGCACATATCGATGTGAATACAGACATCACAGGATTTTTGATTGGAGAGTTCTTACTATCCTTCTAATAGGAACGAGGATATAAATACGAAAGAGAAAATGATTCAGGCCTGACTTGAGCCTGGCCCACTGTCACCATTATTTCAGTGTTTCTATAAACCTTGTCTGGGTTTTCTGTCTTGTAATTTTTGCACATATATGGCCAGCATCATCATTCACTAGTCTCACATCCTTAATATACTGAATTCAATGTCCCACACCTCCTTTTCCTTTCCTTCTTTCCTTTTTTCCTTCCTCCTTCCTTCCTTCCTTCCTTCCTTCCTTCCTTCCTTCCTTCCTTCCTTCCTTCCTTCCTTCCTTCCTTCCTTCCTTCCTTCCTTCTATCCTTCCTTCTTTCCTTCCTTCTTTCCTTTTCTCCTTCCCTCCCTCCCTCCCCTCTCTCCTTGCCCACCTTTCTTTCTTCTTTTCTACCTTCACTCTTTCCTTCTTTCTTTTCTTCCTTCTTCTCACCCTACATCCTGTACTTTCTTTTCTTTTTTTTCTTTTTCCTTTAGAGACAAGACATCATCCATATGAGACTGGTCTTGAACTCACTATATAGTCCAGGATTAATTTGTATTTTTTTTTCAAAAATTAAAAAAATTATTTTATAGAGACACACATACACACACACACACACACACACACACACACAGAGAGAGAGAGAGAGAGAGAGAGAAAGGGGAGAGAATTGGCCTGCCAGGGCCACTGCAATCAAACTCCAGAAGCTTACTCCACCTAGTGGGCATGTGCGACCTTGCGCATGCCTCACCTTTGTGTGTCTGATTTATGTGGGATCTGAAGAGTCACACATGGGTCCTGAGGCTTTGCAGGCAAGCGCCTTAACTGCTAAGCCATCTCTCCAGCCTGGGATTAAAGGCATCTGCCCCCATGCCTATATTATGGGGTGTTGTGTTAGTGATAACCTGAAGGCTTCATGCATGATATGCAAGCACTCTAATAACTGAACCACATTCCCAGTCCCTCAACCAATGTTTTTTTTTTCTTTTTCTTTTTTTGAAGAGTTTTAGCCTATTTCTTTATTTCTAAACATTCTCATTTTATTCCATATATCCATTCTTTCCTTTTCCATTGCATCTTCAGTAGCTTGGAAATTGATCTTAGGAAGAAAATCACCTTGATTTTGTTGTTGTTGGTGGTGTTGTGTGATCCTTCTGGCTCTTCAATGGGCTTGCTCAGCCAATGAGAGGCACTCACTAAGCAGATACTGAAGGCAGGGGAGGAAGTAGACTGGTGATACATAGCTGACAGGTCTAGCTCATGTTTTCTCTCACCATAGTCCAAGCAATCGTTTTTCTTCTGATGATCATAACTTCTGCGGGACAGACTCATATTTTCATAGCTATCCCTTGAAAGCTTCCTTCCTTATCATACTTTTATGCTTTTCTGCTTTATGTGTAGAGGAGAAAACCATCTCTTCATAGCAGACTTCTTACGTGTTTCACGTGATATCCATGTTGACTCCCAAACCATGCGTCATCTATAAATAGTTCCCTTCCTCAAGTCCCTTGCTGCTGAACCTTTCCATTTGACTTGGCTTTAGCATATTCATAGTACCATGGAAAAATATATACTTGCCAGGATTTGGTGTCAAGGGCCTCAAAATGGGCAAGAGAATGATATAACTTATTACGTGATGACACTGAGATCCACGGAGAATCAAAATCCGCCATTTGGGGCTAGAGAGATGGCTTAGCGATTAAGGTTTTTGCCTGCAAAGCCGAAGTAACACGTAAGCCAGATGCACAAGGAGGCACATGCATCTGGAGTTCTTTTGCAGTGGCTGGTGTGCCCATTTTCTCTCTCTCTCTCTCTCAAATAAATAAAAACAAAATAAAATCAATACACTATTTGTCAGTTCACTGGAGCATGTATTGACACGTACAATAATTAGGCAGTGGTATTTGTCTTTCTCTCACTGTGTTTCTTACTTCCCCTAGTGCACATAGCCTAGTCCATCCACCTGTTTTCTCTCAAACTGCTTGCCGCAGCCCCCTGTGAAGTCCAGCGGCCCATGCTCTCCATCACCTGATCCACTGTTTACGCTAGGGTCTGAACAGTCTTGTAAAATGCACATTGGGGACTGAGAGATGTCTCAGCAGTTAAGGTGCTTGCCTGCAAAGCCTAACAGCCTGGGTTCAATTCCCCAGTACCCATGTAAAGCCAGATGCACAAAGTAGCACAATTTGTCTGGAGCTCGTCTGCAGTGGCTTGAGGCCCTAGTGCATCCATTTTCTCCCCCTCCCCACCCCCGTCTCTCTCTGCTTGGAAATAAATAATTTTTTTTGAGTAAAAAAAAAATGCACATCAGATAATTCTCAGCTTTGGTAACCTCGGCATTTCTTTAGGATAAAGAAAACTGGGCTGGAGAGATGGCTTAGTGGTTAAGGTACCGGCTCTGCGAAGCCTAAGAATGCCCTTTTGAATCACGTTCAGCCAGGCACAAAGTGATGCAAGTGAGCAATGTTACACACACACACAAGGGGGCACATTCATCTGCAGTTTGTTCACAGCAGCTGAAAGGCCTTGGTGCATCCATTCTCTCTCTGCCTCTTCCTCTCTCTTTCTGTCTCTCTCAAATAAAAAAAAAAATTAAAAAGCAAAAATAGGATAAAGAAAGACCATGGCTACCAAGTCCTTTATATTGACTGCCACCTCCCTCATCTTTCTCTCCAGCTACTCCCCCTCTCATCCCTTCCACGTTACCCTTGAAATCCCTATACTTGTCTGAAAATGTTATTTTCTTCCCACCACACAAACCTTTGCACATTCTTCTCCCTCCCTTTAAAGTTCCTAAGAACCTTCTGATCTCTGTCTTGGTAATTCCTCTCCGTATTTCCAGTATTCGCTCAAAAATCACTTCCTTTAAGATGCTACTCATGAAAAGGCCCAGTTCTCACATGCAGTGTAGTCTTAGGACACTCCACAGTGCTATAGTTACTCATTATAGCAATTCCCTTTCAATTGTGGGGTAAATTGAACGTGCTCACTGTGTCTACGTTACTTTAATGCAGGAGAACTGGTAGGACTTCCATGTCCTTGCACTGCAACCCCAGGTGCTACTTCCAGTGCTATACAGATGGTCGGAACTCAGTAGTAATCTTTGAACGATGATGCGGATTTAAAAGAGACTCAGGGGGCTGGAGAGATGGCTTAGTGGTTAAGGCGTTTGCTTGCCAAGCCAAAGGATCCCAGTTCAACTCTCCAGGACCCACGTAAGCCAGATGCACAAGGGGGCGCATGCATCTGGAGTTCGTTTGCGGTGGCTAGAGGCCCTGGCGTGTCCAATTCTCTTTCTCTCTCTCTTTCACCCCTCTCTCGCAAATGAATAAATAAATAAATAAAATATATTTTTAAAAAGGCCTGAGCCAGGCTTAAAAAATAAATAAAAATAAATAAAATAAAAGAGCCTCAGATTCTGAAAAGTAACATTATATACTAAGAGAATGTGAAAAGAATTTGGAATAAGGGTAGATGAGTTCAGAAAGAACTGTACAAGTCAAGTCTTAAAAGGATCTTGAATGCATAATGATAAATTTGGATTCATTCTTAGGGTGATAAACAGGCATTATTATTGCCATTACTATTTATTGTAAATATTTTTAATATTTTATTTTAATTTATTTGAGAGAGAGAGGGAAGAAGACAGAGAGAGAGAGAAAGAGAATGGGCTGCCAGGGCCTCTGACCACTGTGAATGAACTCCAGATGCATGCACCACCTTGTGCATCTGGCTCATGTGGGAACTGGAGAATCAAACCTGGATCCTAGGCTTCGCAGGCAAGCACCTTAACTGCTAAGTCATCTCTCCAGCCCTGAACTTTGATTTTTCTAATTCTCAATCTACTGTCACCTAAAAAAATCATGTGACATTTGATATGATATTTTAGAGTGCATATATTCCAAAATATTATATATTTGTGTGTATATGTGTGCTATTTTTTACAAAATTCCATATAATATTTTGATTTTGCTAGGGTAATATTTACCAATTTCTGGTTGATTCTTTTTTTTTTTTTTTTTTTTTTGGAGAGAGACAGTGAGAGAGAGGGAGAGGAAGACCGACAGAGATGGGCGCGCCAGCAGCCTCTCAGCTGCTACGAACAAAATCCAGATGTGTGCGCCCCCTTGTGGTCAAGTGCGGCATTGCACCCTTGCATCACTTTGCATCTGGCTAAACGTGGGACCTGGAGATTGGAACCAGCGTTCTTAGGCTTAGGAGGCAGGTGTCTTAACCACTAAGCCATCTCTCCAGCCCTCGGTTCTTTTTAAAAAATATTTTATTTATTTATTTATTTCAGAGACAGAAAGAGGCAGAGAGAGAAAGAGAGACTGAACGGACATGCCAGGGCCTCCAGCCACTGCAAACAAACTGCAGATGCATGCACCCTCTTGTGCATCTGGCTTACATGGGTCCTGGAGAGTTGAACCAGGATCCTCTGGCTTTTCAGGTGAACACCTTAACCACTAAACCATCTCTTCAGCCCCTCTGGTAAATTCTTTTGTGATTTGCAGCAATTTAGTATTGTCACCAAACTCTGGACAAGTCTAAACCTTATGTATGAAACCGAGTGTCTGCTACTTAGCTAAGTTTGAAAAAAAGTATTGTCCATGCGGTAGTGTGGTGCTGGTATTTGCGAAACTTTAATGGTATTACTTTTTAAAGAAAATAGTGGGTTGCAGTTTTAATATTAGTTTGACCTTTGTTTAATGCCAGGTTAATGGCAGCCCTGGAATTTAGACTTGAATATAAAATGCAACACTGGGCAATATCCAGAAAGAGACAGTAAGTAAGGCAGTGTTCCATCTTATTAATAAATCAGTATCTACTACTATTATACAAGATCATCTTCTCTAAATATATTTTTTAAATTTCTTTAAATTATTTTATTTTTGGAGAGAGAGAGACACAGAGAGAGAGAGAGAGAGAGAAGGAAACAGAGATGGGTGTGCGAGCAGTGTCTCAGCTGCTGCGAATGAAATCCAGGTGCGTGCTCCCCCTTGTGGTCAAGTGCGGCATTGCGCACTTTGCATGTGGCTAAACGTGGGACCTGGAGATTGGAACTGCTGGAGATTGGAACCAGCGTTCTTAGGCTTAGCAGGCAGGTGCCTTAACCGCTAAGCCATCTCTCCAGCCCTCTAAATATATTCTTATATAAAACATTGAAATGTTCCTCTTTTTTTTTTCTATGAATGGGAGACGCTCTAGGACATTTAAAACAAGTTGAGTTCAGGCCCAGACACTGCTAAGCAACTCAATTACTTGTGTTGATTTTCATGTCAGTTTCCTCGTCCCTAATGCGATGGGCATGACTTGTCCCAAAAAACCCCTCTTGGCGCTACAGTTCTGTGATTCTCAGGTCTATCAACTGAGCCTCTGTGTAGTTTTTAATAGAAATATGATTTAATCTGGGAACATCTGTTACAGTCTGTAACATATTTTGCCAAGTCCTTGACCTTCATTTTATCATAGACATCAGATGTTCCTTCTCAGACTCGACTCCACAGAGGCATCAATTAGGCTTGGCCTTAAGTGGTGCCAACCTGACTAAAAAAATATGCTAAATTTGTTAACATCCCCCATTAAATGATTTCTTAATCAAGGTTGTAAATACCACTAATGATATAATTCAGTGATACTTTAGCATTAAAAATTGCACAAGCATTCCCTTTTGCAGTTTTATTTTTATATATATCACTAAAGGAACGTGTTCTTCGTAAAGATATCAAACTTTCTCCAAATAAACATGCATTCAAAAATATTTCAATTGGGCTGGAGAGATGGCTTAGTGGTTAAGGCACCTGCCTCCTAAGCCTAGGAACACAGTTCCAATCTCCAGCGGTTCCAATCTCCAGGTCCCACATTTAGCAAGATGCAAAGTGACACAAGGGCACAATGCCGCATTTGAACACAAGGGGGCGCACTCATCTGGATTTCGTTCTCAGCAGCTGAGAGACTGCTGCCGCGCCCAGCTCTATCTGTCTTCCTCTTCTTCTCTCTGTCTCTCTCCAAAAAAAAAAAATATTTCAATGAAAGAGAAATTCTCATATCAATTGATTGACTACCCCGTCTTCATTTCTCTTAAAGAATGACTATTTTTCTACTAATCACTGTGGTTATTTCTACCGGTTTTTAAAAACAATTTCCTTCCTACAATAAAAAGTTCAGGCCATAAGACATATGTGTGGCAAATACATGTAATCTCAGCACTTGGGAGACAGAAGCCTTAGCAACATGGTGAGTTCGAAACCGGCTGGGCTACAAGAGACTTTGATAACTAAACAAAAGGAAACAAACAAACAAAATTAAAAAAAAGTAACAATAAAACCATAAAGCCAAATGTCTGAGCCCTAAAAATGACAAATTGTCTTCAGTTTTAAATTACCATAATCCAAAAGCTATCTATTATCTATCTATCTGTCTGTCTATCTATCTATCTATCTATCTATCTATCTATCTATCTATCAATCAAGTATATCTGTATTTTATTCATTTATCTTAGGTAAATAAGTATGGTACACATTTTTTACTTTTGAATTATATAGCTGATTAAAATATTACATTCCTCTATGTTAATTACAAGTAGTTCAATGTCAGTAAGCATATTTTCTGTGTTGGTTATTTTCTCATTGCTATGATCAGATCCCGACCAGAAGCAACTTGAAGAAGACTTTAGGGATGGACAGATGGCTTAGCAGTTAAGGCACTTGCCTGCAAAGCCTAGGGACCCAGGTTCTGTTCCCCAGTACCAACCTAAGCCAGATGCACAAAGTGGCACATGTGTCTGGAGTTCGTTTGCAGTAGCTAGAGGACCTGGCACGCTCATTCTCTCTCTCTCTCTCTCTCTCAAGTAAATAAAATATTAAAAAAGAGAAGCTTTTACTTGGTCTACTGTTTGAGGGGAATCCATCCATCGTGGTGGGGAAGGCATGATGGTGGGAGTATGAGGACACTTTAGTCAGGACGCTGAGTAGGATAAAGGCTGGCGCTTGTCTTGCTTTCTCTTTTTGTTCATTCCCATACCTCAGCCAACAGAGTTTCACTCACAACCAGGGTGGGTCTTTCTGCCTCAGTTAACTAAAGGAGAAACTCCCACAGGGATATGCCCCGGAGTTGTTTCTGTGGTGATCCTAAATCCCCTCAAGTTGACAATCAAGACCGGCACGTTGACTTTCTAATGCTGTTTGCCTTATTTCTGGTTCTCATTCTGTATGGCTGAGCATAATCAGGTTTTTCCAGCATCTAGACATCAAATATTGATAATCTTGCCTTTTAAATTGAGCTTTATATATAGTTTTTTAAAAAAAAGATTTTATTTTTATTTATTTAGTTATTTATTAGAGACAGAGAGAGGGAGAGAAAGAGAGAGAGAGAGAATGCACATGCCAGGGATTCTAGCCACTGCAAACAAACACCAGATGCATGTGCCACCTTGTGCATCTGCCTTTGTGGGACCTGGAGAATCGAACCTGGGTCCTTAGGCTTCGCAGGCAAGTGCCTTAACCGCTACGCCATCTCTTCAGCCCCTATATATGTAGTTTGTTAAAATAGATTTGTTCTCACTTTTTTTCTTAGAGATGGATATGTAGTTCTGGTTTTTGAGGGTCTAGGTACTTCATGGAGAGGCGTGGGGACAGGTGACAGAAAGAAGAGGAACACAGATACCCATTTTCATTATGTTTTGCAGAAATAAGTGCTGTTTGCATTCATCCCGTAGATCATGGCATGGCAAGCAGTTCCGTCTTGCTAAAGACATTGGGTCTCACAGGGTTAAATGACCTACCCAAGATGAGGCCATTTGGAGACATTCCAAGCCAGGGTCAGTCTCTATCTTCCGCACGCAGCTCCAGGATTCTTTCCACTCGTTCTTTCCAAGCATCTCTATTCTGGGACCATTATCAGTTGTGCCTGAACTTATCTCGGGGCATTCCATCACTCACTCAAAGACTTCAGGAGATTCTCTGGTTAATAAAACAGGAGTGATCTTAAAACTTTGTGGTGATGGAAACTTAAGAATGTCCATAATCTTCTCAAATAATTCGTGAAAATTTTGGTATTCTTTTTTTTTAAATTTTTTAAATTTATTTTTGGAGAGAGACACAGAGAGAGACAGAGGGAGAGGGAGACAGAGATGGGCGCGCCAGCAGTCTCTCAGCTGCTGTGAACGAAATCTAGATACTTGCGCCCCCTTGTGGTCAAGTGTGGCATTGAGCCCTTGCGTCACTTTGCATCTGACTAAACGTGGGACCTGCAGATTGGAACCAGCATTCTTAGGCTTAGCAGGCAGGCACCTTAACCACTAAGCCATCTCTCCAGCCCAGATTTTGGTATTCTTAAAGCAGTATGCATGACATCTCTAGGGATTTCCATGGCAGCACGAGAGGAACTGTAGCAGCTGGGAGTTTTTTGTGTGTGTGTGATACACAAGCTTTCTTCAGTGATTTCAGGAGAATAGATCCAGTTGGTTATGGGTCAATGCTGGCTGATTTCAGCACAAAGAGCATCTTACCAACGGCAGGTGCAGTGTCTGATTTCTTGAAGCAGGAACTTGGTTTTAAACTGGCTTGGGCTCTTGGGAAGGTAATTGTTGAAATAAGATATTCAGAAGTGGTTGTACATGCCTTGAACATGTGTTCAAAGGAAGTAAACTGTTTTCTATGTGGTTAGATGATTGACATCGAAACATTGAGAATATGTCCTTAAATTTCATGGAAATAAAAGCTTTGAAAGTTCACCATAGGGGGCTGGAGGGATGGCTTAGCGGTTAAGGTGTTTGCTCGAAAAGCTAAAGGACCCAGGTTCGATTCCCCAGGACCCACGTAAGGCAGATGCACAAGGTGGCGCATGCATCTTGCGTTTATTTGCAGTAGCTGGAGGCCCTGGCATACCCATTCTCTCTCTCTCTCTCCTTCTCCTCCTCTTTCTCTCTGTCAAAGAAATAAATAGATTAAAATAAAATATTTTTTAAAAGTTCACTATAGGCAAAATCAGCTATCTTAGCACTAAATAAGCCAGCAGCACAGTTTGAAATTTTTACTGTTGTAAAAGAGGTTGTAACCCCAGATCAGGTTTTGATCATTTAAGAATTAATAAAAGTACAGAATTTTAATCTTCATGTTAGACCAATTCAATTTGAATCCCTGGGAATGGGTGCTGTGAATTTATTATTAATTATTAAAGATCGCCTGGTTATTTTAACATGTGGTCTCAGTTAAAAGATGCTCATTTGTCCTGACTAACCTAAATATGGATGCTTCCTTTGAAGGTGACGTTTCTGTTTCCATTTTTGGGTCCCCTCCTGATTCTTCACAATGGTTGCATTCACAAGCCCAGTTTTCTCAAGAGAGCCGGGAGTGGATACAATGATCTGCTGTGTCCCACAATGTCCCTTTCCCTGGTAACTGACTGGTATAAAGGAGAAAGCCAAAGCTGGTCCAGGTCCCAAGTCATCCACTTAGGCAAACAAAACAATGTGTAGACTTCTTACTAGTTGTTTCAATTTACTGAGTCTGTTTGCTCAGTTTCTTTGTCTTTCTTATTCCTGACCATTTTCTCATTACCTATTTCGTCTCTTCCTCTTGCTTCCCAGCTTCTTATCTTCCTTTATTTATTCACTTTCTTTTGGAGAAAATGTACTAGCTTGCAGGTTAGAATGTTCAACTACTGAAATCCAGCTTCCAGGGCCCTAATGATCCACTTACCATCCTTTTATTTACATTCTCTTTACAATCACAGCCCTTTCTTTCTTTCTTTCTTTTTCTTTCTTTCTTTCTTTCTTTCTTTCTTTTTCTTTCTTTCTTTCTTTCTTTATTTCTTTCTTCTTTCTTTTTTGGTATTGCGAGGTAGGGTCTCACTCTGGTCCAGGCTGACCTGGAATTCACTATGTATTCTCAGGGTGGCCTCGAACTCTCGGCGATCCTCCTACCTCTGCCTCCCGAGTGCTGGGATTAAAGGCGTGCGCCACCACGCCCGGCCACAGCTCATCTTTCTTGACGTTGTCTAGCAAGTCTCATTTTTAAAAAATATTTTATTTATTTATTTATTTATTTATTTATTTATTTATTTATTTGAGAGAGAGAGAGAGATAGAAATAGGCAGTTAGAGAGAAAGAGAATGGGCTTGCCAGGGCCTCCAGCCACTGCAAACGAACTCTAGATGCGTGCGCCCCCTTGTGCATCTGGCTTACGTGGGTCCTGGAGAATCAAGCCTCGAACCGGGGTCCTTAGGCTTCACAGGCAAGCATTTAACCGCTAAGCCATCTCTCCAGTCCACAAGTCTCATTTTTAATGAAATAACTATTGTTAGAAAAAAGTTGACAACCCTAAGTTCATCATAGACTATGTTCTCAAAGGAATATCCAGGTAACTCAATGAGACAGGTGTTCGGGATCAATTTTATAAACACAATAAGTATTACTATAGAGGAGAGGACATGCTGCATGGTGGATTTATAAAATCTCAACACAATTGCAACTTTGAGAGATAATTAGCCATTACTTAGGCAAATAATACAGAAACAGGAAGGGTTCAAGTGCATACAGAGACCACCATGTTCACAGAATGACATGGAATTTGGAGTGGCTAGATCAAGACAAAGACACACACACACACACACACACACACACACACACACATTTTTTTTTTGGCATGTGAGTCCAACTTTACTGAACACAGATGTTATGTTATACAAGAGAGCAATTCTTTAATTAGGGCATCAGTTTACATTTGACCGTCTCAAAATAGTTTGAATTTGCTTAGAAGAAGGTCAACTCTGAAGGTGAACCTGAGGTCACCAGAGGTAAGGAGCAGGTCACTATAAATCCATGTTTGATGCTCGAGACAGTTGGAGTCATGCTGTCTTTAGAAGCTAAAACCGAGTATGGTTTTGAATGGGAAGAGGGGTTCAAGAGGCAGGCCTGAGCCAGGCCTTATCTGCTGGAAATTTTCCACTTTCAGATTTCAGCAGGATTCTTACCGATTTGACTGATTGAATACCTTCTGACTCAGTTCACATGAGTCACACTTTACACCCCGGTGAATCTCTGAGAAATGAATGGGCTTAATTGGTCGCAGATCCCACTTTGTTATTAAAGTCATGAAGGTGTAGAGCAGCAATGATCTCTGCCTTTATAACAATAACTAGTAATCATATAAAATGTTTCCCGGAAGAGAAATGCAAGGTAAATAATGGTAGCTTCCCCAGTGTTGCCATGCAGGAAGGGTTCATGGTGTCATTTTATTAGAAATGAAGAGAATGAGGCTTTAAGTGTTAATAATGCTTTTCAAATTCAGGCTTCGGGCCTCCATGTTCCTTGCTTTAACCCAGCGGCTTTTAGATATTATTGATGCTTGGATCTCCGCTAGAGAGTTTCACTTAATTACCTCTAGTGAAACTCAGGCATTGGTCCCAACAGATCCCTTGGTAATTCTAATTGCAGCCAGAGATGCAAACCGATACTTTAATTTATACTTCTATTTGGAAAAATGAGGATCATACCGCACCACCTCAATGGCGCCCCCTGCAGCTACATTCGAATACTGCACTGTAACCGCTGGGCCTGCACACAAACACACCCTTTGAAAACTCCTCAAATGCAAGCTTTCGTTATACATCTATGTTATTGTATAAATCACGGCCTGGAAGTGGTTTTCTTAAAAATCCTTTTAGGATTATGTGGTAAATTTATCACATAATTTTATATTTATCATAAATAAGTGGATTTCTTATAAGTCTAGCTGATCTAAAGTATCACAGATTCACAATCTTTCAATGTTTAAAAAATATTTTATTTTTATTTATTTATTTTCAAGAGAGAGAGAGAGAGAGAGAGAGAGAGAGAGAGAGAGAGATAGATAATGGGTACACCAGGGACTCCAGCCACTGCAAATGAACTCTAGATGCAAGGGCCCCCTTGTGCATCTGGCTTACGTGGGCTCTGGGGAGTCAAACCTGGGTCCTTTGGCTTTGAAGGCAAGCCCCTTAACCGCTAAGCTATCTCTCCAGCCCCCTGTTTCAATTTTGAAATGAACCCCAGTGTCTTTAGAGCTATGCTGCTCTGGGAGGTAGAAGCCAGACAGCCATGGAAGGAGGCAGGAACTGTCTACATGGAAATGTGCGGTTCCCCCGTTGCTTTGGAAAATCCCTGGCTGCCTGAGGAACATCCTGCAGAGGGCTCTAGGTAAACCAGCATTGGGCCAAGAACCAAAAAGAAAACAACAACATCAAGGCAAATAAAAAGTGGGGCAGGCCAGAGGTAGGCTGAATGTGTGGGCAAAGTTGAGGTGTTCTGTGGTCTTAGGAAAGGGCAGTGTGGTCTTGGACATGGGCAGGGCATTTCTGAATAAAGGCAGTGGGGCTGGAACCAGTGCAATACAATCATTACTTTGTGTGGAAGGACAGGCAGGCAGATACTTCCATTCAGAGTGATGCTTCATCTGCTGATTTGGACCTTGGACTGGGTAATTTACCTCTCTGAATTTCAGGTGGCTTTCCTATTAAAGGATGTGGCCATCCATCTCTCAAAGGGTATATGTGAATTCCTAAATGTGAAAATAAGTACCTAGTGAGGAGCCTATTTCATGATTTTTTTTTTTTCCTATTTAATGAGTCCCCGTCCTCCACATTAGCTACAGCCGAAAGATAGTGACCAGAAAACAAGAAAGTTTGAAGCCGTGGCTGCCACAGTGACGGTAAGCCAGACAAGTTGGAACTAAGGTGGCACAGAGCATAGTCATAAGACTGGAAGCTTCCCTTATAGCTACAGTCACACGCAGGCACCTCCGTGTGCTGGCACAGAAGGAATCCATGTGGCGGCTCTGTGGTCTCTTCCCTCTGGGGGAGAACTCAGCCTGCCCTGCTTCAGGCACTGGGGGGCAGGATGCGCTGTAGGGCTCCCCCAGAAGAGAACACGCTTGAGCCCCTTCATTTGCTAATGCTGCTGCCTGGGTTTGCATTTAATTAAGAAGGTTGACCTTTAGGGAGAGAGTTTATTTTATTTTATTTTATTTTATTTTATTTTATTTTATTTTATTTTATTTTATTTTATTTTATTTTATTTTATTTTATGTTTTTCTCCCTTTAGCTTAGCATACTATGATCCTCATGGAAGCTGGAAGTTCAGCTGCTCAGGTCAGTTGTACCCCACATCATTACAGCCACCAGATCTCTCAGAGGTATGACGGGTAATCAGATAGCACTGAGTGAGAAGATGGAACACCCCCACAATGAGGAATGTCAAAGACATGTTTCCACCTTCCCACCAGTCTTCTCCTTCTTGGAAATTTTCTTTTTCTTTTTTGGTTTTTTGAGGTAGGGTCTTACTGTAGCTCAGGCTGACCTGGAATTCACTCTTTGGTCTCAGCGTGGCCTCTAGCTCACAGCGACCCTCCTACCTCTGCCTCCCGAGTGCTGGGATTAAAGGCGTGTGCCACTCTGCCCAGCTGAAATTTTCAATCCATTAGAAATTATTTCATTGGAGACCATGCAGTTGGTCACATTGCTTCATGAACTGTGGTAAAGAAATTCTATATAGAAAATTCCTACAGCTGCACACAAACACACAGGCTCTCACATACACACATGCTCTCATTGTAGATTTAAATTAGTTATCTTTAGGCTTTACTGCATAGAAGTATCATTTTTAAAAAATATTTTATTTTTATTTATTTATGTGAGACAGAGATAAAGAAATAGACGGTGGGGGGGGGGGGAAGGAATGGGGGCGCCAGGCCCTCTTGCCACTGCAAACAAACTCGAGATGCATGTACATGTGCATCTGGCTTACGTGGGTCCTGGGGAATCAAACCTGGGTCCTTTTGCTTTGCAGGCAAATGCCTTAACTGCTAAGCCATCTCTCCAGCCCTGCATGGAAGTGTCTTATCACCACAGCTCATTAGATACTATAAGCATCATTTAAGGCCAAGTAGCAATGTTTATTGCATGCTGCATCTTTATTTTAATAGCATTGGTATGAAAGAATCCAATTACTTTATTTGAGATGGCATTTAAATATATCTACACATATGAGAATCACATAAAGATAACATATACTCACAAAGACTGTACTAGACAGAGGGCACATGTCCTTTATGTGCGCCTACTGGGAAGATGCTACAGAGACTACAACTTCAGTTCTTTCACAGAATAGATATTTCCTGATAGAACGATTTTTCTCCTTGCTCTCTTAATATTATTTTTCCAGACAGCAACAACTCCTGCAATACTTTTTCCTGGTTGATGTTATAATTCATATGGCAGATTTAGCACAGGGCCTGTCAGATTTGTAAATCCTCCCAGGGGGGAAAAAAAAATCAGTTTTGCCCTCACCTCCCTACACAGCATGCTCACTCTGGCTTCCTTCTCCAATTAATGGATCTGTGAAGCTAACTGAAGCAAGAAGCCATCAGCACTGTCCAGAGCTGCTGGCACTGGACGCCTCCCCAGAGCACTGGCTGTATCTATTGAATGTACACTTTTAAGGGAGGAAATCTTTCTAAACACAATGGCTGTTTGGGGAATGCTGTGTTTTCTTAGCAAGTAAACACTTGGTGTTAAATGTCCAGGAGAGCACAGGTTTACACAGTACTACAGAGTCTGAACCATGGGCTGTGTTTGTCACGCTGACAGGAGAGACACACTTAAACACAGCTACATTTCCTTTTCTTTGGGAATGGCTGCATGGCAACTTGAATATGTGTTTGTAAGTCACAGCCACGACATGTGAGTCCCTAGAATTTTATCTTTATAGTTTATGTATTGAAATGGCTTATTTTAAATGTACATGTTCCATTTTCTCCATTCTCCCTTTCTTTTTGAAATAAACTAACAACTTCTCAATGTTGTTCCCCTCTTGGAGGGGAGAGTGAGCAGGATGAAGTGAAGGAGAGAAGGAAGGAGAAAGAGGAGAGAGGATGTAAGTTTCGTAGTACCTCGAGAACAAGGGCTGTGGTCAAAGGCAGACATGACTAATCCAAACAATAAGATGTAATGAAAGGCCCAAGAACCAAAGTAACGCCATGACAGGCTTCAGTTGCCTTGCAGGCCTCAGGTTAAACTCAGGTCAAGTTCCCAGAACGTAAGTCAGAACAAACAGTTACTGGAAAGACCACACTAACCCCAAATGATGGGCCAATTAGACAAAACTAAGCAGAGGTTATACATTCCTGTGGCTTTGTATCTATAGATAAGTTTGCTTAACGTTCCTCAGCTGCTGCATAACCAATTAACTTGTAACAAGTAAATTCATGGTAAACGTCAACCAATCATATTAGAAATTTCCCGTCTCTTTGTTTGAACCCAACAAAAACTTCTCCCAAATGCAACTCGAGGCTCTTGCACAAATCCACTGCGTTGGTAAAGTCAAGAGACCGAGCTTAAGCCTGAAATAAAGCTCTTTGCTTTTGCATACGTGTCTGGACTCCTTGGTGGTCTCTGGGGTGGGGGGGCGCTATGAACTGGGCACTACAGTAAGACCCCAGAATATGTGCTATAAGACACGACTAATCCAAACAATAAGATGTAAGACCACAGAATATGTGCTACAAGTAGGTTATTTTTTTTTTTTTTTGCCCCCTAACAATTTTGTACCAAATTGTTGGCAGGTGCGTTTAACATTGAGGCATACACACCTGTAAAACCCACCTATAGGTCATGGGAAGAAAAGAAGCACCTGCTAATATTTCCCATGTCTTGATTAGGTAATATTTGGTCTGATTCTTATGTCTCAGGCACAAACAGAGAAAGTGTTGGGCAGATCAAATATCCCATGACGTACACAGCACATACCTCAGTCCTTAGCGACGGCTTCTTTATTCTTCTCTGTAGCTCTGCAAGGTATGAGCAGTGACATCTTGGGCAAGCTCAAGTGTCACAGGTCTTCCTCCTCTTCTTCTATGGATCCGTCCTGTGAGGAAAATTAGTCCATAGAACTTTTGAGTCCTCCATAAATTTACCTACTGTGGCAGCAGCTACAGTCACGATCTCCTGCTCAGAATCTCAGGAGGGGAGACCTCTGCTGTTTTGAACTTGTTCCTCATCCTAACTCCACTCCCTTAATCATGCCCATCACCAATTTATTTTTTATTTTTTATTATTTTTTGACACACACACACACACACACACACAGCGAGAGAGAGAGAGAGAGAGAGAGGGAGACAGAGATGGGCGCGCCAGCAGTGTCTCAGCTGCTGTGAATGAAATCCAGATGCGTGCCCCCTTGTGGTCAAGTGCGGAATTGCACCCATGCGTCACTTTGCATCTGGCTAAATGTGGGACCTGGAGATTGGAACCACTGGAGATTGGAACCAGTGTTCTTAGGCTTAGGAGGCAGGCGCCTTAACTCCTAAGCCATCTCTCCAGCCCACCAATTGTTTTAAAGGAGATACTTGGAGAATATTGAGTAAAATTGATTCCCTCTTGATTAATTTGGGTTGTAACTTGTGCTAGTTTTTAGAAAATCAAGTTAGTTAAAGCAATCCCATGTGTAATTAATATTCTTTTTCAAAATGAAACAGAAACTGATTCTATTTGGTTTAGGGAAGTTTTTGTTTTTTTAAAGAAACAACATTTTAATGAGCTGGAGGGATGGCTTAGCGGTTAAAGCACTTGCCTCCAAAGCCAAAGGACCTAGGTTCAATCCCCCAGGACCCACGTTAGCCAGATGCACAAGGTGGTGCATGCGTCTGGAGTTTGTATGCAGTGGTTGGAGACCCTGGCTCACCCATTCTCTCTCTCTCTCTCTCTCTCTCTCTCTCTCTCTATATATATATATATATATATATATTCTCTCTCTCCCCCCCCTTTTTCTCTCTGCCAAATAAAAAGAGTGTAATAATTGAATTTTGTGCTATAAACACTGTTTTGAAAGAACACTTCTGTTCTTAATTTCTCTAATAGATATATTACAAATTTAAAACACCTTCCCGAGACACATTCCTGTCAGCATTCTTACATTTGCTCTTGTAACAATTCCTTTAAATACTGTTGTTCTCTTACCTCATATTTTACTTTTTCACACATATTTTATTTCTTCCTTGATATCTAGCATTGTCTTTGGCACATTTAATTGTCTTCGTGTAGAAGCTCTCACAGATTTCCTGTTCTGAGAGCTGACCCAGCAATGGTGCAAGAAAGGCATCCTAGCCGATTCTTTGGGGATTGAAAAAGTGTCTCAAACACCAGTTCACCATTTCCCCACTTGTAGTTAGGCAGAGCCAGGTTCGATGTGAGTGTCTCACATATTTTCTAGGTAGTAGTAAGGTAATTTCTATGGGATACTTAACATTCTTAGATACTAGATTCTACTTTAGAAGTCGCTTGCTAATGTAACGCATGCAATATTCAATTAAAATATGGAACCATAAGCAGATGGAAAGAAAGGCCAATGGACATCATTTAAAAGCCAGGAAAGGGGCTGGAGAAGATGGTTTAGTGGTTAAGGCATTTGCCTGCAAAGACAAAGGACCCGGGTTTGATTCCCCAGGACCCAGGCAAGCCAAATGCACTGGAGTTTGTTTGCAGTGATTGGAGGCCCTGGCACGCCCATTCTTTCTCTCTCTTTCTCTTTCTTTCTTTCTTTCTTTCTTTCTTTCTTTCTTTCTTTCTTTCATTCTTTCTTTCTTTCTTTCTCAAATAAAAAAATATATTATATTTTAAAACGCCAGGAAAGAAGGCAGCAGCAGAAGTAGCTCTCATTTGGTCCTCTAACAAAATGTTTCTTTTTCCCCATTTAGTGTTTTATAGAAATACTTCTTAAACAATATGTGTTGCTGCTAGGCACTCTACTTGCAATGTGTTGATATTCACTTATGTGAAGCTGAAATGGCCAATCTTCCAATGAGCACAGTTTACAATTAATAATTTGAGAATTATCACATTCTAATGAGTTTTATTCACAGAGTAAATGTCCACCAGTCTTCAGTTATACGTTCAGACATCAAGTCTCGTGTGGACTAACTATAAATATACTAAATATAAAATATACTAAATATACTAAAATATATAAAAATACTAAATATAAAATAATAACGAATGGCCAAAGCGGAAGCAAATGCTCACTTCAGAAAAGAAAGTGTATTCATGTGGAAAGTAACACACGGCAGTACTGGTGTAGTTAACTTGGCAAGAGTGGACCTATTCTAAAGAAAGACACTCCCCCCCCTTTAGCTATCACATTATTATAAAGCAGTGGTCCCAAGAATTTGTAATTTTTTTTTTTCCAGGAATCTCATGCTGGGCAAAGGAGAGGGCTAAAGTCTAGTGCCAGAGGGTGTATCTGTCTCCCAGAAAGAGATGTCACCAAGGCGTAACGACTCTTCAGACCACTCTGTAGGAGAGACCGGGGCCAGTAGGTCAGTGATGGGCAGGACCAGATCTTGACCACGACGGCTTAGTTATGCACACCTCTTACCCTCTAATCCTCGAAGATACACTTGTGGGCATACACTTCCTTTTTCTTCTTCCCAATGTAACATCAGGCTGGAGCGATGGCTCAGTGGTTGGAGGCACACACTTCCAATGTGATCTCGCTGAATGAATCGCCTTTCTTAACTTTTCACTACTACTTGTCTGTTTAATGGGCCCGTTGAGGACCATTGGTGGAACCCTGTTTGTGAGGACTTCCAGGGATCAACAACACTCACCACACCAGTAATAATGGATCTCAATGCTCAGGGACACAGCAAGCAAGTTTAATGCCTACCTGAAAGGGTGAGAGAAGTCTTAAGCTGGAATTTCATCTTTAAAAAGTGGTATGTTTGGGGTTGGAGAGATGGCTTAGCGGTTAAGGCGCCTGCCTGCTAAGCCTAAGAACGTTGGTTCCAGCGGTTCCAATCTCCAGGTCCCAAGTTTAGCCAGATGCAAAGTGACACAAGGGTGCAAGGCCGCACTTGCCCACAAAGGGGTGCACACATCTGGATTTCATTCACAGCAGCTGAGACACTGCTGGCGTGCCCATCTCTATCTGTCTCCCTCTCCCTCTCTGTGTGTCTATTTCTCTGTCTCTCTCCAAAAAAATATATAATAAAAATAATTTAAAAAATTTTTTTAAAAAGTGGTATGTTTGGGCTGAAAAGATGGCTTAGTGGTTAATGCGCTCGACTATGAAGCCTAAGAACCCGTGTTCAAATCTCCAGATCCCACGTAAGCCAGAGGCACAATGGTGAGGCAAGCGCAAGCTCACACATGCCCACTAGGTGGCGCAAACATCTGAGTTTCATTTGCTGGCTAAGGCCTTGGTGCACTTATTCTTTCTCTCCCTCTGTGTCTATCTTTCTGTCTCTCTTAAAAAAATAAAAACAAGTGGTATGTTTTAGATGGATGGGATCGAGAACAGTTTTGGCTGAAAGAATAGTATAAATATTTGTACAAACAAGTTCAGGGTGCTAAGAATGCAGACTGTGGGGAAGATGCCTAACAGTATTGTGCCACTGGGGCATGTACAGAGGAGAAGCTGGGAGTTCATTGAAATGGTGGCAAGGAGTGGTAACTGGCAGGGTGTGGGCATGCGAGCCTTTGATTTTATTCCAAACATTTTATGGGCAGGGCTTTATGGATGCAGTCAAGTATATCATTTCCCTCTTACATGCACAACATTAACCTTGCCTACTCTATACTTAAATATGGGGTTAAATTAAACATTTTCAGCTAGATTGGTCTGGCAACATTGTTCAGATAGAACTTTGGAGGGAGAGAAAAAAAAAAAAAAGATAACACAATGAGGGAAATCTTAATATACTTAATAGCAAGCACTGTGGGTGAAGACCAGAATACTGCATGGTAGACTTAGAGAGAGATAAAACTCCTCACCAGAGGCTTTACAATTTCAGTTCCAGAAAGCGGGGAGCTGTCTGGTCGGCTTGGTGTGCCAGTTTGCACGATTCCTGTTCTCCTCACACCAGTCGACCAGTTTGTGTTCTGACCTGATAGTCTTCTGGGAAAAAGGTATTTTGGGATTTTTCTCTATGCTTTCATCCTCATTACAAAGGGTTGACCCAGTGGTGTTTGCGATGCCCGTAAAACCTCTAGCCATCCTGGGGACAGAGAGTGTACGTGGAGTGATGAAAATAGAACGATCAGTCAGGATGGGGCAAAACAGTTCATTTTTAGATGTGCTACATGTACTGGGATCCACGTTGTCATAGTTTGAATAGGAAACGTACACGACCCCCCCCCCACAGGCTCAAGTGTGGAACACTCGCTCCCCAGCTGGTGGCGCTATTTTTGGAGGTTCGGGAAACTAGGAGATAAGGCCTAGTCGAAGGAGGTAGGTCTCTGAGGGCATGGCTAGGAAGGTCGGGCCTCCTGCCCAGCACCTCCCTTATTCCCTCTGCTTCCTGTCCATGCTGAGGCCGGGTAACCTCTGTCACAGGCTCCCCTTCCTATGGTTCTCTGCTTCACCACAGGTTCAGAATCAATAGAGCCACGGGGAATATGGAAACACATCTTTATAAGCATGACCAAAAATAAATCTTTCTTTCCATTGCAGAAGAGGTGGCAGAAAGAATGTAAGGAAGGGTAGG
Organism: Orientallactaga sibirica; assembly: GCA_036365145.1. Classification (NCBI taxonomy): domain Eukaryota; kingdom Metazoa; phylum Chordata; class Mammalia; order Rodentia; family Dipodidae; genus Orientallactaga; species Orientallactaga sibirica. The sequence continues at coordinate 3,181,749 of JAEOAD010001797.1, forward strand.
ACTGCTTACAACGTGCTCCTCCAGACACAAAATGGCCTGGATCTCCATGACCTCGCAGTGCCTGACACTACCTACACAAGACCATCCTAATAGGAGGAAAAGATGATGACATCAAAATGAAGAGAGACTGATTGAGAGAGGGAGGGGATATGATGGAGAGTGGAGTTTCAAAGGGAAAGTGGGGGAGGGAGGGAAGTACCATGGGATATTGTCTACAATTAAAGAAGTTGTCAATAAAAAAAATTAAAAAGCAACAAAAAGAAAGTTTAAAAAAGCTTCATAAATGATAAATGATAAAACATAAAATTGCTTTATGTCAACCAAAGTGTCTATAATGTACAACAGATTAATTGCTATCCAGGATTAGGCCAAAAACTCTGTTTGTCCAACAGTGTTCTCTCTCTTAAGACAGATTTGTCAAAGGTTATATTAAAACCAAACAGTTTTAGTTCAAAAAAAAAATCTTTCTTACCTCTTGGTTGTTTTCTCAGCTATTTAAGTGAAAGCTACACTTGGTGTACATGGGTGTCTTTGGGTAAGTCATGTACTATCTTTGGGCTGGAGTTTCCTCATTTCCAGAGCTGGCATAAGAACAATATTTTATGAAAACTGAACGAGTATTTATACATATAGAGTGTTTGATAGGGCGCTACATAAATAATAATTTTAAAGCAAAACGTTTTTGGTTTGGTCCAGAGATTGAATGCTTAAAAAACTTCACTTGCTTACTTGTATGTAGTTTAATTTTATGTTAAAAAAAAAACTATAGCTGATGATTGTATAATAGGCAAAATTATTTAGATTTGTTGTCTAGCTTTTGAACACGAACCTCTTTTGGTTTTACAATGCAAGAAGCTTGTAGGTCACTTCATTTTTGTAAGGAGGCAAAATATACACTGATATTAACTCCAATAACAATATTGATTCAAGTAATAATAAGATATGAATGGATATAATATGGTACCATTCATAAAATATTCCCAAAATCTGTGGGCTGGAGAGATGGCTTAGTGGTTAAGGCACCTGCCTGCTAACCCTAAGAACGCTGGTTCCAATCTCCAGCAGTTCCAATCTCCAGGTCCCACGTTTAGGCAGATGCAAAGTGACGCAAGGATGCAATGCTGCACTTGCCCACATGGGGGCGCAGGCATCTGGATTTCGTTCACAGCAGCTGAGAGACTGCTGGTGTGCCCATTCTCTATCTGTCTCCCTCTCCCTCTCTGTCTGTCTCTCTCTGTATCTCTCCCCCCAAAAATTAAAAAATTAAAAATAAAAATATTCCCAAAATCAGTGTGCCATGTGAAAAAAAATCTACCATGGTACCTCATATCAAAGTTTACAGAAGATTTTTATATATTATATATTTCATCTTCACTACTGAATGTAGTTTCATATAAGGCATAGGATTAACACTGGAACTGTTTTAGCAGCTTTGTTAGAAGACATGACAGATGAAGTTTGAGTTTTACTTGCACCCCTCTTGAGTACTGGCACGTCTGCCCTCTGTAAAATGGCGAAGAGGAAGGGCAGCTGTGAAGCCTGATGGTCTGCCCAGTGAAGCACATTCATAATGTTCTACTTGCCAAATTCAGAAGCTGAAATCTGTAGCCAGGGCAACACACAGGCAAAGATTCATGCTGGGAAGTAAGGTGTAGACCAGCAGAAAGAAAATACTAGCTATAGAAGTCACGTTGGGGATGGAGAGATGGCTTAGCGGTTAAGGCGCCTGCCTGCGAAGCCTAAGAACACCCGTTCGAATCTCCAGGTCCCACATTTAGCCAGACGCAAAAGTGACGCAAGCACACATTGTCACACCTGCCCACAAGGGGGCTCACGCATCTGGAGTTCGTTCACAGCGCCATTCTCTCTCTGCCTCTTCCTCTTTTGCTCTGTCTCTCTCAAATCAAAAAGAAAAGTCACTTTGATTTCCCAGTAGGTAAATTGTTGAAAACATAAAAGAAATAATTTAAATTATTTCTATATGTCATTTAGCCCAGCATATACTTTCATCAAAAAAATTGATGCTTAAGAATATGATGTGATTTTGATCTCGCTTTTTCTATATTGTGTGCTAAGTTCAGGGTATTTACATTTCAATTAAGAGTGCTGATATTCAAAGACAGTTTCTACAGGAGGTTAGAGGACTCTGTGTGGGAATTGCAGATCATGACCACCTCAGTCACGCTACTGAAGAACATGAACTGTATTCCACTGACGGGGACAACATGCAAAGTGCATTCGTTTGGTGACTGCCAGGTTTATGTTTTCTCCATAAGATAACTGAGCATGTTGATGGCTGGCAAAACATCTTTGGTCAGGAATTTAACATCTGTATTTTCCTGTTAAATGATCACGTCTCCCCAGGCAGTCTAGTCTGTAGGGTGGGAATGGAAGACAGGGTCCCCCTTAATGACATGGTGAGATTCTTTCCTTGTCCCTCATGGAGCACTCCAGGGAGGAAGACAGGACCCCTATGGAGAATGCCACTCCCAAAATAAAGCCATCCGAGGGATCTGTTAAAAGAAAATGGCTTTGGAGGCCAGTTTGCCTTTCTGGAAGTTCCATACACGTTCAGTAAGATGGATGACAGCCTTCACAAACAGTAAAGCAAAACAGAGAATCATGCTAGACAGAGTCAGGGTTTTGGAGGATTAATGACATGTTTCAGCAGATTGTCAAAACTGCCAAATGCTGGGCTGGAGAGATGGCTTAGCAGTTAAGGCACATGCCTGCAAAGCCTAAGGACCTTGGTTCGATTCTCCAGGTCCCACATAAGCCAGATGCACATGGTGGCACATGCACCTGGAGTTCATTTGCAGTGGCTAGAGGCCCTGGCATGCCCATTCTCTCTCTCTTTCTCTCTCTCCCTCTCTCTATCTCTAATAAATAAATAAATAAAAATAAAAAAATTAAAATTGCCAAATTCCTTGTCTTTTGGGAGAATAATATCATATATATATATATTAAGTCATAATATATATATATATGTATATATATATATAATATAATATGTATCTATATATATATAATGTCTCTCTGTATGTAGGCATGTCTGTGTATCTCTCTGTGTGTAGGCATATCTCTAAGTTTAGGCATGTCTCTATGTATGTAGGCAGGCATGTCTGTATGTGTGTATGTATGTGTAGACATGTCTGCGTGTGTGTATGTCTGCATGTGTGTGTGTGTGTATATAGGCATATGTGTGTATGTGCATAGGATTGCCTGTTTGTGTGTGTATGTATAAGTGTAGACATGACTCTGTGTGTATGTATGTGTGTGTGTGTGTGTGTGTGTAGGTATGTCTGTTCATTGTGTATAAACATGCCAGAGACTCTTGTCACTGAAATAAATGCCCATCAGCTGTACATGCATGGTTGGGGAATTAAAACCATGGGCCAGCAAGCTTTGCAACCAACCGCCTTTAACCCCTGAGGCATCTTCCCAGCCCTGGGGACTAATATCTCAATTGAGAAAATCATTTCCTTGTTATCTCACCTCTTAACAATTATGCCTCAGACCACCCAGCTTATCACTCGTACTGCGTGACTGATAATATTGGTCAGGGAACCACACTTTATGCGTGTCTACTCAGAACAAGGCAGGTTGATATAGGTCCCAGTGTATTGCCCAGTCAAGTGAGATAAAATCATGCCTCTGCCTACAGACATAGGTGCTGTGGCCCAATCTTGCATGGAAGAAGCCAGTGGACCCACACGAAGAATGTTAAAATCCCCCAGGAAGGGCCAGTGTGTTTCTAGACATATTAATTAATTACTTTTTAAAGTTTTACTCCACAAGTGATGTAGTCTCTTGATTATAAGCAGGAGAGAGTATGCATCCTATTTTTCTTGGGAACGTTCTGGTTCAAGCATTTCTCCCTAGCCTCCTGTTTAGTTTTGCCTTTATCCCTTCAGAGAAGTGAGTAAGTGTTTTGGCCGTAGTTGCATTAAAGGAGAATGGATTTATTCTTCGCCTTTGTCATACTCTAGTTCGACTGTGTTTTTTAGTTCGAGGGAATAGCTTTCTCACTTAAACAGGTCATAAAGTGTTAAAGATGTCTAGGTATTGACCCACCTTTCCCACCTCAGCTCTTCCCGGAATGGGGATGACTCAGCAAACACTGGCTGATCAAAAGAAGCATGTGTTGTCAGGCAAAGCACGCAAAAGCCATCATGTTCTGGTTTCCATTGGTATGTAAAGTATTTAATTAGTTCTGTTGATTCTGCCCCGTATTGGATCCTAGAGCCAGTGTCCTGTGGATTCTGTTCTTGGCCTTCCATGGGCAAACTATAGGTTACTTGTATCTGAACTTTGTGTAGGAAAAAGTAGCTTAGTCATTCTGTCATAAAGCATACAGCCAAGAGTTTGGTGCTTCATCAAGTCCGGTGTGGCTTTCTGGGGTGCTCCAGTAGTTTCCAAGACAATTCTATCTAGTTTACTTTTGTATTTTAGGGTGAAATATTTTAAGCATCAAGGAGTTAAAACAATGGACACTCGTGGATAATACGAATAAACACCACACGTGCTATTCTCCAGGAGGTGGACAGTGAAAGGTAAAAGACACACATGGTCAGTGTTTACTATTCTTCATGCCTGCTGTGGTGATGTCACCGGAAATGAAACATAAGGCAAATCTGTTCAGGAAACATTGGCATACTACGGAGCTGATAAGCACCTTGCGAGAGCTGTATCGCAACCAGAAACCGATAATTCATGGAGCCGCACCAGGGTTTCATGTCACAGTGCATTCAATCTGTGTTCATTTTCAAGTATTTGTATGCAGATATAAAAACATTAGAATATTGGTTCTCTTAACAGAATAACTCAACAGAGCTAAGTAACATTAGTATTGCATGGTTACTGCCTGATTTTGAATAGAGAATAAAACAATTTTAATCTAATATGTAGACTCAAATTAAGCTTTGGGCCTTCAGTTGGTACATGAGCAAAATATTTAACAGTCATCATAGACACTATTGTTAATTTTTTTACATGATAATTCTAAATTTTGGATATATGCGATGAAATTATTGCGAAATCTTCAAAAAAAGGATTGAATAGTTAGAATGTCAGCACGATAGCATTTTAAGGGTTAGCTAATTTTACTTATTGAAAATACACAGGGAGGTATTAAAATAAGTATCTATAAAAGCAAGGAAAATGGAACAAGTTGAAAATCGAGAGCAAATAATATGTAAGATTTATCATCACAATACATAATTGTGCTTTCTTCTATTTTATCATGAAGAAAACCCAAGCCCTTCAAATGGAGTTCTGAGAAATTACATCTATGTCATGAGGCCTTAGATGCTGTGACACCTACTAAATTGCAAAATGAATCAACTCATGTGCCTTCTCCAGGAAATTTGTTTGTCAGAAAATCCCATTATTAGTGGAAGTAGAAAGATAGTATTTATGAAAATAGGTGAGGTAAAATGTTTACACATTTCAATTAAATATTACATTGAGAATATTCTTCCTCGAGTATAATTTGCTCTGAACTTTCCAGTTCCTTGGGTACCTAAAATGGGAGGATTTATAGTAAAATCTGTGACAGTCTAGACAGAAGAGTCAAGTGCAGATGTCAGGAGACAACTTTCAAATTCATGGACTATGGATGAAATACACAAAGAAGATTGTACTGACTTTATAAAAAGTTAAACTGATTGAAACTTTTGACAAGTTTGTTCTCCAAAAAGAATCCCCAGTGTTACGATTTGAGATAGTGATGCAACCAAGATTTAAAACAGTGTGATTAAGTATCATGTTAGCTATTTTGCTTACCCATTTAAAACACATTTTCATCATCATCAATAGAAATTTGTTATACATTACATTCATTTTTTTTTTTTTTTTGAGGTAGGGTCTCGCTCTATCCCAGGCTTACCTGAAATTCACTCTGTAGTCTCAGGGTGGCCTCGAACTCATGGAAATCTTCCTACTTCTGCCTCCCGAGTGCTGTGACGTGCGCCACCACGCTCAGCCATTACGTTCATTTTTAAATACTTTTTTATTTGTTTGCTAGGGGGAGAGGAGAGGAGAGTAGAGCGGAGGGAGACAGGGAACAAGAGGAGAGGAAGAGTGGGAGAGAGAGGAAAAAAAAGAGAGAATGAGAATTAATGAGAGAATGAACAAGCAGGACAGGGTCTCTTGCCATTGCAGATAAACTCCACATGCATGAACCACATGGTGCACCTGGCTTTGCCTGGATATTAGAGAATCTAACCCCGGCCCATCAGGCTTTAAAAACAAACACATTTACTGAGCCATCTCTCAGCCCTACTCTTTCATTTTATTTCAGAAATGGTTGCTGAACGTGTCATTTTATATCTATGGACAAGAGGAAAAAAAAACCTCACACAGCTTCTGTCAAAAGTACAGCAGCTGGGCTGGAGAGATGGCTTAGTGGTTAAGGTGCCTGCCTGCTAAGCCTAAAAACTCCAGTTCCAATCTCCAGGTCCCACGTTTAGCTAGATGCAAAGTGACACAAGGGCGCAATGCCACACTTGACCACAAGGGGACGCACGCATCTAGATTTCGTTTGCAGCAGCTGAGAGGCTGCTGGCGTGCCCATCTCTATCTGTCTTCCTCTCCCTCTCTGTCTGTCTCTCTCTCAAAAAAAAAAATGTACAGCAGCAACTGGACAGTTCATCTTCAGTGTCTTTCGCTGTCAGTATCATCCTGGTCCATACACATCGGGCAGCCGCCCCTGAAGCACCCATGCCTGGATGGATATCCGGATCCCCAGTGCATGCATCCCCAGGGTGATGAGGGTCAAATAAGCAGCCAGGTGGCAGAACCATATAGCTCTTGCCTAAAGAAAGTTGTTTGAATAATGAAGTTTGGATAGAGTTCCTATTTCTTTAAGTCATAAGAATATGAATATAATATTTTTTTCTTTGTGCCTGTATAGTTAAATACAATGCAAGTGACTGTTTATAGCAGATGTAGGAGCAGTTATAAAATTTATTGCTTGTATAGCTGCCTCAATTCAAAGAAAATGATTTTACTCAATTTTATATTCTCATCATGACTAAATAAAACTGTTCACAATTTACAACTCTTATTAAAATCTACTCATTTTATATTTCGTTTTGCAAATACAAGATTCTCAAACACTTAAACGAACAGGAATAAGCATTTTTTGCATGTGTTTGTGTCTGCATGGTTTACACATGTGTGCATGCAGGATAGTCACGTGGAGCCTGGAGGATAATATTGGGCATGTTCATCCATTGCTTGCTGCCTTATTTATGGAGACAGCATCACTCACTTGACCCCAGAGCTCATGGATTAGACCCACCTAGTTCTCCAGCTAAGCCAGGGAGTCCTTTGTCTCTGCCTCTTAAGGGCTGGGGTTTCAGGTGGGCCGTGGACCCTTACCCAGAAGTTACAGGGATGCTGGGATGTGTGTTAACTAAAAAACCCTTGCCCCAGCCTCTGAGTCTACATTACAAATTAAGGTCTCAACTCAGCCTTCAAGTACCCATGTTAAAAGTGAAATATGAGCAAATTGCTCTTTATTTCCTTTATGGACAGTGATGTACATTTGGCCCTAAAACTTTTTATTTATTTATTTATTTATTTATTTATTTATTTATTTATTTATTTGACAGAGAAAGAGAGAGAGACAGAGAGATAGAGAGAGAATGGGCACGCCAGGGCCTCCACCCACTGCAAATGAACTCCAGACGCATGCACCCCCTTGTGCCTCTGGCTAACGTGGGTCCTGGGTAATCAAACCTGAGTCCTTTGGCTTTGCAGGCAAACACTTTAACCGCTAAGTCATCCCTCCAGCCCCCTAATATTTTATTATTATTTTTTAATTTTATTTATTTTTGGAGAGAGACACAGAGGGAGACAGAGAGGGAGAGGGAGACATATAGAGATGGGCGTGCCAGCAGTCTCTCAACTGCTGTGAACGAAATCCAGATGCGTGCACCCCCTTGTGGGCAAGTGCGGCATTGCGCCCTTGCGTCACTTTGCATCTGGCTAAACGTGGGACCTAGAGATTGGAACTGCTGGAGATTGGAACCAGCATTCTTAGGCTTAGGAGGCAGGCGCCTTAACCACTAAGCCATCTCTCCAGCCCCTAATACTTTATTTTTATACAGACATAGATATTAGGAACATAACATGAATATGTAAATCTATAGTAAAATCCTTTTTTTTTTACTCGTTTTGTCAGACGGTGTCTGTCTTTGACAGCTTGTTAAAGCTGAAGTTTTGGGGGAATACTTCTATTTTTTTGTATGAATGTTCCAAAGAGTATATGAGCATAATTATACTAAAATTATTCATAGTTTAACTCTAATTCAAAATTCAAATTAAATCCAAATTTAACTAAGTCTATTATCTGGCCGTCATATCCTTTCATGTTTTCTCTATATGTTTTTTATATGTTTCGATAGTTTACATTTTTGACATGAAAATCTTAGAAATAATAAAATGTCTTTCATGTACATTTTAGGTTACTTTGGTACAGTATCCAAATTTTTGTAAGAAAAGAAAAAGACAGGTATGGAGGCTCATGCCTGTCATCCCAGTACTCAGGAGGCAGAGGGACGAGGATTGCCATGAATTTGAAGACAGCCTAGACTTCAGAATGAGTTCCAGGTTAGCCTTGGCTAGAGTGAGAACCTGTGAGAGAGAGAGAGAGAGAGAGAGAGAGAGAGAGAGAGAGAGAGAGAGAGAGGGGAGGGGGTGAGAATATGAATGAGAGAATTGAGGAACCCAAAGCTTATTTATGCATTCCAAAGTCCCTTTGGTTACGATTCTAATCAGGTGAAGAGTTCAGGTTATGAAGGCCACAACTCTTCTCACTGAGAGGAAAACTGTGAAATTATTATCATGGATATGTGAAAATAAAACTTCCATAAGAAAAGGCTGAATCACAAACTTTTTAATTCCTAAAACATCATTATTATGCTTTTTTAATAAAGAAACATTGCTTAGGGACAAACACATTTTTTAAAGATTTTATTTTTATTTATTTATTTATTTGAAACAGAGAGGGAAAGAGAAAGAGTGAGAATGGGTGCGCCAGGACCTCCAGCCACTGCAAACAAACTGCAGATGCATGCGTCCCCTTGTGTATCTGGCTAACATGGGACCTGAAGAATCGAACTGGGGTCTTTAGGCTTGGCAGATATGTGCCTTAACCGCTGAGCAATCTCTCCAGCCTGAACATTATTATTATTATTATTATTATTTGGTTTTCCAAAGTAGGGTCTCACTCTAGCTCAGGCTGACCTGAAATTCACTATGTAGTCTCAGGGTAGCCTCAAACTCATGGTGATCCTCCTACCTCTGCCTCCCAAGGGCTGGGATTAAAGGTGTGCACCACCATGCCCAGTTCTGAACATTATTTTTAACAAAATCAAAGTAGTAAGATGAATATTTTGATCTTATAATAAATGGTTCTACAAAATATAACTTATAAAGCAGAATGCATGGAGGAATGGTCTTACTTTTCAAATCCCCTCATGATTAAACTCTTTTATGCTTCCGATTGATGAGCAGATCATATGTTTATATAATGTATCTAATTGCTAACTGAAATGTGTGATGACTTGTATAAAACAAGTTAACACAGTTTTCAAATGAACATCTGGTAAAGGGTTCATCTCAAATAAGGTTTAATTCAAGATTCATATATTTCACAAACATGAATGATGTACCACACAAAATATTCCACATAAAATATTATTTTTAAAGGGATAATTTTTATCCCTTATACTTGATACTTTTATCTACCTAAAGAATGAAATCAATTTTAAATAAAAATTTTAAAGGAAGTTCCAAATATTACTTTATTTTCATTATTTTAAGGGTCAAAACTTTTATTTATTAACAACATAATTTTAGAAAATAAGGATATGTTTTAAGTCATACTATGTTTGTAGAAATCATAAAAGTTAGAGTTAGCTGTAGAGAGGCCTGGAAAGATATGTGTTACATATACAATAAACTTGGGGCTGGAGAGATGGCTCAGTGGTTAATGTGTACCTGCAAAGCCTAATGACCCGAATTTGATTCCCCAGTACCCACGCAAAGCCAGACGCACAAGGTGACACATGCATTAGAAGTTTGTTTGCAGTGGCTGGAGGCCCTGAGACACCCCTTCTCTCTCTGCCTCTTTTTCTCTCTCATATAAATAAATAAACTATTTTTTAAAAAATTGTAGTAACATTTTTAGAATCACAAAAGGATATTAGGACAATAAAAGTATTTTACTATTAATGAATAAAGTGAGTGGATCCTTGTGATATCACTTGTTATAGGTGATTCCAAGAAGCCATCAGTTTCTGTAGCTTAAGAAACTTGCTAGAGCCGGGCGTGGTGTGCACGCCTTTCATCCCAGCACTTGGGAGACAGAGGTAGGAGGATCACCATGAGTTCAAGGCCACCCTGAGAATACACAGTGAATTCCAAGTCAGCCTGGGCTACAGTGAAACCCTACCTTGAAAAACCAAAATGAAACAAGAAAAAAAAAAAGAAAAGAAACTTGCTAGAGATCCTGAAGAAAGCTCTTTTTGTTAAGTGAAACTTCACAGAGTAATCTACAGTTCACACAAAATAAAAGCCAATTAAAACCTCTTCTTGAGAAAGTATTTAGTGAGGAAAATTTGATCTTATTATATATTAAAATAAAACGAAATAAATTAACAAACAAAAAGTTTTACTTCAGTAATTGCAAAAATTAACTTCATAAGAGAAATTCTAGCCATTAAAAATCATTAAATCTGGGACTGGAGAGATGGCTAGCAGATAAGGCATTTGTCTGTGAAGCCCAGGAATCCAGGTTTGATTCCACAAAGGCTTGTGCACCCGGTGGTGCATGCATCAGGAGTTTGTTGCAGTGACTGGAGGCCTTGGTGTGCCCATTCTCTCCACCACGGCCCCCAATAAATAAATAAAAATAAAATATTAAGAAACCAAAAATAGGGCCTGGAGAGATGGCTTAGAGGTTAAGGTAAGCTCTTGCCTGTGAAGCCTGAGGACCCCCATTCGAGGCTCGATTCCCCAGAACCCACGTACACCAGATGCACAAGATGGAGCATGCATCTGGAGTTCATTTGCAATGGCTGGAGGTCCTGGTGTGCCCATTCTCTCTCTCTCTCTCTCTGTCTCTCTCAAATAAATAGATAAAAAAGTTATAGAACAAGTATATTAGAATAATTATATAGCATACACAAAATGATCTGGAATCAGTTATTAAAAAAGTAAGACAAATGATAATAAAATTGCAAAGTAAAATAAATTTGAGAATGAAATCAATAATGTAACCAATATACACAAACATTAAATTTATGCATAAAACACTTTCAAAGCCTGCTGTCCTGAGTTTGAGTCTGCAGCCCCTACTGAAAGCCAGATGCACAACTAGGCACTTGTGTCTGCAGTTTGTTTGCAGCAATAAGATGCCCTGCATACCCATACTAACCTTTCTCTCTCTTTCTCAAATGCATAAATACAAATATATATATATATGAAACAAGTTTTCTAAAGATTGAGATGAAGATTGCAAAAATTCTTATATAAAATTAGTAAAATGAGTACATGGGTAATCATATAGAAAAATAGCCAAGTGTGTTTAAGTAAAGTACATCCAATTTTCTTGCTTTTCAAGTCAAATATATGCCTAGGATTGCTAAGAATCAGGAAAGGGCTTATCACATATTATGTGTGAAAATTTTCCTTGTTTTGTTAATTATGGACAAACAGCGTGGCTACCTCATGTGTTGGTACCATCCTTCCCCTGTGCCAGCCCACATTCCACTGGAGGCCCCCCTTAGTGGGGTTGCAGGTTTTCCCTGTGGGGTCATGGGTTTGGCTACTGATTCTAGAAAGAAGTCTGTTAATCTATCAAGTCTTTTTTTTTTGGGGGGGGTTGTTTTTCGAGGTAGGGTCTCACTCTGGCCCAGGCTGACCTGGAATTCACTATGTAGTCTCAGGCTGGCCTCGAACTCATGGTGATCCTCCTACCTCTGCCTCCCGAGTGCTGGGATTAAAGGCGTGCGCCATCGTGCCCAGCTAATCTATCAAATCTTTTAAATCTATATTGTTATCTATCTACCTCCCCAGTTAATTAGTTTTCTTCTAGGAATTTATTCCAAATAAATAACCAATTAGATAGTCTGTATAAACATTTTTATATACAAAAAATTTCAGCAGCATTTTATTTTCAGTGTCTAAATATTGGAATTTATCTATTGTCCCAATAATAATGATTTAATTAATTTAATTTAAAGGTATCAACATAACATCTACAACTCTAAATAAATAAAATAAAAAGAATAATTGTATGATAATTGTATATATTATTTTGGGAGAACCTTGTGATATTTTAATGCATATGTAATTTTTTTTTATTTGAGAGAGACAAAGAGAGAGAGTGGCAGAGACAGAGAGAGAATGGGTGTGCCAGGGCCTCTCAGCCCCTGTGAAGGAACTCCAGATGCGTGCACCCTTTGTGGGCAAGTGTGGCATTGCGCCCTTGCATCACTTTTTGCATCTGGCTAAATGTGGGACCTGGAGATTGGAACCAGCATTCTTAGGCTTGGCAGGCAGGCGCCTTAACTGCCAAGCCATCTCTCCAGCCCTGCATATGTAATTTTTAATGTGTTAATAATATCAAATGTAACTCCTCAAACATTTGCTCTTTCTTTATATAAGTGAACACATTTGAAACCCTTTCTCTCCTCATTTGAGTTGCACAGTATGTATGATCTAGCTTCAGCCTACTGTACAATAGCACACCTATGTCTGCATGTACCTTAAGAATCATCAGTCACCTTTCTCCTGTGCTCCCCATAGCCTATTCTTGCAGTCCCTGATAACTACCATCCACTTCTCAACTTCTATGCATTCAACTTTGCACATTTCACACCACTCGGTGCTTGCCAGTGATCTCTAGGGACACTCATGTCAGAAATAACTGGCTTCGTTTTTATGCCTGCATGACATATTGTTGTGCACGCGCACTATATTTTCTTTATCCTTTCATCAGTGGTTGGACACTTGCATTGTTCCTAATTGCTGGGAAGTGTGAATAGTGTGGCAGTGAACCTAGACATTTTGATGTCCGTCTCTGACGTGCCGAGTTCATTTTCCTTCGTTATAGTCCCAGGGTATGACTGTTGGATCGTACAATTTCTGTTCTGTATTTTTCAAAAAATGTAACTTTGACCATAATGACTCATTTTTTTTTTTTTTTTTTTTTTTTTTGGTTTTTCGAGGTAGGGTTTCACTCTGGCCCAGGCTGACCTGGAATTAACTATGTAGTCTCAGGGTGGCCTTGAACTCACGGCGATCCTCCTACCTCTGCCTCCCGAGTGCTGGGATTAAGGCGTGCACCACCACACCCGGCTCATGACTCATTATTTTGTTCTCACCAAGATTATGCAAGGTTTCTCCTCATCCTTGCCAGCACTTGGTAACTTTTGTCTTTTTGATCATCACCATGGCTATTGGGGTGAGAGTAGTTTCACACTTATTTCTGCAATTCCCTTATGTCAAAGGGATTACAAATGATGTTCGTGATTTTTTTTTTTCATATACTTCTTGGCCATTTATGTGTCATTCCTTGAAAATGTCTATTTATGTCTTTTGTCAAGTTTTAAATTAGGTTATTAAGTAAGTTCAATCATAGCTATTACATTTTATGAGCTCCTCATATGTTGTGGATATTAACCTGCATTAGATAATATTCTTATTGATTCTCTGCTATCATTCTTTTGCTATGCAGTGATTTCTAGTTAGAATCATATTAGTCTATTTTTTTTTCCTGTGCATTTAGTAGATCTTGTCCAAAATATCCTTAGCCACCCCAGTATCTTGATGTTTATCCTCTATGCTTTACACGGGGAGAAGGTAGTCATTTTCACGGCAGGAAAGAGGTCCTTCTCCAGGAACCTAAAATCTGGCACCCAGATTTGAACTTCTTAGCATTCAGAACTGTGGGAAATAAGTATCTATTGTGCAGGCCTCATTGTGTATAATAATATATGCTATGTTGATTCACATTGACACATGCTTTATGGGTCTTTGTTCATTCCTTTCCTTTGATAAGATTGAGGGCTTCTCTTTCTCTTGCTAGCTAACATGTAGAAATAGTTTTTGTTGTTGCTGTTTTGAGATAGAGTCTCACTCTAGCCCAGGCTGACCTGGAATTCACTCTGTAGTCTCAGGGTGGCCTCGAACTCACAGGGATCCTCCTACCTTTGCCTCCTGAGTGCTGGGATTAAACGCGTGCACCGCCATGCCCGCCTCTAGAAATAGTTTTATCAATGCTCTTTCTACCTTTCTCAGTTTTGAGACATTCTTTGTCTCATTGTTACATTTGAGATGGTTCATTTCACTGATTGCTTGGGTGGCTAAATTAGCCTCCTGATCACAGTACAAACTGCCCTTCATCGTGCTGTGTTGTTAACTCTCCAATGCTGTCATAGAAATCTGGTTGTGACATTTTTAGTTTCAAGGAGGCTTTCATTTATGTACATGATAGACATTTTCCTATAGTGTTTCTTAAATTGTTGGCATCACAACATTCTGACAATATAAAATGAGTTACATAGCGGTCTTTATTTGCCCATTACAATGTATATAACACATAGGGTATATTTCACCTTTTACTGTACAAAATAAACCTTAATGGTTAAGCAAAACTTAACTAGAGTTTCACCAAGGAAAGGTTTAATTGGTAACTAAATTATATATTTAAAATTTCTCCCCATTGACATGTGAAGTTCTTTCTGAGTTTATTTTTATCAACTTTTTTGTTATTTATGTGTGTATATATAAATGATTTTTGCTTATCCATGTTTGTTCTTTCAGTCTTTCACACTGATTTTCATGATCTTTACCTTTTTTTTGAGTCATTCACAAGCTGGCGGTGGTGGGTCATACTTGAAGATTGAGCACTCCCTGAAGACTGATGTATATCCATCACTGTGAGTTCCAGGTTAACCTGGACTAGAGTCACCTCTTTATCTAGTGACACAGCCCTCCACACAATGCCAGACTGCCGCTCTCACAACTCTTAACCTACAAGTCCATGGTGAATACCAGCAATCCCCCAAAGGAGTACCCTCTGTTGAGTGAGGGCAGGGAGGAGGGAAATGATGGTAGCAACATATAATGTGTCCCGACAAAGTTTCTACTTAATATTCAAAAATAAAAGTACAAGCTGGGCGTGGTGGCGCACGCCTTTAATCCCAGCACTCGGGAGGCAGAGGCGACCCTGAGACTACATAGTGAATTCCAGGTCAGCCTGACCTACCTCAAAAATAAAATAATAAAATAAAATAAAATAAATAAAATAAAATAAAATAAAAAAATAAAAAAATAAAAAAATAAAATAAAAATTAGTTCACTTACTATAAGCTACACTTTTTTTTCTTTTAGTGTAATATAGTCCTTCTAAATTTAAAAAGGTAATGAATTTGATTCTATACTTTTCTCTTAACATAGAGAAATTAAATAATTGGTGAAACTTATGTGTTCAGATAGTTTACATGGTATTCCTATTGAATGAATCACATTAATATCCAGTGGTTCTATGCATGCACATATGGAATATATTATAAATTAATGTTTTATCACTCGCAGTCCTTCTTTGGAGCCTCATAAATTGATAATAACTACATTGGTCAAAAATAGATTTATTCAAATGGTATCAGGCAGGTTGAAAGGAAGGTTGGAGGATAGGACTCCGAACACAAGCAGGAACCAGGGGATCTTTCTCTGGGAACTGGAGTCACAGGGAAAACAGAACTGATTTATGTGGCATTTTGATATTCATCCTATATATGGAAACTGGGAAGCTTTCACTTTTCCTGATGCCACCGGAGATCAAATTATACCATCAACTGACAGAAAAAGCTAGATTCTTCATCTGTTTCTTGTCTCTTACTCAGCGTCTCAGTCAAAAGTACATAATTGGTTGAATCTGGATTCTTGCCTGCTTCTGTATTCAGAGTATAGAGAGAACAAACATTTGGCTTTTTGGGTTCCGTGAAGACTTACAGATTTTTTTTTTTTTTTTTTTTTTTTTTTTTTTTTTTTTTTTAATGAGGTTTTAGATTGTAGACAGTTGAAGAATGTTGGTAAGTGACTATTTTAAAGGCTTATGTACCAGAGTGATAAAAATATTATGTAGAATGTCAAACAGCTGAAGGAAAATTGCAGGTCACAAAGAAAATATAGTTAAATGTAAAGTAGGAACTAAAGACATAAGGAAAGTATTAGGATGGACCTGTACCATTTGGACTAAATCAAGTTATCCCTCCCTCCCTCCCTCCTTCCCTCCCTTCTTCCTTCCTTTCTTTCTTTCTTTCTTTCTTTCTTCCTTTCTTTCTTTCTTCCTTTCTTTCTTCCTTTCTTGAGGTAGTGTCTCACTCTAGCCCAGGCTGACCTGGAACTCACTATTTTGTCTCAGGGTGGCCTGGAACTCATGGTGATCTTCCTACCTCTGCCTCCCAAGTGCTGGGATTAAGGCGAGCACCACCACACCCGGCTTCTTCCTCCTCCTCCTCCTCCTCCTCCTCCTCCTCCTCCTCTTCTTCTTCTTCTTCTTCTTCTTCTTCTTCTTTTAAATCACAATCTTTGGAATTGGCTTTGAGAACGATATGAAAAGGTCAACCCACCTGATGGTGACTGATGTGAATTTAGGTCAGACTGTCACTCATGTGAGCAAAGACCGTGGTAGGGAACTTCCTGACTACACACAAGAGAGAGATGCTGGTTTCGTGCAAGTTGCGTGTTTGCATCTTCACATTGGCAATAACCGTTTCGACCTAGGAAAGAAGATGTTGACTGAGAAGGAAGACACGGAGGGCAGTAGTCCAGAAGCGGGTCTCTGAGCCATTCTCTTCAGTTAATTCCAGTCTTCTGTGAACTGGGAAAAAAGGTCATAGCAGAAAACCCCTAACATGTAAAAGATGGAAAAGAGGTCTCTGTTTCATAAATGAAATCTTATAAGCAAATTCTAAAGCTGATTTCCTTTGCCTGAAACATCTCAGAAGTGGTCCGGCAGTTTACCACTTTTCTATCTTTGGTCCATTAGCAATTGTGCAGAGTGACTCCTGACCGTGAGATGCAGTGCGTGGGTTTCGTGACAATATCCCTTTTCTGGATGTGGTTCAGATGCCTGCTCCTGGGGGGAAGGAAGTGGATGGTGAACGAAGCTCCCTTTGTGGGTGATCACAGCCATTTGCTGCAGCCCAGAAGAGCGTGTCTGGGCAGGAAACAGGCTGCAAGGAGCCCACAGTGTCTCCCGACAGGACCTCAAGCCACCACTGAGCCATGATGGCATTATTTGAGCCGACCAGAGGGCGCTTGAGTGCTTAGACATTCTTGGTTAGACTTGAAGTCTCTTCTGGGCACTAAAAACCTTAATAAGTTATCAGACCTTGGGCCACATACCTTCTCTTGAAGTGTGAGTGTGCCCCTCCCAAACGCTGGGGTCGTTACTAGGACGAGACGTGAGACAAACGTGAAGAGGTTTGTTTAATGATTTGCTCTACTGGAAATCTTTTAATTTGCCCCCAGTATTTTAATTACCTCTTGTGTCACCTGAGAAATGAAAGCTGGTCTATTATCTGAACTTAGAAGAGCAGGCATTCCATACCTGGGTAGGATATCTTTTAAGATCTTCTTCGTTACCACCTGTGCTGTCTCATGTTTGGTAGGAAAAGCTTCTGTCCAACCTGAAAAAGTATCTACAAAAACTAAACGGTATCTAGAGCCATATTTACTGGGCTTTACCTCTGTAAAGTCTAATTCCCGATGTGCTCCAGGTTTGGAACCTCTTAAACGAGTTCCATGTTTTTTTAGAATGTTGATTGTCTGCATTTGTCACCTTGTAACTTAAACATTTATTGGCATTTTTTTTCAATTTGAGATCTTAGATTGAGCACCTTGAGGTGACTATGCCTTATTAATTCCTCAGTCCTCTTTGTCCCCAAATGGGTAGACGGATGCAGGTGTTGTAGGAGCTGCTTAGCAAAGTGGGAAGGAAGGATTAATTTGTAATCTCTGGTGTGGATCCAGCCTCTGTCCTCTTTTGAGTCATGGGCATTTTATTAATCAGTTTAAAGTCCTCTGTGGAATATCCGGGAGCGTCAGGTAGGATAGGAGGCCCGGGGTCTGGGAGTACAGTCATTATCAGCTCAGTCTCTAAAGCAACTTTTTTTTTTTTTTTTTAGCTTCTTCATCTGCCCTCTGATTTCCTCTGGCCACCGGACTATCAGCTTTCTAGCGACCAGGACAGTGTATAATAGCCAGCTTTGAAGGCAGCCACAAGGCCGCTAGCAAATCTAAAAAATCTGCTCCTTGTTTTTAATAGTCCTTCCTTCAGCTGGAAGGAGGCCTCTTTTTTGGTAAATGGCCCCATACACATGAGCAGTTGCAAAGGCATAGGGCTGTCCGCATACACATTCAGCTTTTTGCCTTTGCCCAATTGCAAAGCCTTTGTCAGAGCAATAAGTTCTGCCCATTGTGCAGAAGTTCCTCCAGGAAATGCTACCACCCAGACAGCTTCTGTTTCAGTCACTATAACCAGCCGGGGGGTACCTTTGTCCATCTTTCATGAAGCTGCTGCCATCCATGTACAAAGTAACCTCAGCATCCAGCAGAGGTTGATCAGTGCAGTCCTCTCTGGCGTTGTAGACTCGGCTGGGGATGGCAGCACAGTCGTGGAGGGGTCCCTCCAAGTCGGGGTCCAGTAACAAGGTAGCGGGGTTTACCGCTGCGCTTGGGAAGAATTGTATCTGAGGCGGCTTTGTCTTGTGGAGATCCCCTCTTACCTTGCTCTCCTGTAAGCTTCTTGTATTGTCAGCACTGGGTTCCAGGGGACTCCTTAGTGGCTGCCAAAAGAATCTTGGCCAGACTGTGGGTATTTTTGCCACTGGCTGAAGTGATGGCTCAAGCTTGGCGTTTTTCAGAACTCTCTCTGTTGTTGCATACTCGCTCTGCCAATGCCACTAACTCCTGCAAGCTTTTGTCTGCTAATCTATCTAGTTTCTGACTCTTTCTCCTAATGTCGGGGGCTGCCTGGTTAACAAAACTAAGAATGACTGCTGTTTAATTCTCTGGAAGCTCTGGATTCACGGGAGTATACATAAGGTATGCCTCCATAAGTCTTTCTAAGAAAGCAGCAGGGGCTTTATCCTCTTCCTGCTGAACATCACTAACCTTGGCCAAATTAGTAGGTCGCCTAGCAGCGGCTCTGAGACACCCCCCCCATGAGAGTCCAGCAGTAAACTTGCAGTCTCTCCTTACCTTCTGCCACGTTGAAATCCCAATCAGGTCTCTCAATGGGAAAAAGGCATCCATGACAGCCTGGTTGCTTGTAGATTTCCTTCTGCTCCCAGGACCAATTTCTGGGCCTCTGTCAGGTTTCTCTCTCTCTCTCTCTCTTCTCTATAGTGAAGAGAATCTGCAAAGATTGCTGCTGACAATCATCCCAAGTTGGTAAGTGGGTGCAAATGATAGAATCTAAAAGATCAATGAGTCCCTGTGGTTTCTCAGAAGACTTAGGAGTTTGCATTTTCCTATTATAGAGATCACTAGTGGCAAATGGCCAATAGTGGGGGGAGCTGGTTGCCCGCCCAGGAAGATACCAAGGCCAAGTGGAGACAGTTTTCACTAAGCACTTTGGATGGAAAACCTATGGCCCCGCACCACCAGGCCTCACTCCAAAGACCTTTGCAGCACAGCCACTCGGGAGAGCGCTGGTCATGTGAGCGCGGGTCACGTGAGGCGCAGGCGCGATGGTGTGGCCAAAGTGCACAGCTCCCTCCTCCGCAGGCCTTATGCCCCGCTGGATCTGGGGGTCCCATAACCCTGAGAGGGGATGCTGTACTTTCTGGGTCTGGCACTTGGTTTCTAGGGGCCCTGCTATGGGTGTGAGGGGGACTCTGCAATGGAAGAGGCAGTGGACTCAGGGGATCCTGTCTGGCAGGTTGTGGCAAATTTAAAGGTGGAGAGGGATAAGGTGGGGGGACAATTATTTCTTCCTGCTGTGAATCCTGTAAGACAGGGTACAGGGGAGCAGTAGGCAGGGAAGGGGATGGAGGGGGTCTATCTTATTCTTGACTGCCAGGATGGCTGTAGCCTCATGCTGTGGGGAAAGAAAAGGTAAGTGTAAGGCCCAGGAACCAAGGTAACGCCATGACAGCCTTTAGCTGTCTTGCAGGTCTCAGGTTAAATTTAGGTCAACAGTAGGGGTGGGGTCCTCGACTAGGTCATGCCAGACCAGAATATACGGTATCTGATCTGGATGTCCCTTCCCAGAGGAGGAGTTTTGGAAGATATTTTCTTGTACCTGCCGCATAATAGGCAGGTGACAGGTCCCTTCAGGTGGTCAGCCCACGTTGAAAGTGGGCCATTCACTCCTGCAGAAAATAAGTTTGCCTTTTCTGACATCTACACTTAGATTAGAAGCTTCTTCCTTAACATTTCTGGAATGTTCCGTCAAAAGAGAAAGAGGACTCGTCTGCATCTGTCCCATCTGTCCTGTCACACAGATAACAAGGCCAACAAAGAACAGGAGGAAAAGACAATAGACAGGTCCAGCTGGCCAGCGAATACAAAACTGTTGTCCCTCCAAATCCACGAGGGGAAAGAATTTCCCCTCTAGGTGGGCCTGGGGCACCCAGGCAAAATGGTCGCTAGGGGCATGCCCACCCCACCACAGACTGAATTCAGAATGCTGAATACTAAAGAGGATCTGAGAGACTGAGAGACAAAAGAAGACAAGAATCAAACACTTACCAGCCGGTAGTTTCAGCTCCACATGTTGGCAGTGCTCAGGGGTCTCTGGAGGGGATCCAGGATGAGCCCCCAAATGCTGTGCCCAGTTCCGGTGCTCCCAGTGACCACTAATGAGGACCAGACACGTATGCAAGGGCAAAGAGCATTGTTGCTGGTTTAAGCTCGGTCTCTTGACTTCAGTGCAGCGGATCCATACAAGAGCCCTGAGAAGCAGAAGAGTAGTTTTTTTATTGAGGTTTGAACAAGAGGAGGGGTCTTCCACGTTGGCACACATGTGATTGGTTAACATTTATAACATTTTGAAATGTTGTTTTACATCTCATTGGGCTATCTGGCCCTGTACCACAAAAGTGCTTACCCATACCCGTGCTGCTAGCCCATGATAGCAACTTTGTGGTTTTTCCAGTAACTGTTTATCCTGTTTTAGATTCCGGAAACCTGAAACTAAGGCCTACAGGGTGACTGAGGCCTGGCATGGTGTCACTTAAGCTCTTGGGTCTCTCACTTCATTGATATGAAAATAACATTAATTTAATTAATTAATTAATTAATTAATTTATTTTTTGTTTTGTTTTGTTTTTCAAGGTAGGGTCTCACTCTAGCTCAGGCTGACCTGGAATTAACTATGTAGTCTCAGGGTGGCCTCGAACTCATGGCGATCCTCCTACCCCTGCCTCCTGAGTGCTGGGATTAAAGGCGTGCGCCACCACGCCCGGTGAAAATAACATTTATTGTTAAGTTATTTTATTTATTTATTTGTGATGAGAGAGAAAGAACGGGTGTGCCACGGCATTTTCCTTCTGCAAGTGAACTCGGGATGCATGCATCACTTTGCACGTGTGGCTTTAAAGCCTGGAGCATGCTTCTATTTTCCCCTCTAGAACTTTCTGTTTGTAGTTTTAGAGTGAGGTCTTTGATGCATTTAATCAGTACCATCACCAATATCAATATCAATATATAAAATCCATTTGCCTTCATATATACCAACATCACTGGTGAACTGAGAGTAAAATTGTATGATGGAACTTTGCCTATTCTGTGAAAAAAAAATCTTTGTGTATATAGGTAGTTTTCTACTATTACAGACAAGGGGAAGTTGTTGAGAATTGTATTTAAAGTACTCAAATGTCACTGATAAAATTTTAAAATATGATAGTAAAAAGATACGTTTCCTCTAGCAAGTTGTCTGTAAGTCTGGCCAACACTATGATGATATTTTCTGTGGATCTCCCTCCTGGTGGCAATGGCTCTAGTGAAACCTGTCCACTTAGTATGCTGCCATATTTCGCTAGTTCAAGGGAAGGACCTAGTTTTCTAAAATAGACTAGTTTTATACTTAAATACTAGAATAATAGCTCTGGGAATATGGTAGACACTTCAGAGTCCCTTAAGTTTCTTTATAGTCCATTATTTTGTTTGCTAAGAATATTATGGAAACTCTGCCAATACCCTCTGCTAAGAAGCTAATTAACAATGAATGAGCGTAGTCAATAAAGTTATTGCTATGTAAGCAAATAAATGAAACCTGGCAGGTATAATGCCAGGTTACAGCTTTTGTTATAAGACATATGTCCCAATTAAGTTTTCATGTGCTATAGTGAACGTGGATTTTCTAGGATAAACATTGGTGCTTCAGAAAAGGAAGCCTTAAAATAGTGAGCTGGTAAGCCCTGAGGGAGGGAACCAGTTGAAGGTTCAGGTATAACAAGAGTGTTTCAGACAAGGACCAAGTATTAACCTTAGTTGTTGTTGCAGACAGCTTCAGGTTCGCTGAGATGAACTTTCAGACCAGGCACAGTTATGGAGGAAGGGATATTATTTATTGAAGCTTACAGATCCAGGGGAAGTTCCATAATGGCAGGAGAAGCAACTGGCCTTCACAGGGCCAAGCAGAGAGAGAAAAGCCAACCAGCCACCCCAGCACACAGAGCAAAACTACAGCTAAAAGGTCACACAGCACACTTCAGGAACTCCTGCTAGGCACATTTGCATATCTTTACAATGGAATCTCAAACCATCACCACACCTTAAGACCGGCCCCCCA
This sequence comes from Orientallactaga sibirica, assembly GCA_036365145.1. Classification (NCBI taxonomy): domain Eukaryota; kingdom Metazoa; phylum Chordata; class Mammalia; order Rodentia; family Dipodidae; genus Orientallactaga; species Orientallactaga sibirica. The sequence continues at coordinate 3,204,571 of JAEOAD010001797.1, forward strand.
GTGACCTTGCCTCTAGCAAGGTGATTGCAGATGCAAACTATAAAGTAATAAAACATTGAATATATTGGGGGACATATATTCAAACTACCACAGTTGTGAATGCATTTGTATCGATACATTTAGCTTAAACCGATTTGTATCTACTCCTCTTTAATTATGTCCCAATATTTAGAAAGAACAAATATTTTAAAACCTGAGATTTCACATTGTAGTGATCCTAGTTTAATTCGGGGCAGCCGTTAGTATATCTTACATGCTGTTGTAACAAATACGGATAGGGTGGCTGCAGTGCATAGAGACGACGCAGTCACATGTCAGTGCTATTTGCACTGCACTGAAAATCGTGGGTTTCTTTTGTGTTTGCTTTTACCAGAGCACCCTTCAGTTATTTTCTTCTTAACTGAGATATAGGGCTGGAGAAATGGCTTAGCGGTCAAGGCACATGCCTGCGAAGCTTAAGGACTCAGGTTCGAATCTCCAGATCCCACATAAGCCAGATGCACATGGTGGCACATGCATCTGGAGTTCGTTTGCAGTGGCTAGAGGCCCTGGCGCACCCATTCTCTCTCTCTCTCTCTGCCTCTGTCTGTCTCTAGTAAATAAATAAAAATAATAAAGAAAGAAAACTTTAACTGAGATATAGTCTACATACCACAACTGCCGTAGTTAATTTTTAACATAGTCGCAATGTCATACATACACTATTCATACAGTTGAATGCCAGACATGACCACCGTTGCAGGAAGTACTCCCATCCCTATTCTCAGTCATTCTCCCCAAATTCTCCCCCACAACTCATCCCTAGCAACCCACAATCAAGGTTCTATCTGTAGATGGGTTTTTAAAAAAATTTCTTTGACATAATGCAGGTTTCATTTTCTTTATCTTCAGTCATTTGATGATGACTACCTTTTGGCTATGAAGAATAGTATTACGAGGGCTGGAGAGAGGGATCAGCAGTTAAGGTGCTTGCCTGCAAAGCCTAATGACCTGGGTTTGATTCCCTAGTACCCACGTAGAGTCAGGTGCACAAAATGGCGCATGTGTCTGGAGTTCGTTTGCAGTAGCTGGAAGCCCATTCTGTCTCAAACACTCTCAGTTCTTGGAAAGAAATAAAATAAAAAGAGTAGGTTTTGAACAATGTGACAACAAGCATTTGTGTGGATGCATGCTTTTATAGCTTTGACATGTATTTAGAGTGGAGTTCTTGGATCATGTGGTATTTTTATCCTTTGCTTTCCTTCTGTCTCTCCTTCCCAGGTGTCCTCTCCCATCCCCTTCCCATCCCCTTTTCTCATTGCCTTGCCTTCCACTTCTTTCTATACTGGAGCATAACCCTAGGGCCTTGTGTTTGCTAGGCAAGCAATCTACCATTGAGCTACACCTCTAGCCTTTCCAATGAGTTTTCTAAAGCACGGTGACAGCTCACATCCCCACAACCAAACTAAGAAGGTTCCATCCTCTTTTTTATACTTTTGTTTTTTATTTTCTTTTATTTATCATGCATCTGGCTTACATAGGTCCTTAGGCTCTTCTCCACTTCCTTGCTAACACTGGCTATTGCTGTCTTTTGAAAAAATATTGAACCTATTCATTATTCCTTGATTAAAAAAAAATCCAACTAACCCATTATGATATTCTTTTCCATCATGTAGATTGATTATTCAAGATAACACTATGGTTGAAACTTTTCTCTGTATTGTTTTCTTCTTTTTTTTTTTGTTTTTTGTTTTTTCAAAGCAGGGTCTCACTCTAGCTCATGCTGACCTGGAATTCGCTATGTAGTCTCAGGGTGGCCTCAAACTCACAGTGATCCTCCTACCTCTGCCTCCCAAGTGCTGGGATTAAAGGTGTGCACCACCACGCCTGGCCTATTTTCATTATTTTGAATATTAAAATAGCAAACCTTATACCATATTCAATTCAGATAAAATTAAATTAACTTTTAAATTTACTTATTAGAGAAAAAGAGAGAGAGAGAGAGAGAGAATGGGCATACCAGGGCCTGCTGGAAACGAATCCCAGACATGTGCTCACCTTGTGCACATGTGTGACATTGCATGCTTGTGTCACTGTGCTTCTGGCTTACTAGTGACCTGGAGATTTGAACATGAGTTCTTAGGCTTTTCAGACATGCACCTTAACCACTAGGCCATCTCTCCAGCCCTCAAATTAATTTTTAACATATAACTTCTCAGATTTGATTACACATATTTTTAATAAATTTTACAAAATATTTGTGAGAACATTATATGCATTTTCTGATACTTTAAATCAGTTTACCCATTTGAATGTTTCTTTATTCACATATATGCATGAGCACACTTACAAATATCTGTTTATTCTAATTACTATTCACACACAGATGTAGTGATTACTGTTTTTTGAAATACTTGAGACACACTTAGAGACATTTCAGGTCTTTGTATGTATTACCTATGAAAATCAAATCCTTGAATATTATCCCATTATCTAATACACAGTTTATATTGAGTTTTTGGTAACTGTTTCAGAATGGCTTCTTGTGGTATCAGAGCTAATTTAAGTCACATGACTCATGAATCATGTGTGGTTAGTCTCCATCATTCTGACAGCATTCCTCTTACCTTCTTGTTCTTTCTGGAACCATGTTGATGCTTCATAAAAGAAAAGGTCTGGAGCATTGAGAGAGTGATGGAATGCATGTGTTAAGAAAGCAGAAGGGAAGAATAACTGGGAAGAAATGGATGGAGCCAGAGGGTGGTTAGAAGTGTGGGTGAGGGCAGTGGAAAAGGGAAATAAATGTTAACACAATGTGGTCACACATACATCGACCCACCAGTCTGTATGTTGACTTAAAAACATAACTTAAAAAAAGACTACACACAAAGAAAAAATAGTGACGGAAATAGACAATTCACTCTTGAATACGGAGGAATTTTTGGAAGCAAAAATCAAAGGAGGAAAACCCAGCTACAAAGCAAAAATCATCAAAAACAAAAGATATTTTACATTCACATTTCAACATAAGTACTTAGAACGTATACTTGGAAGATTGCCAGGAATATTAAGATAACGAGTTCTTTCTGCGACATAAAGACGTCAAACATTTTTAAATCGCAGCAGCAAATAAATTTTCAGTCTCTGAGGTCTTTTACCCTAATGTCCGCTCCATTGGACGATGTATCCCAGGCTCTGTGAGAAGTTACACATTGCAATATAGGTTTTAAGATCCAGGGAGTCCCAAAGCTGTGTAGGCTTTGGGAAACAAATGAGGCTTATAAGGTAAAACTCACAAATTTCAGGAAGTTCTTGAAGTTCACAAGACCCACAAGGCCCTTCTGCAAGGTCATATATATAAGGATTAAGAACGGCTCAGGGATGCAAGATTTCATTAATGCTTGTAAGTGGTACTCCTGGAGGAGGTGTCACGGGTCTGAGGCTAGGGCCAGCACTAAGGTGTGGGGACGGATTTAGAATTCCTGTCTAAAGAGAGACAAAGTGCCTGAGCTCTCCCCGGAGTTCCTCAAGGGTGCACTTGCTTGTGCTCTTGTGTTTTGTTGCTGGATTTTCTCTCTCTCTCTCTTTCTGCTTGGTCCTGTTGAAAGGGGGCCAGCTTCTTCTGCCATTATGGAATTTCCCCTGGATCTGTAAGCTTCCGATAAATGGCATTCCTCCTATAAACTGTGCCTAGTTTGGGGGTTCATCCCTGTGACCTGAGGCTGATTGTCACACCCATGCTACTGTATATAAGCCTTTGTCTATATTCCTAGAAGTAACCCTCACCCGAATTCTGACACATTTATTAGTTCAACAAGTTGGAGTTCAGCCTTATCTTTATTTTCATTGGTTGTCAGTGGCCTATTGGGTGGAGATTTTTTTTTTTTCAGGTCTCCTCTGGAAACGTTCATTCAAATAGCTCTCCTTTCAGGTGCTTGGTTAAACATGTAAAAGACGCTTAGAATGTATCCTGAAAAGGATGCTGTTTCTCTCAACTTATCGCCTCACTGGAGAAAACTCAACCCAGTCCTCTTTCCTTGATAAAGGTCTGGCAGTTTCATCTCAAAAAGGTGCCAGAAACCAATCTGTACTCCAGAGAGTGCTATCCCTCATCATGCTCATAGATTAAGGGGAAGATCTGCCCTGGGGAAAATACCGACTATTGTCAATTCTGAGATGACTCCGACCTGCCTGCAAGCCAGGCAGAGAGCGGAGACATTCTCAGACCTGCTAAGCTGCCCGCCGGTAGAGCAGTGAGCTCCAGAGACACAATGTCCAGGAACTGTCATCTATCTGGGGTGGGCTTTTCAGCGATGACGCAGCTGCTGCCTTTGAGTCACCCAGACTCCTTCCAGTAAGCAACCCCTCGCCCTACTCTTTTAGTAACCCCAGTAAACTCACTGATTCACCACAAAATGGCTATATCATCATCAGCTTTTGCCTGACATCTGTGCCTTATCTGGGGGTGAATAGACATGTGTTTTCTTCGGGGAAGATATTTCACATAACTAATAATATCTAATTACGACATCTCTAATCTAGGTTAAATATGTTATGGTAACTAGCTACATGTTTTTTCAGTAGTTCCAATAGTGACTGAAGGAATTTTTATTAAAAAACAAACAAACAAACAAACAATACAGGGCTGGGGAAATGGCTTAGCAGTTAAGGCGTTTGCCTGTGAAGCCTAAGGACCTTGATTCAATTCCCTAGGACCCACGTAAGCCAGATGAACAAGGCAGTGCATGCATCTGGAGTTCGTTTGCAGTGACTGGAGGCCCTGGCACACCCATTCTTTCTTTATCTCTGCTTCTTCCTCTCTCTCTCTGTCTCTCTCAAATAAATAAATAAATAACATATTTATTTTAAAAAGTACATATATCATAAAATTTCATAATAGCCACTTAGATATTCAAGTGAAAACATTTGATCCATTGTTGATTTCCTTCTAATTTCTCAACTATCACAATATTAGGTTCAAATTACATTGACTTTAAAAAAATTTTATTATTTTATTTATTTTTGGAGAGAGGCACAGAGAGAGAGAGACAGAGATGGAGAGGAAGACAGATAGAGATGAGGGCACCAGCACTCTCAGCTGCTGTGAACGAAATCCAGATGTGTGCACCCCCTTGTGGTCAAGTGCGGCATTGCACCCTTGCATCACTTTGCATCTGGCTAAATGTGGGACCTGGAGATTGGAACTGCTGGAGATTGGAACTGGATTCTTAGGCTTAGCAGGCAGGTGCCTTAACCGCTAAGCCATCTCTCCAGCCCGACTTTTTTTTTTTTTTTAATCCAGAAGGCCTCTCATATTGATGTTCTCTTTTTAATTCAGATTCCACATGGCTGGTCCAAATCATGGGTAGTCTTCCTTTCTGGTTGGTAATACAGGGACTAGACATTTTGACTTGCGGTGGTGGGGGGGGGGGCGCGAAGGACTTGTTCTTCCATTAAGGGACAGGAGATCTGACGCTTGTACAAGAAGGACTGTCGAGCAGCTTCAAAAGAAGCTTCCCTGGGTGGCATCCACATCTCAGGTCCCAGTGGAAGAGGCACTGAACCTGAAACTATTAGGTAAGGGCTTTCTAGTTATCATTGATGAATATATGCAAGGGCCCATGGAATATCCTAGAAGATGAAACTTCCTCTCTGTGTGTGTCCTTATATTTGTGCCTTCAAATATCTGCATCTGTCTATCTACTTGCCTGGCTGCCCATTTGCTCATTTTTGGTGCTGGTGCTCTTACAGTAATAAGTATGCTGCAGTTTTAAGTTGTAATATTTTTGGAACCAGAGAACAAGGGCTAACAAAAAAAAAAAAAAAAAAAAAAAGCTGGCAATAGCACACTAAGTGATTACCCTTATGTTTTGGCTGGTTTCCCTGGTCTAAATACAGAAAGCAAGTCCTTTAAAGGATAAGTGAAAACATTTTCGCCGCAGGAATCTTTCCATGGATGCTCATCTTATCAGGCACATTTTAGCTGTTGTCTATATTTCTACCCACTGTGGGTCAAAAGCCACAGTTCTAGAAAGTGGATCTTTAAAGCACATTTCGGATTCACCCATGCCTGATTTTATACATAGAAATACAGGCATATTTATAAGGTAAGGACGAATTACTAACATTCTCAAAATAAACAGTGTTCTCCTACAACGAGTGAAATTCATCTCTAAGTTTTGGAGCACTATACAATTGCCTATACGGGTTGCATCTAGACGGAAATTGTGAATAATTCTGAGTTCAGATTGTTCTCTCATCAAAGATGTAAACTTTTTAAATTTCTTTGGGCTTCTCTTCATCCATGTGACTGCACTTACCTGACTCGTGGTCTGGTGTGCTTCATAAACACTCTTCAAGGAACTATATGGAAGAACTTGTTCAGAGAGTATACACGCACAGTGGTAGCAAAGAGAGATTACCAGAAAGAAGAGAAGGGAGGTCCTAACATGAATATAACCTATACAAAATATTTTGAAAGCTATTACTCTTCAGTTACTTTATTTGACATTAAAATTGGCACCATCTAGGCTTGAGAGATGGCATAGAGGTTAAGGCGTTTGCCTGTGAAGCCTAAGGAGCCATGTTCAACTCTCCAGATCCCAAGTAAGCCAGATGCACAATGTAATGAAAGTGTACAAGGTGGTACATGCGTCTGGAGTTCAATTGCAGTGGTTGGAGGCCCTGGCACACCAGTTCTTTCTCTCACTCTGTCTCTGAGTTTTTTTTTTTTTAAGTCACCATCAGCCAGGCATGGTAGCACAAATCTGTAATCATACCACTTAAGAAGGCTGAGGCATGTATATTACAATTTCTAGATGAACAATTTATAAATGTACTTTCTAGACTGACAAAAGCAAGATTTAAAGCTTGAATCCATAGATTCTGTTTACAATGCATGTACTTCACTGAAACAGAATAAGATTAACAGAATAAGATTATATCTATATCTATATATATATATATATATATATATAGAGAGAGAGAGAGAGAGAGAGAGAGAGAGAGAGAGACAAGGTCTTGTGTAGCCCAGGCATGCTATGTAGCTGAGGTTGGCCTTGAATTCCCGATCCTCATTTATCCATTTACTTAGCACATTTTTACAGCCCAAAGGTGAATACAGTAGTATGTCCCAGTTGTATTGTAGGTTATGATGAATCACAAAGGGGGTGTGACCAGGTCTGCTCATAGAACTTCATGTACACTCTTCTCTTTTCACTTCCTATAACAAGGAAGCAGCTCCAGATCTGATCATGTGACTAGAAAGAGTTGAGAAATGACAGAGTGAGAAAAATAATAAAGAAAATGAGCTCAAAGATGTGACACCCAAGAAAGACAGTGAATTAGTTTCTGGTAATTACTTTTTTTTTTTTTTTTTTTCCTGTTTTCTTTGTTTTGTGTTGTTTGGTTTTATGAGGTAGTGTCTCGCGCTAGCTCAGGCTGACCTGGAATTCACTATGTAGTCCCAGGGTGGCCTTGAACTTACAGCGATCCTCCTGCCTCTGCCTCCCAAGTGCTGGGATTAAAGGCACGCACCACCATGCCCAGCTTGGTAATTACTTTTATATTGAAATGAAATAATTGACTTTTATATTGAAATGAAAATGTTTTGTGGAAAACCCCTTTAGCCTTATGTCTGTCTCTTATCGTTCTGAACTTCACCTGCATTGACAGAGGAAAAAAGCATGTTAGTTAATCTGTGACCAGTTAGAAGACGTAATGTAAGGGAGATCTTTGTGTTTCTGAAACCAGTCTGCCTTCTGAAACTGTCACCGTATTTGAAGTGGAAACCAAAGGAGGAACAAGGGTTCCCGGGGACTGTTTCTCAGCAAAATTACCCCAATGGAATTATTTTTGAACAACAAAAAAATATTTTTACATCTTCTTTTACCTACTTTTTTTTTTTCTTTTTGGTTTTGCGAGGTAGGGTCTCACTCTGGTCCAGGCTGACCTGGAATTAACTCTGTAGTCTCAGGGTGACCTCGAACTCACGGTGATCCTCCTACCTCTGCCTCCCAAGTGCTGGGATTAAAGGTGTGTGCCACCATGCCCGGCTTACCTACATTTTTGATTTCTGGATTTATTTTCTTATATTCTGAACCATGAACTAGAGATTTAGAAAGTATTGACAGAGAGAAAAAGTTCAAGGGAAAAAAAATTCTTTCCTATGCAGATATCTTCCAGGATATCATACAAAGAATGAACACTTTAAACCCAAAAGGCATAAAACAAAAATTTACTTCTGGTGGTAAACAAAATATGAACAAGTACATGTTACTTCCTCCACATGCAAGACACACCACAATTTTGGTTTGTTTTCAGGTTATTTATTCATTTTTTGCTTGACAATTATTTTTAATGTATGTATATGAGAGAGAAGAGGAAAGAATGCCCTCTTGCAACTGCAATCTAACTCCAGACACATGCACCACTTTGTGCATCTGGCTTTATGTGAATACTAGAGGAATTGAATCCTAGCTGGCAGGCTTTGCAAGCAAGTGCCTTTAACAACTGAGTCATCTTCCCAGTCTTACTTGATAATTCCTATACATATTTATGGGGCACTCTGTGACACCTTAATACATGTACATACTATGCAATGTGTATATCATTACCTCCACCAATTATAATTTCCTTGTCTTGGCAACAAACTCATTTTATTAGCAATTTTGAAATATACCATTAGTTATTTCCAACTACAATTATCCTATGGTGCTATATCACAACAATTAATGCTATTTATCCTACCTGTCTATGCCCTGTACCCATTAATTATCTTTGCTTCACCTCCTTCAATATATCATTCTCAGGTGCTTGTAACCACTGTTTTTGTAAGATCAACTTCTTACTTTCCACATAGAAATGAGGACATGCTGAAGAAATATCTTTGCCCTTTCCAGTTGCTCGGAAGAATATCTCCATTTGCATATGAACATATAAAATAGCAGTATCTGATAAACTCAAAAATGGACCAGTGATTTCCTAGGAAATATTTCTTGTTTAGATGTTTTTGACATAACTTTGTGTCCTTTAAAAAAAAATTATTCTATTCCCTCAAAGCCCAGATTCTTACCTCTCAACTTGTGTCAGTTTTCTGTCTTTTTGTTAATGCAGCAGAACAAAAACCCCATGTAGGCACATCTGTTATGCAAAACATCCCTTGTACAATGGACACTGGCCATGTCGTTTTGAAATGTGGTTGTGCAAGATGGAATGAGCTTCAGTCACATAAACAGAGGTCAACTTGTGGAGTGGCTGGGAAAAGCTGTCAGCTTTCGACAGCTTATTCTCCAAGGATGGAACTGAGGACTTAGCTCGTATTGACAGGTGACAACTGTTGCCTATCATGTGGGCTAGCCTCTAGACTCTGTGGATGTTTTTGTATCAAAGTCAAGAAATTCCAGAGGGTACCCGTATGGAAGGCATAGGCAGTAAAGATGAAAGGGTTGCTATATATAGTGCCATTAACATTTACATACAGGCCGCTGTGAAGGAAACAAATTCTTAAATGGTATGGACAATGGTGCAAATCCTGTATGATTGCAGCTTTGACACATCACCAGCATGTTATACACACACACACACACACACATACACACACACACACGCAACTACATGGAAAAATAGGTTTAAACTTCCTTTTTTTTTTTTTTTTTTTACTGTGCCTAATTGTCTTGCAGGCAATGGAGGTGGATATCACCGTGAAAATGATGGCAGTCCTTTGCTGGTCCTTTCTGATCTGACTGCTTGGGTCCAAGTTCCAGGGTACGGCTGAATTCTAAAACACCTGTTATTTTATAAAGTGACTGGCCAGATTCGTTTACACGCACAATGACCTTGTGTTTCAGAATAGTATTATAAATTTAAAGGGAATTAAATATATTGCTCTGTCACTAGGCACAATGAAAAGCATGTTCACAACACATTTTGATATATTTGTAAGTGGCAATTGGGTCTAGGGATGTAGCTAAGAAGTCCAATACTTTCTTTTATGTTTTAAGATTTTATTTATTTATTTATTTGAGACAGAGAAAGGGAGAGAGAGTGTGAGTGAGAATGGGCGCACCAGGGCCTCTAGCCACTGCACATGAACTCCGGATGTATGAGCCACCATGTGCATCTGGCTTATGTGAGACCTGGAGAATTGAACCGGGGTCCTTAGGCTTTGCAGGCATGCACCTTAACCATTAAGCCATCTGTCCAGCCCCTAAAATACTTTCTTTTCATATACATGAACTGGATTTCAATCCCCAGCACTGCAAAAACAAACAAACAAATAAATAAATAATATTAAAGGAAAAAGAAAAAGTGGCAAAACTTGACATTTTTTCTTCAAAGATATGTAATAACTTTGGGGAGATTGTACTAGCTGCTTTCAGAGATACACGTTAGCATCCAGATTTGAATTGCTGGCCTCAAGCACTTTAGAATGAAAGGCGAACGTTGATTTAATGATTAAATCAGGAGTCACACGCTAATGATCATTGGCAGAGACCTGGTGATTATGTGATTTTTTTTTTTTTTCAAACAAAATTGTCATTTCCACTCATGGACAGTAACAAAGAGCATGGGATGTACTAAGTAGAGATCCTTATTTGTTCCTAAATACACCGAAATGGTGAGTGAGGAAAGGCTAAAAGTTCATCATTTTGAGAGTGGCTGGAATTTGAACCAGCTGCTTTACAAGCCACTGTGGGAGTGAGCATAGAGGTTTCCCAAGAATCTAAAAATAGATCTACAACCCGTCCCAGCTAAGCCACTTCAGAATCCAACCTGGATGTCCCAGAACAAAGAAGTTTTTAAAGAAATTTACACAGACACACACACACACACACACACACACACACGGATGAATTTTGTCAAATATATATGTGTGTGTGTTGGATTTTTTTTAGCCATAAAGAAGAATGAAGTTGTGTTGAATTTAGGAAAATATAATCAATTGTACATAATAATATTAAGCCAGTTAAGCAAGTCTCAGAATGGTAAATGAAATTTTTTCTCTCATCTCTGGTTCCTAAATTTTCTAGAAATACCTAAAATCATGTATGTCCTTGTGACATGAAAATAAAAGTACACCACTCTAGGAGGACAAACTGGAGTAACTGGAGGAGAGAGGAGAGCGAGAAAGGGCGGGAAACATAACAGGGCCATGTTCAACATATAGTATGTACTGTCACAAATTTTAAAAATGTTAATTAAATTAAAGAATAAGAATAATAAGTAGCAGCTGTCAATATTGAAATGAGAAATCTGCAAAGGTCAGGCATCAGGAAAAAGAACTAAACAAGAATGTAGTGTGTTTGATAAAATGCCTCAGAAAGTCGGGCCGGGTAAACAGAGCACTTCAGAAGGTCAGACGCAATGTCACTAGGACAAATAGAGTTGAGACATTCAAATTTAAGCTGGCAGTTTTCTCTTAGAAATTTATTGTTAGGGAATTTGGAAATAGGTAAACGAAGACCCTGCATCATAAAATTCCGTACATTGTCTATCACGAGTGAGGAGGTTTTGAAAGGTTCAATAATGGATATTTTAAATTCCAGATCAATCATATTACAAAATACTCTGTGTGATGAATGGTTATGCACGTCTATATTTATTAGCACGTTTTCTGCACTGTTTTCATGTTATTGTGACAGGGGAAAGTACTTCAATTTTGTTTATTTACAGTCGTGGGAATTGAACTATGGTATCAAACTTGCTCTGCAAACATTCTACAACTGTGCTATCCCCACATGTCGACTCCCCTCATGGGTGCATGTGTTTGATAAATGCATATGTACAGAGAAATGCTTGAAAGATATATATAGAAACACAAATCCAATTATTTTTAGCTTCCTATTATTTCTTACCAATTTACTAGGTTATTTATGGAAGTAGAACAACAACCTTGCAACAAAACCATTTGCAAATATTGACAATAAATTAGGGATGTCAGTGCTGTTTATAAAATGTCATTGTGGGTTGAGTGTGGTGGCGCACACCTTTAATCCCAGCACTTGGGGAGGCAGAGGCAGGAGGATCGCCATGAGTTCAAGGGCACTCTGAGACTACATAGTGAATTCCAGGTCAGCCTGGGCTAGAGTGAGACCTTATCTCAAAAACAAAAAAAAAAAAAAAAGTGCTTGTGGAAAAAGTAGGTATCTTTGGAGAAATAAGTTCTGTGGATACATTTTTATATTACCTATTTTAAAAACAATGAGCATGTTTATTGTTTTTGTAACAGACAACTAAAACATTTTTATTTTATTCGTGGCAAAATTTCAATTCAAAACCTGCCAACATAGTAGACTTCTTACTATATAGGTAAGTATTGAATATGGGGTAATTGATTATCATACTTATGAATATGAAAAGTGACATTAGCCTTTTATACTAGCACTCAAGAGGCAGAGGTAGGAGGATTGCTGTGAGTTTGAGGCCAGCCTGGCACTACAGAGTGAATTCTATGTCAGTCTGGGCTAGAGAGAGACCCTACCTTAGAAAAACAACAACAAAAGTAGCATTGTTGAATTACCTTGTGGATTTGAAGGCATGCTAATAAACTCATTGTCACAAAGTATAAATTAGCAGATGATATTGGAATAGAATATATTTACATATATATTTGCATTTCCTTTTATAAGTATATTTTTATGGTAGTGAAAGCTCATAGGTGAAATACTTTCCAAATGCCATCACATTTTTCCAGAAATCACAGACTTTCAGGAGAAATTATAATGGTATAATTTACTAACAGTTTTTATTGTAAACCGTGTTTTTCATGGTTAGAATGATCTAGGTAAAAAATTATTCTCAAGATTGTAGGTTTTGCACACTAGATCTGTAGAGGCTGAGTGGTCTTTTTTCTTTTTAAAAATTTTTTTGAACATTTATTTGAGAAAGAGAGAGAGCTTCTGGCCACTGCAAATGAACTCCAGATACATGGACCACCTAGTGCATCCTTATGTAGGTCCCGGGGAATTGAACCTGGGTCCTTAGGTTTCACAGGCAAGTGCTGTAACCACTAAGCCATCTCTTCAGCCCCTAAGTGTTCTTTCTATGAGCTCCACACACACCCACTAGAGAAACCTGCCTCTATGCTTATCAGATGGTTCCTTCCTACATGAAGGAAGATTTGGGAAGTGAACTAACTGTGTAACCTGAAGGATCAGAGACATGAATCTTAGACAAATGTTGATAGTTGCTCCGACATCCAGGAAGGGCTTTATTTTCCTGCAGTGGGTTTGTTATCACAGTCATATTCTCAAACTGTCTCCCTAAACTTTCATCCAAGCAGTATGGAAGCAGAAAACACAACATCAAGTCTGAACCCGGGACCTAGTAGGCATTTGACACAGAGGGTCGGCTCTGTACCTCTGTGTGGAGCATTCACACTGAGGCGGACGGTACGTTCATATCCTGCGTGATATCTTTGAAAATTTTTCATTATGTTTTTGAAATAATCAATTGGAAACTAACAGGGGTATTCTGAAGGATTTAAATTAAGGGTCTTAAATACCTGTGTGCAAATAATTATCACACAGGAAGCTTTTGTAAACCTGAAAACTTGCTGAAGAATTCCTCAGTTCAGTAAAAGCTCCCCTTGTCTGAATCTCATGGGGTGTGTCTGACAGGGAGTTATTTGTGAATAATATTCCACTGATTCTGGTATACAGGCAGGTTGGAGAATATTTTCTTAATCTACTTTATTTTTTTCTAAATATTTTATTTATTTATTTGAGAGAGTGAGAAAGAACGAGAGAGAGAGAGAGAGAGAGAGAGAGATGAATGGGCATGCCAGGGCCTCTACCACTTGTGCATCTGGCTTATGTGGGTCTTGGGGAATTGAACCTGGGTCTTTAGGCTTTGCAGGCAAGCACCTTAGCCATTAAGCCATCTCTCCAGCCTTCTTCATCTTTTTTAGATGAGAAAATTAAATGTTGGTAAGAGAATAAAAAGACTGATGAGCCTGGTGAAACTGCAAAAAAGAGGGGGAAGGAAACAGAGAAACACAGAAAAATTGCTGAGAGACAAAAAATGTGACCTAAACTTTAGATGGACGCAGGCAGAGGGCGAGCTGCTTCAAACTTGTTTATTCAAGGAAGTGTAGAGGTTTTTAAGGGTTTGGCTGGCCAATTGTTGTATGGGGTGTTTCCCTTCTTGTGACCAATGACAGCCTGTCTCCAGGCAGATCATCTCGCAGCAGGTTGCTCGCAGGCATGGGGCTGTAGCTGTTGTCACACCAGGCCTGTGCAGGATGCCACGTCCACAGAAACCACTACCTGGTTTCTCCTAGCATGCCATCTGGCTAGGGCCTGACCTGCACTGTGCCATACAATGTGTGCTTTGGAATAAGAACTTATCATTTAGAAAAGTAGAAATATTTCAGATCTGTATGACTCAAAATAACATGTCACTCCCAGGAAGACAATGAAACTTGTCATTTAGACTATCTTATAAGAACACAGTCTACTTAACAGTTAAGTACAAAAAAAAATGGCAGGGAAGAGAAAAATGTTGGTTTTGTGGCGTATAAGATATATAAGATGTGGAAGTACTCTCAGATTAAATGTCAAAATGGAAAAAAAATATATAAGCTAAGCTAAAATTGCTTTTCTAAATATGACTAGATAATTCACATATAAGGCATAAAATGAACCTGTTTTGACTTTCAAATGCTCATTTGTATGTTTTATTTCCTCTTACATCAAAAGTCTACCTTCATCTCTGCCCCCCCATTCTGTTGAGGAGGTCCAAGGGAAAAGAGGGTACCAACAGATGATGTATCCATACAAAATATGTTACAATAGTAATAATAATAATAATACAAACCAAAAAAGACTGCTAAAGCAATGTAAATTAAAATCCAACATTAATTAAAAAAAAAAAAAGTCTACCTTGACATCTAGGGCTGTAATTGCACATACTTTTGGTTGTTTATTTTTCTGAAAAGGAAGGTGGTGTTGATACTTTCCAGGTCTCAAACTCTCTAGAATAAGACTAGCCTGTGGATTTTCCTCGTGTGGAAAATGGGCCAAAAATAACATGTGGCATGAGAGGGGGGAACATTCCAGACCACTGTAATGCAAGTATGACTCTTGTGAAGGCTCTTCTAGTTCAGCAAGCTTCCCATCTTTCTTACTATAACAGTTGCATGTAGCAACACATTTTATGTGATGATGTAATATCCTATATTTTAGTATGAAACCAATTATGTGTTGGGGTATATCTAGAAATCAGGAACCCCCTTGTTTAACTTTCCTTGGTTCACTGGTGCAAAAAAAAAAAAAATCAAGTAGAATACTTGTCATATTCTTCAGGATGAAAGAAGATTAACAATGGAGAAGGGACAAATTACTTGAGGGATAAATAAAGAAAATTTGTCCCTCCCACAAAGTGGCCATGTTAAGATAATGTTCAGACGGTATAGATTCTCCGAGAGGGAGGGTGAGGGATTCACTTTTTCATGAGACAGAAAGAAAGAGACAGAGAGCCGGGTGTGGTGGTGCACACCTTTAATCCCAGCATTCGGGAGGCAAAGGTAGGAGGATAGCCATGAGTTCGAGGCCACCCTGAGATTACGTAGCGAATTCCACGTCAGCCTGGGCTAGAGTGAGACCCTACCTTGAAAAACTGAAAAATGAAAAGAAAAGAGAGAGAGAGAGAGAGAGAGAGAAAGAGAGAGAGAATTGGGCCTTAACCACTGCAAATGAACTCTGCATGTGTGTTCCACCTGTGTGCATGCATCATCTTGTCCATCTGGCATAGGTCATCAGGCTGCAGGTGCCTTAACCACTAAGCAATCTCTCCAGCCCTAGGACTTCACTTTTACAAGTCAACCATGCACACCAACAATGACAGAAGGACAGATGTTGTGAAAAGACCATTCCCCATCCTCAGAGGCTGCCGAGTTCTTCATTCTTCCTCCATCCTCTGTCATTTCATCCTCTCAGCTCCCTCTGCAGATGCTCCCTAATTTCATTCCCACGGACATCACCTTACTCTTGGTAGAACCTGTACATCTGTCTCATTTATTTATGTATTTATTTGACAAAGAGAGAGAGAGAGAGAAAGAGGAAGAGGCAGAGAGAGCATGGATGCACCAGGGCCTTCTCAGCTGCTGTGACTGAATTCCAGACACATGCGCCCCCTTGTGCACATGTATGACATTGCATGCTTGCATCACTTTTTTCATCTGGCTAAAGGTGGGACCTGGAGATTCGAATGGGCATTCTTAGGCTTTGCAGGCAGGCGCCTTCACCACTAAGCCATCTCTCCAGCCCAAATAGGTATGATTTTTTAATTTGGCATCAGTATATTTAAAGCTGCCATGTCAATTACAGAAGAAAGGCCCTTCTAGTTAGGTGTGTGTGTGTGTGTGTGTGTGTGTCGTATGTGGTGAATACATGTCTGTGTTAATGAAAGTGTATCTTTTACACCTGTGCAGACCCCACCTATTGTTCTGTTTTATTTTTTAAGTTTTTTTATTTTTATTTTTTTATTTTATTTTTTTTTTTATTTTATTTTATTTTTTTATTTTATTTTATTTTATTTTATTTTATTTTATTTTATTATTTTATTTTATTTTATTTTATTTTTGGTTTTTCGAGATAGGGTTTCACTATGGTCCAGGCTGACCTGGAATTAACTATGTAGTCTCAGGGTGGCCTCGAACTCTCGGCGATTCTCCTACCTCTGCCTCCCGAGTGCTGGGATTAAAGGCGTGCGCCACCACGCCCGGCTTAACTTTTTTATTTTTATTTATTAATTTGAGACAGAGGGGGTGAGAATGGGCGCGACAGGGCCTCTAGCCACTGCAACTGCTTTTATCTCTCTGGGACAGAGTCTCTTACTTAACCTGGAGCTCCCTGATTTTTTTTTTGTTGTTGTTGGTTGTTTGTTTATCTTTTTTCTTCTTGTCTGTTGGCCTGGTTTACCAGGGCACCTCGTCAATCCTCCTGCCTCCATCTCCCACCTCCACTCAAGCACTAGGGTTACAGATGCGCACGGCTGTGCTCAGCTTTTCACATGGCCATTGGGACTTGAGCTCCCCTTTCCACAGCAGGTGCTCTTCCCAGTGGAGCCATCTCCTAAGCCCCCATGTATTTTATAAAACGAGTAAAATGAATACATTTCTCCTCGAAACCTCTCATTGAGGAGAACTTGATGCTATTTGAGGTTGAGTCAATCTTTGGGATCATTTTAATGCACTATTCAGCCACAGGATCAGGTTTCTCTGTTTCCCCTTGATCTGTCCCACGCCTGGACCCATCCATGTCCTAGATCTATTGGTATACCATTCTTTTCCCATCTGTCTAGGCCAAATACTTCCAGCTGATCATAATCTTCTTTTTTCTCTTTAAAAATAATCAAGATTGGGCTGGAAGGATGTCTTAGCTGTAAGGTGCTTGCTTGTGAAACTTAACGACCCAGGTTTTATCCCGATACCCATGTGAGCCAGATGCACAAGGTGGCACAGGCGTCTGGTGTTTGTTTATAGTAGCTGGAGGCCCCGGTGTACCCATTCTCTCTTCCCCCTCTCTCTCCCTCTCTGACTCTTTCTCTCTCAAATAAATAAATATATGAAATATATTAAAAATTAAGCAATATTGGGCTGGAGAGATGGCTTAGTGGTTAAGGTGTTTGCCTGCAAAGCCAAAGGACCTCTGTTCAATTCTCCAGGACCCATATAAGCCAGATGCATCTGGAGTTCGTTTGCAGTGGCTGGAGGCCCTGGCGTGCCCATTCTCTCTCTCTCTCTTTCTCTGTCTGCCTCTTTCTCTCTAGCTTTCTCAAGTAAATAAATAAATCAACTTTAAAACAAATAAGCAAGATTGACATTCCTACTTTTCTGTTAATGAAAAGAATAGAAAACTAATATGGTAGGCAGCAAAAAAAAAAAGATGCCTCTGAACAGAAAAAAAAAAAAAATCATACAACAAGGGCCTGGAGCTCAAAATCAATTTTGAATGGGCAAATTTCTCTAGGATTGTGACCCTTCATGGGAAATGTTTTTCCCCTGGGGTAAAACACACGTCTTCTCCCCAGATAGGGCACAGTCAACAGAGCAAAGGATGGTTCCAACAAAACTAATTTTGATGAACAAACGAGTTTATTGGGTTTACTTCCAGATCAGGGTAAGAGCTTGCTTACAGGAGCAATGGGCAACTCCATAGCAGCTGCGTCACTGAAAAACCCCACCCCCACATAGGTCAGGGCTGATGAAAACTGCCTCTTTGAGCACACTGCACACCACGCGGTCAGCTCTATCTGAAAGTCTGTCTCCAAGTCGTTGTTTTGCCCCAAACGTGTCGAGTTCTTGAATCAGAGCCTCCTTTCTGTATCCAGGAGAGAATATTTCCATTTGGAGGAATCTGCTACACAACATGACCAAACAGCTATTTAAAGGGGGGACATCCACACAACTGTCTGATTTTCTCTAGTCTGTATAAATTTATTCTTGATATTTAGAATGTCTTGTTTGTGGCATTTCATAAACCCAAGGTTTATGATTACATAGTTAATGTGGGATTCTGGACAAACTGTTGTCCAATCCCTTGTCTCATGTATTATCTGAGTTTTATTAAAGAGCCACATGATTAAACATGATTAATGTTTAAAACCATTGCTCAATTATTGTTCACCCAAGAAACAAATATTTTAAAGCTTAGAGGCTAGATGCTCTTTGCATAGTGGCTAACTAATTAAGGCAGGCACTATCCCACAGCTAGTCAATATCACATGATGGCTGACAGGAGAATCAAACAGCTAGTGAACAAATGAAACCAATAAAAAAAAAGTTTATTTATTTGAATTTTGTCCTGTCAATTTTCCTTGTAATCAAGGGACTAAAAATTACTTATTTGAAGTTTTTATTGTCTTTAGTATACTTAAAATATTTTGTTTCTTTGGTACTGAAATGTTCTATAGCTTAGTTTTATGTGACAATATCATCATCTAATTAAGAACATTCGGGAATAATGACATTAAAAGGAAAAGACAAAATATTTCGAGTGATCTTTCATCTCGGAGCCTCTGCTTTCTAATTATGAAATTCACCAACACCCGCCGCTTACATCCTTGTCCTCAGGAGCCAATGAGATCACATATGCAAAGTTTAGCCCAATTGTCATGTGGATGTGTGTTCCTCCAAAACCTGATCCCAATACAGGAGTTTTTGTAGGCAAGGCCTCTGGGCGGGGAGGAGGTCAGGAACACAAAGCCCTCATGAACAGGATTAGAGACCCTGCGCCTATTCCATTATGTACAGACATAGCAAGATGGCGACAAAACATGGCTCTGACAATAAATCAAACATACCTCAATTCTGACTTCCCGTCACTCAAAAAGTAGGAAATAAGTGCCCATTTTTTAATAAGCCACTCATTGAATGATGGTTGTTATGCCAGCCCAAATAGACATACAATATAATAAGTAATAGACATGGAAAATCATTGCTGAATTGAAATATAAACTGAGGCTGGAAAGATAGCTTAGTGGTTAAGGTACTTGCCTGTGAATCCTAAGGATTCAGGTTCAACTCCCCAGAAGCCACATAAGCCAGATGCACATGGTAGTACATGCATCTGGAGTTTGTTCACAGTGGCTAGGTGTGCCCATATTTTCCCTATGTCTCTCAAGTAAATAAATAAAAATAAAATAAGAAAAACCTAAATTGAACTAGCTTTTTTAAAAAAATTAAAGTTTTATTTATTTATTTGCAAGCAGAGAGAGAGCACGAGAAAGAGAGAGAAGAGAGGCAGACAGAGAAAGAATGGGCATGCCAGGGCCTTTAGCCAGTACAAATGAACTCCAGATGCATGTGCCCCTTGTGCATCTGGCTTATGTGGGTTCTGGGGAACTGAACTGGGATCCTTTGGCTTTTCAGGCAAATGCCTTAACTGCTACGCCATCTCTCCAGTCCTGAACTAGCTTTTTTTTTTAACCTTATACTTAGGATGAGTATTATTCTGAATTTATTTTTACTTTATTAAATACATACGTATTAATATATAATATGAATGTATTCACATGAAAAAAATATATATGCCATAATATGTGTGGGGAGTGTCAGGAGGGATCAGAGGAGGGTCTTGTGGTATCTTTATCTTATTTGAGACAGGATCTCTGGCCACTGCAATCTAGGTGGTAGACCATGATCTTTGGATTCCCTTGGCTTCACCTTCCAATGTCCTTTGGCTTCTTGGAATTCCAGAAGCGTGAGCCACTTAGCACCTAACTTTATGTGTATGCTGAGGAGGTTCAAATGTGGGTTGGCAGGCTTTGCAAGCAAGCGGCTTTTAACTGCTGAGCCCTTTTCCAGAAGATACATATTACAGGTCCTAAGTTTCACTATTCTTTTTTTCCAAAATAAAATATTAAACTCTCAAAGTTTAAAAAAAAAAAAAAAGGCTTAGAGATGATCTACTCCAACTCCCCTTGGATGCTTAAACTCGTATCCATAGCTTTCACATGCCAGGTGGATTTCGTAGTTTAAGGCTTCAATCCTTCAGGAGAGCTTAGACATTAATCACAGCCAACTCTGGTCATAGTGACATTTGAACTGTTTTTTGCAACTTTAGCATCTGAATACCTCATGTCTGCCACCCAATCTAATTTCAAAGGACAATGCAGAGGGGCTGGGGAGATGGCTCTAAAGGATCTTGCTTGCAAAAGTCAATGGCAGTGTCTGTCTAGCATGTATACACTCTGTGAATGTGCTGAAGGGCTGACCTTTTGGTTCTCAACATCTTACATTCATGGACTTACCATGATAAGTTTCTCACCAATGGATTTTCATTTAGAAAGAAATGCAATCCCCTGTTTCTGTAAAGGTACAATTTTATGTAATACCCAGCTACTTTATTATTCCTAAGAAATAATTAAAAGCCTATGGGACCCCTTTAAATGTTTTTCTAAAAATGTATTGTACTGAATTTCAGGTAGGCATATAAATGTATTTTATTTTTTTAATTTATGAATATTTTTATTTTATTATACATGTAAAATATCATCAAGTTCTGTATCAGAGGAGAGATTGTACCTGAAAATTTAAATCTATAAGGTATAAGGAAGAAAAATTTGTTTAAAATATATTTTATTTATTTATTTGAGAGAGAGAAAGAGGGAGAGAGAGAATGGGTGCACCAGGGCCTCCAGCCCCTGCAAACGAAATCCAGGTGCATGCGCCCCCTTGTGCATCTGCCTTACATGGGTCCTGGAGAATCAAACCGGGATCCTTTGGCTTTGTAGGCAATTGCCTTAACTGCTAAGCCATCGCTCCAGCCCAAGAAAAAAAAATTAAACCCACAATATTACTATGGGAATTATTACATTTTATAAGTTGAGTACAAGTCTGTGAAAAGTGTAAATATTTTTACTATTTATTTTTTTGTAAGTGTTCATATTGAGTTATTAGCTACTTAAATCAGTAATTTTTCATTATGAACAAAAAGTAAATAATTTGGAGAACCTAAAAGACTGGGACAATATTGTACAACAAATAGTTTAGACTGTAAGATATACATGGAGCAGTATACATTGTTCAAGGAGTTTCTGAAATCCTTTGCTAAATTTTCAACATTCAAGAGTTATCCATGGACATACATCCATAATAATATGTTATATTTCACCCAGGTATGTATGTATGTATGTGTATATATATATATATATGCATAATTAATAACTGAAGTATTCCATAAGAGATTTCTGAGATCAAAAGAGAAAAAGAAAAAAGAACATGAATTGAACAGTTCTTTGGTGCTAGATCTACGAAGACACTAAACACCAGAATTGGAATGACATTTGATTTTCAAAACCTATAAAGAGTACCACCAAAAGCACCAGAAAATTTTGAAGAGACATTGTATTACCTTGTGAGAAGTGAATAAATTACTGAGTCCTTTAAACCAAGGCTACTGAAGCATTCCAATTCAGTTATCTCAGGGTAAGGACTGAACAGTTATATCAAAATTATTTTGGAATGGGCACGGTGGCACACGCCCTTAATCCCAGCACTCAGGAGACAGAGGTAGGAGGATCACTGTGATTTTGAGGCCAACCTGGGACTACAGAGTGAGTTCCAGGTTAGCCTGGGCTAGACTGAGACCCTACCTTGAGAAAACTTATATATATATATATATATATATACATATATATACACACACACACACACACACACACATATATGGCTTCTAAGAGTTAGATACTATCTGTAACCCCTTATGCATTTAAAACTTAAGAGGCAGCAAAAGGAATCCATGTCCTAAATTTGAAGAAAATAAAATATAACATATATATTGGGCAAAGGCTAGATGCTATGCTGTAGCTGTGTGGGCCTGCTTGCACTTGAATATAAAGATGAATTTGGGGGAAACAAAAGAAAAACTCTCTTTCTCCCTTTATTATGCCTTTTCTTTTCTTTTCTTTTCTTTTTTTATTATGCCTTTTCTTTTCTTTTATTATGCCTTTTCTTTTCTTTTATTATGATTTTTCTTTTCTTTTATTATCTTTTCTTTTATTATGCCTTTTCTTTTCTTTTATTATGCCTTTTCTTTTCTTTTCTTATGCCTTTTGTTTTCTTTTATTATGCCTTTTCTTTTCTTTTATTATGCTTTTTCTTTTCTTTTCTTTTATTATGCCTTTTGTTTTCTTTTATTATGCTTTTCTTTTCTTTTATTATGCCTTTTCTTTTCTTTTTTTTCTTTTCTTTTCTTTTCTTTTCTTTTCTTTTCTTTTCTTTTCTTTTCTTTTCTTTTCTTTTCTTATGCCTTTTCTTTCTCCACTTTCTTCCCATTAAACCCAGAAGTGCAAGTTACCAGCAAGACTGTGTTCCTCAGGTTTAGGAGTTAATCATGACACCACATAAAGCTTTAAGATATGATATGACTTTTCTAATTTTATCATTTGAAGTCATTCCCTGTGTAGGACCAGTGGTCTCTGACACAATGGGATGATAGAAGGTTTCTTGGATGTTTATTTAGTCATTGATGCTGATATGTCTATGGATCTTTGGCCCTGCCAGTCCTTCCACATTGAATACTCTGTATTAGATTTGTTATGCAACTATGGGCCAAGTCTGAGTCAAATATTTTCCAGGTATTTTCCCCACTTGTATGCTTCCAGGCCCTCGTGGTCTCATTCTTTTCTGCTACCATGACATCTATCACATATCATTTTGGATTTTTATTAATTAGAAGCTCATCAATCCTCTTTTAGTTGATTTTGTTTGGGATAGAGTGTGTGACTCTATTTTGATGTATTTTACTACAATGCCTGGAATAGAGAAATGTTTAATAAACTAAATAATTTTGTAACAAATAAAGTGACTTATAGGTTTGCAGAAAACAATCTATTTTATTTACATACACATTTTACTCTTGGGGATAAAAAAAAACTAAAAGGGAAGGGAAATACATGTTTAAATCAATTTTAAAGTTTCAAATAAAAATTGTAACATAGAGTTCACTTATTTCGTTTAAACTCAGTCTTTGTGACAAATGTGAAAATATATTGTACTGAGGTCAGGCATCAGGGTCCTAAAATTTTGTTTTATTGTAATGAATAAAGCAAGAGGGGAAGAGAAATATTTCAGATGAGAAAAATTCACTAAAATGTGGCAAAAGTGCTCTTTTAGTTTAGGAACCTGAATCACAAAATAATGCAGCATTTGGGATCAAATTTATCAAGTCAAAGAAAATGTTATTTCTTAATGAACCACTTCTATCACTCTGAAAAGCTCTAATTAAGTAATTTCCCTAATGAAGTAGTCCATTTTTGGAGCAAAAAATTCTCTTTCATGTGATTTCAGATTTTGTAGCCATCCCTATCAGTGTTTGATGGCTGTATCTTTATAACACCACACACATGAACTAGTTTTATATTTCAGACAACACACATTTACCCAATCAATTTTACTTATTGTTAAAAGTTTGTGCTAAGCCAGTAAGACTTCAAAATATGGAATTAGATGACCTGTACGTTGAATTCCAACTCCATTTCTTGCTAGCTGGGTGACTTGAGGTAAGTCAACCAAAGTGGGTTTCCTTTTCTTACCTTCTAAATGAGGTCATTGTTTACCTGCTTACTAGAGCAGCTGTAAGGCTAAATATGAAATAATGCTTGCAAAGCCTTTAGCTAGCTTCAGGACTACTACATATATAATGACATGATATATAACGACATCTGAGAACGAACTGAGAGAAAACAATCAATACTTGTTATTCTATGATTGGCTTAATTTGCTTAATCTGTTTCTTTTCAGTTGAATTGATATTCTTGAAAATGGCATGTTTGTTCTTTATGGTTGAAAACATACCTTTTCTGTGTATACACCACATATTTATTTATTTGACAGAGAGAGAGGGGGAGAGAGAGAGAGAGAATGGGTGGTGTGCCAGGGCCTCCAGCACTGCAAATGAACTCCAGATGTGTGTGCTCCCTTGAGCATCTTGATAACGTGGGTTGTGTGGAATCAAACCTGGGTCCTTTGGCTTTGCAGGCAAACACCTTAACCACTAAGCCATCCCTCCAGCCCTGCACCACATTTTTTGGAGAATGTAAGGCCCGTTCCCTTATAAGAGAGTACTCTAGTTAGTTCTATAGATCATGTCTTCCAAAGCCCATGTGTTACAGATTTAGCCCTCAGATGGGAAGGACCTTTTCCATTATTTCTCTTACTTCCTGCCCCTGGATGAGTGGTGTGCTTCGTCATTCACTGTCTCTCCTGACCATTGTGAATGCCTTCCTACCAGGGCCCCCAAAGATGGGTCCACTCAAGCTTGTTTGGAACCTTCCAAAACTAAGACAGAATAAATCACCTTTTTAAAGTTAATTATTCAGGTATTTCATTATGGTGACAAGAAAATTGCATAACACAGGAAGGTTAATGATAATTGCGGGAACTCAATGAGAAACTGAAAATTTAGGAAAATGCCAACTCATTGCCTAGCTACCTACATTGAGAGATGCGTGTGTTGGCTTTAGTCATTAGTGCCATTGTGAATCACTATGTGCTTGTAATTTTTACCTTGATTGCAGGTTAGATATGTTTGGATTTTGCCAAATCCCCTACCTTTATAATGTTCAGGGATTTAATTATGAAGAAGCAAGTAAAGCAATGTTGATTTGATGTATCCCAAGCAGGTAAAGGTGTACAAGTGTAAATCTTATTTGTTTTAAATATAACATCCAAATTAAAAACAAAGATTTTGGGCTGGAGAGATAGTTTAGCAGTTAAGGCGCCTGCCTCCTAAGCCTAAGAACGCCAGTTCCAATCTCCAGCAGTTCCAATCTCCAGGTCCCACGTTTAGCCAGTTGCAAAGTGACGCAAGGGCGCAAGCTGCACTTGACCCCAAGGGGAGCAAGCATCTGGATTTCATTCACAGTGGCTGAGAGACTGCTGGCACGCCCATCTCTATGTGTCTCCCTCTCCCTTTCTCTCTGTCTCTCTCTGTGTCTCTCTCCAAAAAAAAAAAAAAAAAAAAATTAAAACAAAGATTTTATGGTAGATTGTTTTTTTTTTTTTTTATTTTTGGTTTTTTCATTTTTTGGTTTTTCAAGGTAGGGTCTCACTCTAGCCCAGGCTGACCTGGAATTCACTATGTAATCTTATTTATTTGTTTGAGAGAGAGAGAAATAGGCAGGGGGAGAAAGAGAGAGAAAGAGGGAGAGAGAGAATGGGCATGCCAGGGACTCCAGCCACTGCAAACGAACTCCAGATGCATGTGCCCCTTATGCATCTGGTTTACATGGGTCCTGGGGAATCAAACCTTGGTCCTTTGGCTTTGCAGGCCAGTTCCTTAACTGCTAAGCCATTTCTCCAGCCCTGTTTTTTAAATGTTGGAAAATGGGTGGAAATTTTGATGTAAAGCCAATCAGTTGTGGCTGCGCATAGCTTTAATCCCACTACTGGGAGGCAGAGGTAGGAGGATCACTGTGAATTCAAGGCCACCTTGAGACTACATAGTGAATTGCAGGTCAGCCTGGGCTAGAGTGAAGCCCTACCTTGAAAACAGTAAGTAACAACAACAGCAAAAAAGACATTTTGATGTATTTGTGCTGAGTGATAAGGAGAAAATGAAAAGGGCACGTGTTTATAAAATGTGCTCCTTTTCATTGACTTTATGGAGATATCAATTTTTTTTTTTTTTTTTTTCTAGGCAGTAACAGAGTTTGGTTAACCTTTGTGAAAATTAATTCTTTTTTCTTTTTTTTTTTTTTTTCGAGGTAGGGTCTCACTGTAGCTCAGGCCGACCTGGAATTCACTATGTAGTCTCCGGGTGGCCTTGAACTCTTGGTAATCCTCCTACCTCTGCCTTCCCAGTGCTGGGATTAAACACCTGGCTAATTCCTAACTTTATACTCAATGTAAAAATTTTTTTGTTTTGTTTTTTCATTTTTCAGTTTTTTAAGGTAGGGTCTCACTCCAGCCCAGGCTGACCAGGAATTTGCTATGTAATCTCAGTGTAGCCTCGGCCTCATAGCGATCCACCTAACTTTGCCTCCCGAATGCTGGGATTAAAGGCGTGTGCCACCACGCCCAGCTCTCAAGGTAAAATTTTAATTATATGTTTTCATTCCTTACATAATATCATTTCATATTTTGTTTTGATGTGGCAAGCATATGGTTATCTATGATAATAATATAAGATATGGGCATACTTATGAAAACAAATCTAATACAAACAAAACAATGGCCTGAAAAATAACAGACAGTCATTCTTTCTCTCATTTATCTATTGATCCATTCACTCAAACAATCATTCATCTGGAAATGTGTTTATTGAGAAATTGTGATAATATTAGGATTATGACAATGTATTTAGCACAATTTCTATGCACAATTTGGTTACAATATTTCAGGAAACATATGTAAATATTTAGCTCTTTACCAAAACACTTAGATGCAAGTATTGAGAAACAGGGCTATATAGAGTACTACGACAAAACACATAAATAAAACATGCTTAATCTTCTTATCATTATAGTGAATGCATCATCTTGGGTTGCATGAGAATTATCCAATTAGCAGCCAGAGAAGGATTTACAAAAAAAAAAAAAAAAAAAGGTGAAGCTCTCTAGAAAGCTAAAAATGAGGGGAAATTAGCTAAGTGGTGGGAGTAGAGGTAGCTTGGTGAAGTAGTGAAGAAT
This sequence comes from Orientallactaga sibirica, assembly GCA_036365145.1. Taxonomy (NCBI): domain Eukaryota; kingdom Metazoa; phylum Chordata; class Mammalia; order Rodentia; family Dipodidae; genus Orientallactaga; species Orientallactaga sibirica. Next base: position 3,231,685 of record JAEOAD010001797.1, read on the forward strand.
TCAATTTTATGTTATAATGAAACCACACAAGTACATAAACTATTGGTCCCGTTTGATGTTTGAAACTATTCTTACAACTATTTCATTCAAGGTTTACATGTATTTCTTAAAGTAGATTTGTTACATGTGTAGCTAAAATGAAAAGACATTTTGATGTATTTGTGCTGAGTGATAGGAGAAAATGAAAAGGGCACGTGTTTATAAAATGTGCTCCTTTTCATTGACTTTATGGAGATATCATTTTTTTTTTTTTTTTTTTTTTTTCTAGGCAGTAACAGAGTTTGGTTAACCTTTGTGAAAATTAATTCTTTTTTTTTTTTTTTTTTTTTTTTTTTCGAGGTAGGGTCTCACTGTAGCTCAGGCCGACCTGGAATTCACTATGTAGTCTCCGGGTGGCCTTGAACTCTTGGTAATCCTCCTACCTCTGCCTCCCCAGTGCTGGGATTAAACACCTGGCTAATTCCTAACTTTATACTCAATGTAAAAATTTTTTTGTTTTGTTTTTTCATTTTTCAGTTTTTTAAGGTAGGGTCTCACTCCAGCCCAGGCTGACCAGGAATTTGCTATGTAATCTCAGTGTAGCCTCGACCTCATAGCGATCCACCTAACTTTGCCTCCCGAATGCTGGGATTAAAGGCGTGCGCCACCACGCCCAGCTCTCAAGGTAAAATTTTAATTATATGTTTTCATTCCTTACATAATATCATTTCATATTTTGTTTTGACGTGGCAAGCATATGGTTATCTATGATAATAATATAAGATATGGGTATACTTGTGAAAACAAATCTAATACAAACAAAACAATGGCCTGAAAAATAACAGACACTCATTCTTTCTCTCATTTATCTATTGATCCATTCACTCAAACAATCATTCATCTGGAAATGTGTTTATTGAGACATTGTGATAATATTAGGCTTATGACAATGTATTTAGCACAATTTCTATGCACAATTTGGTTACAATATTTCAGGAAATATATGTAAATATTTAGCTCTTTATGAAAGCACTTAGATGCAAGTATTGAGAAACAGGGCTATATAGAGTACTACGACAGAACACATAAATAAAACATGCCTAATCTTCTTATCATTATAGTGAATGCATCTTGGGTTGCCACGAGAATTATCCAATTAGCCAGAGAAGGATTTACAAAAAAAAAAAAAAAAAAAGGTGAAGCTCCCTAGAAAGCTAAAAATGAGGGGAAATTAGCTAAGTGGTGGGAGTAGAGGTAGCTTGGTGAAGTAGTGAAGAATTCAATTTTATGTTATAATCAAATCACACAAGTACATAAACTATTGGTCCCGTTTGATGTTTGAAACTATTCTTACAACTATTTCATTCAAGGTTTACATGTATTTCTTAAAGTAGATTTGTTTACATGTGTAGCTAAAATGGTGTAAATAATTTTTGGATTTAAGACTTTATTGCAGTTGGGGAGAGGGAGAAGTGGGTACGGGTGAGCGTGAGAGACCAAGAGAAAAAAAAAAGAGGGGGTAAAGAGAAAGAAAGAAAGAGAGAAAGAGAGAGAGAATGCATCTACTAAGAAAAAAGAATATGTTCTTTCTTATCCTCTAGTTGTTTGTTTATACTCATTTAGATAAATACAATGATATCTTATTATACTGATTCACTTAAAACTTTTCTATTGGGCTGGAGAAATGGCTTAGCGGTAAGGCATTTGCCTGTGAAGCCAAAGGATCCTGGTTCGATTTTCTAGGACCTACGTAAGCCAGATGCTTAAGGGGCACATGCATCTGGAGTTCATTTGCAGTGGCTGGAAACCCTGGTGCACCCATTCTGTTTCTGTCTGCCTCTCTTCTATTTCTCTCTCTGCTTGCAACTGAATAAATAAAAAAAAATTTTTAAAAACCCTAAAACTTTCTATTAAAATTGGATATTTTGTTGCTTAATATTTTTAATTTTTAAATGCATTTTGTGTGTAGTGTGTACTTGTGTGTGTGTGTGTGTGTGTGTGTGTGTGTGTGTGTAGATGCATGCATGTATGTGGATGATATTGTACATGTATGCAAGCCAGAGGAACAATCATGGAGGTGTGCAGATAAATGCTTCACACACTTATTTATTTATTTATTTATTGTTGAGAAAATAACTGGCCTGGCACCCCACCAGTTTCGCTAGAATGTCTTTTCCTCTCCAGCCTTGGGAGCACAAATGTGTGCTACCATGTAAGTCCCTTGTGTGTATACTGGAATCACACGCACACCCTCATGCTTATGAGACAAACACTTTCACTCACTCATGTGTCTCCCCAGTCCTTGAAGAATTTTTTTGTGATTTTTTTTTTATTGACAACGTATATCTTAGAAAATTACAATACACTCTTTCCCTGATCAATATGCTACATTAATTTGTTAGAAAAACCATACTTTCTCCTATGACCTAATTTCCCTCTTGCATTTTGCCTACTGTTTGATTGATCAATTTCTCTTTTTTCCATCCATATGCTTTTAATTGGTTGTGCTTTTCTTTCCGTGTTACTCAAATGTTTCCCCAGTTCTGGAAGTTTAACACCTTACTTCCGTTTGTTCAGTATTTATATTAAGAGTTTGGGGCTGGAGAGATGGCTTAGCATTTAAGGTGCTTGTCTGAGAAGTCTGAAGGCCCAGGTTCAATTCTCCAGGTCCCACATAAGTCAGATGCACACGGTGGCACATGTGTCTGGAGTTTGTTTGCAGTGGCTAAAGTCCCTGACGTGCCCATTCTCTCTTTCTCTCCCTCTCTCTGTCCCTAATAAATAAATAAAAATAAAATCTTTTTAAAAAATAGTCTTATGTGTAGATCTAAAAAGCATTAGTATCCAATGCAGGAATTTTATACTTTCAGGATTTTGTAACTGGTCTTATTTACTTCTGCTTATGATGACGTGGCCCCAGCCTAGCTCTGCAACCCCACTGCTTTCTAGGGTTGATGTTATAATCAATTACCACGCCGGCATTGTTCGGTCCACCATTGATTTCAGCTGGATGAGACCCAGTCTGCTCTAGGAGTTGTTCCTAAAATCACTGTTCTTGAATATAGGAATAATCAAACCTAAATTTATGTTCCAATATAAATTTATTAATCAAAAACCTCCAAAACGATATGAGGCATTACTGAACTCAGATCAGAATACTAAAATAGAACTTAAACTCCCTTTTCGATGTAGTATTCATTCAGTATCTGAAACATACAATGAGAAAAGTGGGACTGCTCTTTTGGAAGTAGCTCTGGTGAATTCTATAGCTTCAAAATTTAAGGAAGCCAGGCATGTGACACATGCTTTTAATCCCAGAACTTGGGAGGCAGAGGAAGGCTGTGAAGTTCAAGGCCACCCTGATACTATGTAGTGAATTCCAGGTCAGCCTGAGCTAGACTGAGACCCTTGAAAAACCAAAAAGAAAAAAAAAATTAAAAATATCTTAAAAATAAGAAAGTGCCTGGGCTAGAGAGATGGCTTACCAGTTAAGGCACTTGCCTGTAAAGTCTAAGGACCCATGTTCAACTCCCCAGATCCCATAAACCAGACACACAAGCCGACACGTGTGCAAGGTCGTGTATGCACGCAATGGAGTGCATGCATCTGGAGTTCGATTACAGCAGCTGGAGACACTGTATGCCAATTCTTGAGACCATCAAGTTAGACTCCAGGGAACCCACATAAACTGCTGGACATGGTCACGCAGATCTGTAACCCCTGTCCATGGGGGTTGGGGATCAAAGCATCTTTGAGGTTTACTGGCACACAGCAGCTCCAGTTCGAAGGAGAGGAACCTTGTCTAGAAAATTCTCAAATGATCGATAAGAGGATGTCTGTCCTTGGCTTCTGCCCTCCACGTGCACACAGACGTGGAGCATGCGCACCCGTACACATACGTACATTACATGTGGCACCCATGCTGCACACATAATACACACACACACACACACACACACACACACACACACACAGATGCTGTGTGAACACAAAGTAAACATAGAGAGAACAAACCCCACAATACTGAGTAAAAAAACAATCTCAAGTTTTCGAATGTTTGTGTGTTGTGTCTTCCTGCTTTATTCACAATGTCCAAATAAATAGTGAGTTATTCAAAGTGCTCAGTGTGATGATTTGATCAACGTAGGCACTGTAAAACAACTAAATAGACAGGGTGCCCGGCACATTTGTCACCTGTCACACGATCGTATTGTTTGTCCCACTGTGTGTGTGAGTGTGCATGTGAGTGTGTAATAGTCAGTGAGGACACTTAAGTTATAAAATTCATGTAAACAACGCTGTATTATTAACTATAGTGTATAGTAACTACACTGTACATTAGATTTCCACAGTGTATTCATCTTATAAGTGAGCGTCTACCTTATCACTGATGTCTGCATTTCCAACACCCACCTGCTTCAACAGTAGCCTGTCAGATCCGAAGGTAACTCTAAGCAGCCAGGGAGGGACATGTCCATATTTACAATGGACCTGGTTCAACACTCCCTGCCAGTACAGCTGACCTCCTCCAAAATATTTGGAAAGATACCTTCACCCTATTTCAAAAAGGAAATGCTAGTTTTGAAAGAGTGTGACATATACTTTTAACCGGATGAAGAGAAGGTTAGGCAATGTGATCAAAATCAGGAAAACATGGGATGTGTTTATTTTTAATTAATTTTTCTGAGTTCTGCTTGGCAGGGGATGTGAGAGCTATAGATAATGTATTTCAAGCAAAAAAGCCTCCCGTCTGGAATTAGTTTCTAAAAGTTCTACAATGGTAGAACTCATCATGAATCAATAAGTTAAACGTTACATATTTTACTTTGTTTTAATTTGAATGTGACTTATTTGTTTTTTAAATTAACTTTATTTATTTATTGAGAGAGAGAGAAAGAGAAAGAGAGAGTGAGAGAGAGAGAGAGAGAGAGAGAGAATGGGTGCACCAGGGCCTCCAACCACTGCAAAGGAACTCCAGAGACATGCTTCATTGTGTATTGGTGTATGTGGGTCCTGGGGAATTGAACCTGGGTCCCTAGGGTTTGCAGGCAAGCACCTTAACCTCCAAGCCATTTCTCCAGCCCTGAATGTGATTTATTTTGATCTGTCCGTATAAATTTGAAAAAAGCAAATCATAAGGGATTTTACCTAACAATACAATAGTCTTTCAATGACATTAGGGGAACATCAGATTTATTTATAATCGCCTGTTTTTGCTGGCATATGTAACTACTAGTAGGGGTGAGGCTGTCTCCAGCGTTCACACTAGTGAGTCTATTTTTATACAGAACCTTTCAAAAGGGCATGAACCTCTGCTTTCCATTTGCTAGATTCACTCTAGGTTAGATATGCATGTTTTAGTCGCTTCTGTCTATTATCAGAGAGACCATAGATTGAGTGTCCAAATCAACAAACATTTACTTCTTTTTTAAAAAATATTTTATTTTATTTATTTATTTGAGAGAGAGAGAGATACAGAAATAGCTAGAGAGAGAGAGAGAGAGAGAGAGAGAGGGAGAAAATGGGTGCGTCAGGGCCTCTAGCCACTGCAAACGAACTCCAGTTACATGCATCCCCTTGTGCATCTGGCTTACGTGGGTCCTGGAGAATCGAGCCTCGAACCGGGGTCCTTAGACTTCATAGGCAAGCGTTTAACCGCTAAGCCATCTCTCCAGCCCACATTTACTTCTTAGAGTTCTCAAGGTGCTGGTGCTAGTGTAGTAAGGGGTGTAGGGTGAGGGCTCCGTTATTAGTTCTAAAGCTTTTGTCAAGTTTTAGTTTCACATGAGAGCAAAAATCACCTTCATGTCTCTCTCATTACGAAGGGATTCATCTCACTGAGGTCATAAAAATCTCCTCCCCTCCTAATATCACATTGAAGGTTAGGATTTCAGCATAAGAATGGTGAAGGGGCACTGGGTCATCAACAATTCCATGTCAAACACCAATTGAGGTATTATTTAGGGTTGGGGATGACATTTTGTTACAGCCCCCAGTAGTTAGCACTCATCTTTGCTCACACATTTAATATTTAAAGTCATGACTTTGGGCAATTTGTTGAATTCTGGGTTTCAACACTCCTTTTTACATGGTGTCTAGTGGAAATAAAATAATACAAGTTATTTTTAGCACAGGGTTTTGTACATCAGAATACAGAAATAATTTACTTGCACATTCCAACTTAAATGTTACATGTCAAAGTTTGAACATCTTAAAAATACAATACATATTTAAAAATTTAAGAACTCATAAAAATGTTTCCCAAAACAATTTTATTTTATTTATTTATTTATTTGAGAGAGAGAGAGAAGGGGCACACCAAGGCCTCCAGCCACTGCAAACAAACTCCAGATGCATGCGCCCCCTTGTGCATCTGGCTTACGTGGGTCCTGGGGAATCTAACCTGGGTCCATAGGCTCTGCAGGCAAACATCTTAACTGCTAAGCCATCCCTCCAGCCCCCAAATCAATTTTAAATGGACCTCGATGGTCATTTCCATAATTGTGCAATGGGAGATGCTTATGTTGTTATTACGAGATGGCAGAAGTCTTGTGGCAGAATATCATCCATTAATGGCGAAGCTGAGCGTTATAAGAAGTCCATTGCGTGATGTTTGGGGATTCGGACAGTCATTGCTCTAAGGCAGGGTGGTAGTTTAAAATGTATGCCCCCATAGACTCAGGGTTTTTATTAAGTTGTAACTTGGATCTCCAGCCGCCCAACTGGAGGAGGTGTCACCAGGGGTGGATCCTGGTCCAGCCTTAAGGTGTATTTGGGGATGGATTTGATTTTCCAGCCCCAGTGTGTACAGAGAGGTTTGAGCTCTGCCTGAGTCTCCCCTGTTGCTTTTGGTTTTTGCTGGCTGTTTGGTTGTTTCTCGCTGCTTGGATATATGGAAGCAACCCCTCCCACCACTGATGGAACTTGCCCCTGGATCTGTGAACTTGAAAGAAATCCCTTCCTCCCGTAATCTGTGTCTGTTTTTGGATGTTGGTCCCAGCAACGTGAAGCTGTCTATAACAGGGAGGTTCAAGTACATAATGCTGGAATGAGAATGCTGCCTTGTGAAACTGTGCAGATGACATTAATTAAGGAATCCCAGATTGAGGAAAGAACCTTTCAGAAACTTTTTATATCACTCCATGGTTTTTTTAATTTTCTTTTTAGTATTTTGTTTGTTTATTTGAGAGACAGAGAAGGAGAAACAGATATATAGAGAGAATGGTTGTGCCAGGGCCTCTAGCCATTGCCAACGAACTCCAGACACATGTGCCACCTTGTGCATCTGACTTATGTGGGTCCTGGGGAGTTGGGCATGGGTCCTCAGGCTTTGTAGAAAAGTTCCTTAACCTCTAAGCCATCTCTCTAGCCCATCACTCTCTATGTTTTTAATGACACTGAACTTTCAAGAAAGGAAAAAAAAAAAAAAGAATCATTAAAAGTCCAATGATTTGTGTGCAAAAACATCATCCTCTTCTTGCAAGACCCTTACTTATTCCTTTTTCACAGAAATAAATTTGCTAACACATGCCAGAATATCTAAGGCAACTCTATGACTTGTTACTAAGTCCACGCCCATGCACTGCATTAATTTTGAAAAATCTGAAAATAAAATTAGATAAAATACCTGTGAAGTACACTATGACAACTTTTATTTAAGGCGCATGCTTTTGAATCCTCTCCTTGGCTTTTGAACAGCTGACGTGAAAGAAAGTAACACACATTGCCTAGTGAAGGTGCTGGTTCAAATATTAATTGGCCAAATCCCTTGACAGCTGAGCAGAAAGCAGGGAAGAAGGTCTGTCCTGATGAATAAAACTCTCTGGGGAGTGACAAATAAATTAGATGCAGTTACATGATGTCACCACCTTCAGGAAAGTTTCAAACAAGGGAGAAAGTAGCTGGGATGGAGAAGGTAAAAATGAGCTGAAGGGGAAACGTGGAGATCCAAAGTTCAGTTGACATCTGCAAGTAGGGTTGGGGCACTGGGGTATGTCCACAAGCAAATACCATTTGCCTTCATGTGTCAGGCAGAATATTCAGCTTGACAATGAACATACACAAGATAACTGTATTATTTATCTTTCTCATTGCTTTAAAAAAATGGGGCTGGAGGGATGGCTTAGCAGTTAAGGCATTTGCCTGCAACGCCAAAGAACCCAGGTTTGATTCCCCAGGACCCATGTTAGCCAGGTACACAAAGGGATGCATGTGTCTGGAGTTCGTTTGCAGTGGCTGGAGGCCCTGTGGCATCCATTCTCTCTCTCCCTCCTCTCTCTCTCTCTCTCCCTCTTTCTCTCTGTCAAATAAATAAATAAAAATAGTTTTTTTAAAAATGCCTAACAGCTTAAGCAACGTAAGGAAGCCAAAGGTGGTTTCGGCTCATGATTTAAAGAGCATGGCCCGTTATGGAAAGGAAGACACAGGACACAGCAGATGGGGGCAGCTGGCCCATGATGGAGGGAGCTTCTGACAGAGTGCTCAAGCCACACAACGGGAAGCGGATTTTGCCTGTAAGGGTCTCTAATGACTCACTTCTGCCATGTTGCAGAGGTTTCCCAACCATCCAAAGCAGGTCCAAAGTCAACGGGAGACCAAGGACTTAAACACAAACTCTGGGAAACATTTTACATTCAAACCATCGCGCTGCCTGGAAGGACTCTCTTCACTCTTCCACACCATTTATGGAGGGGGCAAAAGAGAGAGAGAGAAAGAGACTCATTTCCCTAAATAACACCTGCATTGTCTCTCATTTCTGAAGATGGTTTTGTATTTTTACCATGCTGTACAATTCTGTTTCCAAGTCCCAGTTAATGCTTTCCCATTGCTAATCTTCTGATATTATTAGAAAGAGTGAGCTCGGACGGCTCTGAAGATAATTTGTTTTCCCCTTGGTCTTTGTGGAGCGTCCCTGTGTTCTGCTACTTCAGCTCCAGTTGCTTCCTGTCATTTCCCTGAAGCCAATTTGGTGTCACTGAGATGTGAAACAGCCCTTCTGATGTCTATGCAAATTTAGACGATGCTTGGTTTTTTTTTGTGTTGTTTGTTTGTTTTTGTGTTTTTCCTCACCAATCACGATTATATCATCCTATCTAAATAGCAGTCGGGATTTTCCTCTTAATTTGTTTACAGACTCTGTGGTGCCCTTTCAATAGCTCTCTTTGATACGTTTTGTCTTTCGTTTTTTTGGAATGTTTGCAATTTGCTTTCAATAATTACTGAGAGTCTTTGGTATGCCATCCATCCTTTATCCACATTCAGATTATCATGAGATTCAGAATGAGATTTAGGTACTCCTCACTTAGTACACTCTTTTGGTAAACCAGCTATGTTGCAGAGCCATCAGCCAAGTTTAGTCTTAAGGCTTTCTTCATTCGTCACCCAGTCACTTCTGTATTGCTGGTTCAGCTTACCAGCCCTATGTCTTATTCAATGACACCATCACACACTGATAAAGTTTAAAGCCTTTGGCATTCTCTGCTGCTGGAACTTTGTATTGATTATGAAGTTTCAGTGTTCTATTGACAAGCATTTCTTGGGTGAGAATCTTAGAGTTCTGGCTACATTAAGATAGGAAGGTCAATTTTGGTATCAGTTATTATAAGAAAGTAAGGAATCCAGTTAAAAACGAAGTGTACATTCCTAAGTTAGTGACCAAGGACTTGTGCATAGGAGAGCTTAAGTGAACGCTCTCCCTAGTGGAAATGGGAAGGAACGTCGTGGGTGGAAGACATGCAGTCAACAGCAAACCGGATGTTAGCAAAATGCACAGCAACAGCTATGTGCTCCAGATGTCTGTTCTTCTTTGTGTGCACTATGCTTTAATTGTATATTTAAATAAACTCTTTACATAAGTGCCCCATTTCAAGACATTAAAACAAAGATTTTTTTCTTTAATTTTGTTTTTGAGCAAGACAGAGAGAAAGAGAGAGAGAGAGAATGGGAGAGCCAGGGCATTTTAGCTGCCGTGAACAAAGTCCAGGCATTTGCACCCATTGTGTTCATGGGCGACATTGCACACTTATGTCATGGTACATCTGCCTATGTAGGACCTGGAGATTCAAACATATATTCTTAGGCTTCACAGGCAAGCACCTTAACCACTAAGCCATTTCTCCAGTCCTAAAATAATGTTTTAAGTAGCATATGTCCCTACATTAGAACTGAATTGATTAAAAGAGCTAACACGAATTGGGGTTTTGGGTCTGGACAGATGGCTTGAGTGGTTAAGGCACTTGCTTGCAAAGCCTAAGGATGCAGGTTCGATACCTCAGTACCCACATACACCAGATGCACGTGGAAGCACATGCGTCTGGAATTTTTTTTTGCAGTGGCTGGAGGCCGTGGCATGCCCATACCCCCATCTCTTTCTTTCGCAAATAAGTACATAATTTTTTTTTTAAAAAGAAGTGGAGGTCTATGAAATAGATCCAGGAAGTCATAGCTCTCATAGGGGTGGAGTCTTCAGAGAGAAAGTGGTACTATATAGTTTAGACATCTATAGAAAATAGCAGTAATTTGTAGAAATTGTAGAAATACTACAGAAAAGTAAGAAAGAAAATAAAAAGAGGAAAAAAATTAGCAATCTCTCTATTTCTTTTTTTTTTTTTGTAGCAGTGAAAGATTTGAGCAGGTAATTCAGCAAAATACTTTCATGGACAGCAAATGAGCTGATGAATTCTGCTCAATACTATTCATTATTTTTATTTATTTATTTACTTACTTATTTAAGAAATAGAGGCAAAGAGAGAAAAAGAGAGAGAGAGAGAATGGGGATGCCAGAGCATCCAGCCACTGCAAATGAACACCAGATGCATGTGCCCCCTTTTGAAACTGGTATATGTGGGGCCTGGAGAATCAAACCGGGGTCCTTTGGCTTTTCAGGTGAATGCCTTAACTGCTAAGCCGTCTCTCCAGCCCTCTCACTCATTATTTGTAAGACTCAAGCAAAAGTGACAGTGGGACACTTCGACCCACCAGTTTCGATTCAGAAGAACACTGACCACAGAGAATGGTACTGAGGGCCTGGAGAGCTGGGACCCTCTGTCCTCTCTGGTACAAGAACTTTGGAACAAACAGTTATGAAGCATAAGTCCACTTTATTACTCAGTTATTTTAGCATCTGGTGAAATATCTAAGACACATTAAATTATATGTCTATGTAAAATTTACATTTGAATGTTTGCATGAGCTTGAATTTCTGTTTTTAGAGAGAGAAAGAGATAGATAGATAGATAGATAGATAGATAGATAGATAGAGAGAGAAAATTGGCTCACCAGGACCTCAGCCACTGTGATTAAACTCCAGACGCTTGTGCCACCTAGTGGTCATGTGCAGCCTTGCACTTGTGTCACCTTTGGGCACCCGGATTATAGTCAAACATGGGTCCTTAGGCTTCACAGGCACTCGCCTGAACTGCTAAGCCATCTCTCCAGCCCCTCAGCTTGAACTTTACTGTGTAAATATTCAAAATAGGAATTTCATGAGAAAATGAATAGCAACCCATGAACTATCTGAACATCAAAATGTTATTCTTCAATAAAATGGAATGTTTATACACAAAAGGGAAGTTAATCCCAGAATCATTATGTTTACAAAGCTAGTCAAAAGATAATGCTGTGAACACTTGTTATTATTTGTATAATAGTCTAGAAAGTTAAAATCAATTTATACCAAGACAATGCAGATTAGTACAGATTGTGTGGTTAAAGTGTCCAGGGAGTGATGAGAGGAAAATTATAAATGGTGGAAGGAAAATAACTCATGCAATGGAAATCTTTATTATCTTGAGTTGCTTATATGCTTTTACAGGTATTAACAAATGCTCACCTTACTTATCACATTGGCCGAATCAATCATAAAATAGTTTTAAAAAGAAGCTAGAATATTCTTGGAGAAGAACAGAGTGAACTTGTTCTCTACAGTCTTTTTATAATGCTACTCTAAATGAGATCTTTATTCCTGCAAAGATAGACAAATAGAGCAAAGGAATAAAATAGAAGGTCCAGAAAAAGACCTCAGCATATGTGGAGTCTTTATTTTTAAACGGTGCTACTCCAAAGTATGGGAAAGCAAATATTTTTCAAAAAAAAAATTATGCTGAGCTATTTTATATAAGGCAAACTAGAATATTGGTGAAGAACTTTAGACACACAGAAACTATTGGCACATGCAAACATGTCAAGGATCTTTGAAAATTAGTAGGAAAAAGTAGTGATGTAAAAATTGGCAATGACTTGAACCAAAGAAATATTGAAAAGGCGCTCATTTATTGGTAGTTAGGGAAATGAACACTAAAGCCACAGTATGAGCAAGCACATTTCTCACAAAATGGCTCCAATGTAACCGTCTCATATATACTGGAAACTCTCAGATCCTGCTAATAGGGTTGTGAATGGGTACTATTATTTTGGAAAGTTATTAGATCTGGGTATGAAATTTGATTATGTCCTCTCTATAATATTTAACACAGATGTGGTATTCTCAAGTCACCAAGTAACAGTGAGAGCTGGCTGTTAAGTTTTTAGAAACTTTTGTTTTGTTGTGTTTTTGTTTTCAAGGCATGGTATCACTCTAACCCAAGCTGACCTGATACTCACTCTGTAGCCCCAGAAAATTCTCCTCCCTCGGCCTCCTGAGTGATGGGACTAGAGGTGTGAGCCACCACACCTGGCTCGAATTTTCAGTCAATAGTTTGGAATTGGGTGTAATAGTAGAATGTCAAATACTATAAGTGGAGACAGTTTGCACAGTCCCTGGATAACCAGCACATACTATTCCAATACATGTAAAGGATGTTTATTATTTCCAATAGCCTCAAGCTAAAAATAGCACAAGTGTCTCTGTAAGGGACAACTGATGAATAAATTATGGTATATTCATATATTGGAATGTACTATGCAAGAAAATTAATGAAATTCTTGTAACCATAATTGTAATTTAATTTTTCCTTTTTTTACTTTAGAGAGATTGTGATAGACAGAAACAGAGAAAGAGAGAGAGAGAGAGAGAGAGAGAGAGAGAGAGAGAGAATTGGTGCACCAGAGACTCAGCCACTGCAATTGTCAAACTCCAGACACTTGTGTCACCTAGTGGGCATGTGCGACCTTGCGCTTGCCTCACCTTTGTGCTGCTGGCTTACGTGGGACTTAGAGATTAGATCATGGGTCCTTAGGCTTCCCAGGCAAGCGCCTTAACCACTAACCATCTCTCCAGCCCATTATTTAAATTTAAAATTTAATAATTTTAGGCTTTACTATGTGTAGGGCATGTCTCTGTTATCTCTGTTTCTCTCTCTCTCTCTCTCTCCATATCTTTTACTTATTTACTTATTTCTATTCTTAGAAAATAATTTAAGGCTACATACTGAAACATTTATGGAATAACACTATTCATTATTATTTCCTTTATCTTTATTCTTAACTTAAAAATTATTATTAGTAGTAACAACATATTTTGTATAGATACAGCATGTGTCAGTACCCTCTTTTCCGTCATCCCTGCCCCCATTCCGCTGGGGACCCTCCTCAGTGGGGTTGCAGGTATTCCCTATGGAGTTGTGGGTTATGCATTGTGGGAACAGTAGTCAGTTATTTTTTGCCAGAGGGCAATGCCTCTGGGCATGATGTCTCAACCTGTGGTTCTGACAATCTTCTGCCCCCTCTTCCACAAAATTCCCTGAGCTGTGGTGGGTGAGTTTGAAGTCTACTTCAGTGATGAGCTCTTAGGAGCCTCTGGATCTCTACTTTGGTAGGTGTTGAGTATCCTCAGGGTCTGTCTCCTTCTCCCTGGCACTGATTATCAGGTTCAGCATGGAAGCAGCATTCTTGCTTGTCTCCCCAGTTCCTCTGTGGTTCCAGCTGTGGCTTGGCTGAAGTGCGAGGGGCAGTTCATCTCTTTGGGTCTTGCTCCCTTCTAAAAACGAAGAACAGAATCTCCAATGGAGGGAGTAGTCAGCATAGTTTAAATGGGAAAAGCATTATTAATTTAGGGAGAATTTGATGGATGTAACCCCTCTTTTAGCCAAAGACTAGTGAGAGCTTGACCCCAGAAAGCATAATCTTTGTCTCCATAAGGTTCTGATCCATTTCCCAATTCTAGATATGGGTTTCGTTACACCAAGCAGATCTCTCAGCCATCAGAAAGCTATTGGTTACCCACCAAGGCTGTGTGCCACTATTGCACTGGCATGTACATCCTGTCAGGGTGTTTGCTTCTGAGCAGCTGAGACCTCTGGTTGCTCAGACCATTGTTGGCCACTCTCCCCCAGCAGCCCAGGTAGCGCTTTCCAGCACTAGACAGGCTGGCTCTCTGGGGACTGGCTTTCTTCTGCATTCCAGCCAGGTCTCTCCATGCTCTGTGTTGGCAGCATATGGTGTCTTCAGCAATAGGGTCTTACCCTTTGCCTCAGGCGGGTAATCAAGTGCTTTGACAGAAACCCATCTTGTTTTGGGGACCTTGCAGGTCTCTCCAATCAACAGCTCATTGTAGGTAGCAACTGATTTATGGTCCCGAGAGTTACAGGCCAGAGACAAGAATAAAATAAATAAGCTTAGGCTTCATCGCACCCTCTCCAGGGCCTCTCTGTTCAGGTGCTCTCCCCTTTTTCCTTTTGTGGGTTATAGTTTTAGTCTATCTCCAAGGATAAAGGTTTCTATGGTACCAGTTCATTTTGGATTTAGTTTTGTGTTTGTATTTCACCAAGTCTTCCATCCCTTTTGTTTGGGCCTTCAGTTACCTATCAGGTATGTCAGCAACTCCAGCTGGTCCAGGCTAGGAGCTGCAGATAAGACACACCAGGCAGCGTTTGTCTTTCTGTGATTGCATGAGTTCACTGAGTATGATCTGCTCCAAGTCCGTCCATTTTTCTACAAATTTCATTGTATCATTTTTTTTCTTACCACTGAGTAGAATTCCATTGTGTAAATGTACCACAACTTCGTTATCCATTCATCTAATGTTGGGCAGCTGGGTTGATTCCAGTTCTCAGCTACAATGAATTGAGCAGTTATAAACGTGGTTGAGCAAATATCTCTGTAGGGCTGTATGGAGCATTATGATAAATGACCAGTAAGGGAATAACTAGCTCTGTTCGTAGCTCCATGTTCATTCTTTTCAGGAGCCTCCATGTTGACTAAGTACTTTTATACTGATAAAATACTGCGCTAGTGTCAGGAAAAAAAAAAAAAAAAAAAAAAACATTTCCCTTGTCTTAAAAATGGAATATACAGTCAGGCATGGAGGTACATGCCTTTAATCCTAGCATTTGGGAGCCAGAGGTAGAAGGATTGCTGAGTTTGAGGCCATCCTGAGACTACCTAGTGAATTCCAGGTCAGCCTGAGCTAGAGAGAGACACTACCTGCAAAACAAACAAACAAACATACAGACAAACAAACAAAAGGAATATAAAACTGTGGTTCTGGGGATAGGCGTGCAATTATTTTTCGTTGCTCAGGCGCTACTGAGTCAGCTTTCTAGAGTCAGATGAGCTAGCTCGGAAATCTGAAATATTGCAAGAAATGTGAATCTTAAGATGCTCTCCAACTTTATTGAGGTTTGTTTTCTTCAACTGTACAGTGCAACTGGTAAGACCACCTAGCTCCCAAGAAGTACATCCAAATGGTGCCTAGGGGAGAGCAGGAGTTTGAGAGCTTCATGTGCTTTATTAATGTGTGACTATATCCGCTATTTTAAGCAGCTATTAATTTGCTAGCAGTGGATCTAAAATCATATTTTTGGCCTTCAATCAAGATGGGACTATATACATATATGTATGTATATGTGTGTGTGTCTATATATAAAATTATGTGTATATAATTATGTCTATATATTGTTATGTCTATATTGTGTTTATTTATTTGAGAGAGGGAAAGAGGCTGACAGAGAGAGAGAGAGAGGGGGGGGGAAGAATGGGCGTGCCAGGGCTTCCAGCCACTGCAAACGAACCCCAGATGTATGTGCCACCTTGTGAAGCTGGCTTACGTGGGTCCTGGGGAATCGAACTTGGGTCCTTTGGCTTTGCAGGCAAGTGCCTTAACCACTAAGCCATCTCTCCAGCCCTATATATTGTGTCATATATATATATTACCATTTACACTTTTTCTTACAAACACATATGATGAAATCTCAGTGGTAAGAGATGAGGCTAACTTTAAATGATTACTTGAGGAGAGTTTAAATAATTTAGTCTCCTCTACTTGAGTTGACTCAGGAAAACTCCACCTAGCTTCTGTATGTTGCATGGATTTACCTACTTTAAAATATGGGAGTGACCTCTTCACAGACACGTCCATCTCACAGAGAACAGAACAGATATTTTTGTAACTTCAGCTACAAGAGGGGTCATTCTCTCATCTTAACTGCCCTCGACAGCTTTCTCTTTTGGAACACAGGCCTTGAGAGAGCTTTCTAGGAAGGGAAATTCACCCATGCACCCGTACATGAGCCATTCAGATTCAGTGAGCACGAGACAGACTCACTGAAGGTCACATCAGCCTTCAAACTGGGAGAGTGTGTGCGGCTTTGATTAAGTCAAGGAGCGGTTCATTAAACCTCCTTGATATTTGTTAGAGACTCATCCCACCAGGGTGTATAAATATTTGCTCGATTTCTAACGTTTTACATTTCATAGTGTGTGTGACATTCTGCTGGTCACATTAAAAGAAAAAGAGAGTGCGTTTGCACGTTTACCCATCCATATGCCCTCAATGTGAAGTTGAGATTCTGAAATGATGGGAAAATAGACATCAAAGAGAGTCCTGTAGAAACATAAATTGTGGCTCTGTTTCTTTCTTATTTACTTGGTGATTGCTTTTGCATAGAGACAGGAGTATTTTTGTTTTTATTTATTTATTTATTAGAGACACAGAGAGGGAGAAAAGAGAGAGGCAGAGAGTGAGAATGGGCACGCCAGGGGCTCTAGCCACTGCAAACGAACTCCAGACGCGTGCGCCACTATGTGCATCTGGTTAATGTGGGACCTGGAGAATTGAACTTGGGTCCTTAGGCTTCGCAGGCATGTGCCTTAACCGCTAAGCCATCTCTCCAGCCCGAGACAGAAGTACTTTTAAAAGTGCAGGCATTCAGTCAGTACTGTAGTAATGATTTTAAAAAGAAACTAACAAGTCTTGGCAAGGATGAAGAATTTGGAAACCTCTGGAAGCTCAGTGGCTACCTACCCTGGTGAATACAGTTATGAAGGAAGGTGGAAGGCAAGAGCTAGCATAGGAAGCTGTCTTCTGACTTCCCACACGTGTCTTGGCATGTGTATGGCCATACACACATAAACATACATAACACACCAAAATGAAAATTAAAAAAAAAAATAACTGGACTATTTAAGTTGCTCCTTTTTAGATATGGCTGCCTTTCCTTTCTGTTTGTTAGCTAAATGCACTGGCTAGGACTTTCAACACTCTATTTCATAACAGTGTGGTGAAAGCAAGTATGTGTGTGTTTTTGGTCTTAGAGAGATTTTCAGCTTTTCACCTTTGAACATAATTTTAATGGTAGATGCATTCATTATTCACTTAAGTTGTTGGGAAGTTTTTTAATCAGGGAAGGATATTGAAGCTTTACAAATATTTTTTTATGTATCTATTGACATGATTCTTTTTTTTTTTTTTTTCTTTGAGTGCTTCAAATATACCATCTCCCCCTCTCTTCTGCCTTACAAAGAAGTTTCTCTGGTGCGGTATTGACACTTTTATTTTATTTATTTCTTATTTTTAAGTTAATTTATTTATTAGACAAAGAGAAAGGGGGAAGAGAGAATGAGAATGAGCGCGCCAGGGCCTCTAGCCACTGCAAATGAACTCCAGATGCATGAGCCACCATGTGCATCTGGCTTACGTGGGGCCTGGAGAATCAAACTGGGGTCCTTAGGCTTCGCAGGCATGCGCCTTAACCGCTAAGCCGTCTCTCCAGCCCTATTTTTAATTTTCTTTTGGATTTTCTTGGTGAGACTTTTATAGAAGTTCTCTGGCATGTGATTAGTTTCTTACGCTGTTTTAAGTAGTTTTCTTTATTTTAACTTATGGCTTTTTGATGGAAATTTGTGTTTGAGCAATCTTTCCTTTATCTGTAATATTTTATTTTTATTTATTTATATATGAGAGAAAGAGAGAGGGAGAGAACGGGCATGCCAGGGTCTCCAGCCACTACAAAGGAACTCCAGATGCACGCGCCACCATGTGCATCTGGCTTACATGGGTTCTGGGGAGTCGAACCGAGGTCCTTAGGCTTCGCAGGCAAGTGCCTTAACAGCTAAGCCATCTCTTCAGCTGCAATCTTTCCATCATCTTGCTTGCTGTCCTGAGAATCTCATGTACCTGGATATCCACATTCAGCTGCAATCTTTCCATCATCTTGCTTGCTGTCCTGAGAATCTCATGTACCTGGACATCCACATTTTAGGCATGTCATTAATAACTAATGTGTTTTTATCACAGTTTCATGGCCTTCTCTTGTCTCCCTGCACAGCCTGTTGGACTCTCTAGTCCTGTTCTACTCTGACAGCTCTGTTTGTGACCCGCCCACCTTCCCGTGAGTTTAGTTAGGGTTTCTGGCATGAACATGGTTGACGGGCTGTTTACTGGCGCCCAAGTAACGTTTCAGCAGTTACACCACTGAATAAAATGTCTTTCCCCTCCCCTGACAATCATTAACCACCGACAGTGCCTCAGCGAAGGATGTGATCTCCTGAGCCTCTCCGTTATTCACATGAAGGGCTGAGGGGCCCAGTCCTGTGCAGACCTTGCGCTGGTAACCGCTGAGTTCCGGAGTGGCATGACCACACCATGTCTCTTTAACGGAGTTGCATAACACTCTTCTCCGTCCTCTGGATCACACACCACTTCTCCCTCTAATGGCCTTGGATCCCTCTGATGAGCCTTGGATGGGGTGATATAGATGTCTCTTTCAAGACTTGGCACTCAGCGGTCACTTCTTCTTAGCATTTTGCCCATTTGTGTCTGTGGAATAAATATGCCATCCACGTGCAATGAAGTTTCTCTGACTAACGCTGACAGCAGCACTAATCTATGGGCCTAAGTAGAAATATGTAGAGGACAATTTGTTGGGGATATCATGTCTGTTTAGCAAACAACATTGGTACCAGGCAGTGTTTCTTTAAATGAACTTTGAGCCTTCACTTTTCTCATGTTCTTTCTGAACACATGATGATACATTACAGTCTTAGTGGGGCTCTGCAGATTCCTTAGTCTTTTTTTTTTTTTTTTTTTTTTTTTTCATACTTCTATTTGGCTAACGCCAACTGATCAGTCTTTGCACTAAGTCTTTCTTCTGCATTTCTGCATTGTTAGGTCTGTTGTAATTCTGCATCACTTTTTTTTTATTTGTCTCATTCATCAGCTTTGAGTATTATTTTTATTTATTTATTAGAGAGAGAGAGAGAGAGAGAGAGAATATGGGTGCGCCAGGGCCTCCAGCCACTGCAAATGGACTCCAGATGCATGTGCCACCTTGTGCACCTGGCTTATGTGGGTCTTGGGGAATTGAACCAGGATCCTTAGGCTTCACAGGCATGCACCTTAACCGCTAAGCCATCTCTCCAGCCCCTGAGTATTTTTATTTCATTCTTTTTCATGGCTTCTATTTTACTATTAATTTTCTCATTCTGCCCGTTGATTGTTTCCATAACTTCATTTAATTGTCTATATGGATTCTCTTCTCTCCCGTTGACAGTGTTCACGGTCAGGCACTTCAGAGGACTTCATAGCTTGGGAGTGCGTGACTTGATCTTTCTCAGTCTCCTTTGCTGGTGTTTACCTAATGCTTCCTCTCTATGTTTACTTGTATTGTTGCCTACAAGCAGTAAATACCTCTTTTCATTTTGAAAGACCGATTTTAGCAATAAAGACTTTTCTCAAGACTGTCCCCAGGATTTGTGTCAAGTGGGATGTGGGCTGCCTCCTCTAGCTTCCGCTGAGTGCAGTGGGATTTAAAGTCAGCTGTCGCTTAACTAAAGAGTCAGGCAGGTAACTAAATTCTCTGGTCCCTAAACCGAGTGGCCCAAGCACCTCGGATTGTAGGACTAGAATTAGTGTGAGGATCTGCTTCATGGTTTCCTTTTGATCTCAAGGAGCACCCCACTGGATCATGGTATCCCTTTACAGGTTGGTAAACACATCCCTGGATACGAGCATAATTTCTTTTCTAATTTTTTTTTTATATTTGAGAGAGAGAGAGAGACAGTGAGAGAGAGAGACAGAGGAAGAGACAGAGAGAGAATGGGCGTGCCACACACTTTCAGCAGCTGTGAACAAACTCCAGATGTGTCTGCCCCCTTGTGGACATGTGCAACACTGTGCTCATGCATCACTTTTGCGTCTGGCTAAACGTGGGACCTGGAGATTTAAACAAGCATTCTTAGGCTTCGCAGGCAAGTGCCTTAACCACTAAATCATCTCTCCAGCCCCCAGTATAAGTTCTTGAAATGGTAGTCTTAGGTCCTGAGCTCCATCAACATTTCATACTACCTAAATTCCAAAGCTCCCCAGACAACCAGTCCATGGATAGCTCATTATTGCTGCTCTGGAGGGCATGAGTGGAGGGAACCCTATTCTGCTGATACACTCGCATAAATGTTTCTCTTGAGGAGATTTCTTTAATCAAACTTACACAATGTAGATATTCAAACATTGCACTGTCTTATACTTCATGACAAGGCAGTATCAATTCGGTTTCATTGAGCATTGCACTTACATTACTTTTTCTTCCGGAGTAATGACAACAAAAATGCTGATTATTATTCTTTCTTTTATAGTTAAAATTGTTTTTCGGGCTGGAGAAATGCTGTAGCAGTTAAGTTGTTTGCCTGCAAAGCCAAAGGACCCAGATTTGTTTCCCCAGGACCCATGTAAGCCAGATGCACAAGACACAGGCATCTGGAGTTCATTTGCAGCAACTGAAGGCCCTGGTGTGCCATTCTCTGCCTCCCTCCTTCCCTCTGCCCCCCTCAAATAAATAAAGAAAAATAAAAATAAATCTTTAAAAATTGCTTTTAGTGTAGGGAAGTAGTACAGTTTTATGGTGTAAGGCTTCTGGTAGGTTTTCTATTCTCTGATCAAATTCCAACCCTGCCTCTCCTAAGTGGAGTCACTGTGATCAAGATGTGCCTCAGGTTATGTGTAAAATGAAATATTTGTGTCTGTACTATCGAGCTGTTTCAATTATGATGTATGATATCTAGACAGAATCCATCTCTAACATCTATCACACGCTCATCATCCGTCACAAGAGTGGTGATGAAAAATCAGCCCAACCAAATGCCATATGTAACATATTAAAACAAAAAGAATAATAACATAAACTTATTTTCAAAAACAAACTGAAAAAGAGAATTCCCAATTTAAATATTCCATATAATATCATCGCCATATTCCAAATAAGGTGCAGCCAGAACTCAAGTTCAAAACTTTTATAATTTCTTTTTAGGATTCCTATATATCCTACGCTTTGATAATTTACTTTGTATTTTTGGAATTTATGTAACTGTTTTAATGGTAGATGTCTTATTTTTCATATTTGTTGGCATATTTTTCATATTCATCCTTACTGACATTTGTATCACAATATTGTCCCTGTTGCAGAATTGATTGTATGAATCTACCAGCACAAGTCTTCCATTATAATGTTTATGCACATTATACATTTGTAATTTTGCTCTAGTCATTCCACATTTTATAGGTATCTTGAGGTACATACTCAGGAGTTCTCTTATTTTCCTAGAAATAGTTTCCTAGTCTTGAATTTGCACATACTAAACACCATAAAGTAATGGTAAATTATTTTCCAATGAGCTGTATCAGTTCCTCTCCCACCAGCTGCAAAGAAGTTTCTGGGGCTCCACACCTACTGCTACCATGAGGATCAGCAGAACTTCCTCCTTCCTTCCTTCTTTCCTTCCTTCCTTCCTTCCTTCCTTCCTTCCTTCCTTCCTTCCTTCCTTCCTTCCTTCCTTCCTTCCTCCTTCCCTCCCTTCCTTCCTTTCTTCCTTCTTTCCTTTCTTACTTTTTTTTCAAACTTATGGCTGTAGGATATCATTTTCCTAAAGCTCAAACCTGTATTTCACAGATTAATAATAAGCCAGAAATTTGAAAAAAAAAAAAAAAAAGATTAACTTTGGTAGCTTATTCCTCTGTATGTAAAATCAAGATGACATTCACATTCAGTCTTCTCTTGTCTTTTAGATGATGGCAAGGTATTTGAACTTAAGGGGAGCCAAACTGGAAAATCTCCAATGACACAGCAAACAAAGAAATGAAAAATTTATTATGTTCCTGGTTTTTTTTTATTGCTAAAGGACTTTTTTTTTTGCATCTCATGTTAATGATTTCTAGCACAACATCTACATTTTGGATTACAGATTTGGGGAATGAGTATTTGCAGATGAGATGCCTGGCAACGTCTTAATAACTAAATTCCCACAGGGTCCAGACATAGAGCAGCAGCTCAATATAAGTATTTTTAAATAAGTGTACTGATTCTTTTCAAGTAATGCATGAAGAAATTGAAAGAGTAAACATACATGAAGCTGGAGTTAAACCTTCTTGATAATTTCCATTAGTCAGGTAGTGCGTTATTTAACGTAACATAAGCATCTGTTTAGAAAAGAACGCTAATATTGCATAACATAGGATGCCCTGGAGAAATGTAGCAGGAATTTAGATAGATCGTTCTACAGTTAATACGCTATACAGCTTTTCTCTGACTCCCCACCATGCCCATCATATGTTTGTTCAAGGTTGGAAGTAGACAAGAGGTTGACTTTAAATAGCACTCTCTATTTTCTGCTATGATTGATACTTTCGTGAGCAGTAACCTACCCTAATGTTGTGAGTTTAAAATGAGCAGCCAAGCACCGGGAAACAACTAATAACTTGGCCAATTAAGTCATTTTATTGAAGGATTTTATAATGCTTATAATGATTTTATTTATGACATAATGGCAGTAACATCCATTTCCCATGTCCTCAGTGCTTTTTCTTTCCAACTAACGCAGAATAGCTTTTGTGTCATGTTAAACCTCAACCTAAGCATTTTACATATTTAAGTTGTATATTAATTCCATTCAATAATTTAGTAGAATAAAGTGCCCTCTTCATTATTTGGTGTTCACACAAGTGTGAAAAGGAGACCTCAGTACTAGCACATAGACTATAATCAGAGAGCACATCTTTTTCTCAACATCCAACCTCTCTCCAGGATTTTTTTTTTTTAGAGAGAGACACAGAGAGAGACAGACAGAGAGAGGGGGAGAGGGAGACAGATAGAGATGGGCTCGCCAGCAGCCTCTCAGCTGCTATGAACAAAATCCAGATGCGTGCGCCCCCTTGTGGTCAAGTGTGGCATTGCGCCCTTGCGTCACTTTGCATCTGGCTAAACGTGGGACCTGGAGATTGGAACTGGCGTTCTTAGGCTTAGGAGGGAGGTGCCTTAACCGCTAAGCCATCTCTCCAGACCTCTACAGGATATTTTTACTTCTGCTTTAACAAAGACACTTGCTTTTGGAGATTTAGCAGAAAATAGACGTGAATTATTACTGATCCCACTTAAATTTATTTAGATAGTTGATATGACAATTTTTACATCTTTGCTTTAGTTTCCATGACTGTGCTATGGAAATAACATTATCCGTTTCCTACTTTCTTTGAGATGTTTGGAGGATACTGTCTACTGTTTATGCATCTGGGAACTAGGTGGATGATATTCTGTTCAAGTCCATACAGTTAAGTAAGACGGATGATCCCCATAAACAGCTACAACAAGCTGCAGGTGGTGTGAAAATGTGCTCTACTCCTCATAAAATATAACCTTGCTTACAAAAATTTCTTGGCAATTTAGAAAAGGGAAAACTAAGCTTTGTGGTTTTCTTCATGAAGGTAATATTCAATAATAATAATAATAATGAAAAAAACAGTTTTTAGCTAATTTTTTTTCCACCATGATCTTAACTGCCAGAGAATAGCTGAAACAAGTTCTGCTGGTTTTCTCATAGGATGACTTTGCTTATAGGTTTGTGGAAGCCTTTTTGAATATAGCCTTTTTCCGGAAGCTCAGAATTATTTAGTGCTGACTGTAATTGCATCTTGGAGGAGGTAACTGACAGCATGTTGACTCGTATTGCCAAAAATAAAGCTTTTAGGTTTCCTGAGAGTACATCTAAAAATACTAGTTTTGCTTGAAGATTATCTAGCCCGCCAAAGAATCTCTTGTGTATTTTTTTAGAAAGGAAAATATATTTATAAGTGCAAGATGTCAAATTTTTGTAAGTTTTTTCCCCCAATAATCTGGAAAGTAGCAAAATTAGAAGAATAACAAAGTTACTTCAAAACAGTTTTAATGCTTTAATGTTACTTTTTCCTTAGTATCACTCATTAAATATATTTTTTTTTACAAACAAAAATGGCAAAGTCATGAGACTATGTAGACTTATGCAAAGATAAAAAAATGATACTGTCTTATTTTTTGGCATATTGCATCATATATTCTTTCTTATACAAATCATAATCATTTTATGATTACTGACTTTCCCCACCCCAATGAAACCTATTAAAGCCTTATCTTAACTACCTCATTGATGCTTCAAAATATATAATCATATAGGCAAAATTAGCACAATCCTTCTATACAGAGGCTGAATTTATTGTACTTTATTTTTATTAACCGTGCCAATTATATCCTAGGAAGTGGCAGCAAATGAATCATTCACCAGCACCACTTTCAGGGGAATATGTGTATTTCCATCTTAAATTATTCAGTTTAGCTATGAGTCTCTCTTGGTAGTCAAGGGGTGGGTAAGAAGTGTCAGAGATAAGCTAAGCTTAGAAACACATTTTTCTTTTTTTTTTTTCTGTCAAACCCGGTCCAGAAAAGAAATCTCACTATAGGAGAACGGTTGCTGTGACTTTCTCGTCGGTGAGATAAAGCAAGCAACCAAAAGCAGTTGAAGGGAGGAAGGTTTCTTTTGGCTTACAGCCTTAAGGAGAAGCTTTATGATGTCAGGGGGAAAAGCATGGCATGACCAGAGGATGGACATCACCTCTGCCCCAGCGGGAGAGTACGTAAGCCAAATTAGCAAAGAGGAGCTGGCTACAACCCCACTAAGCTTGCCCCCCAAGAAACACCTCCTCCAGCAAGACTCTTTCTCCCAAACTGTTATCAGCCTAGGACCAACCATTCAAAACACATGAGTTTATGGGGGGAACAGGAGGGAGGGTCAGTGATTTAAACCACCACGTTCTGCCCTTAGGCCCATAAACACATGACTATCCCTGATGTAAAACACATTGTTCAGTTGCATTTTAAAGGTCCCCATAGTTTTTGGTGGTGGTGGTGGTGGTGTTTTTAATCAAACTAACACTGTTTGAACATTCTCATATCCCAAGGGTTCTTAACTGTGAGTCTGTAAAACCAAAAAAGCATGTAACAGCACATAGTCTACATCCACACTGTAAAAGATGGCAAAGCAATGAAAGACTGCACCAATACAAGACCTGAAACAATTTGGGGCAAACACTAAATCCTGTAACTCGGAATCCAACATCTGTAACCAGTGATGAAGTCGCTGGGGTTTCAATCCCTTCCCTCCAGGTGAACTGCTTACATCCTGGGAAATAATGCATCCTGGGTAGCCAACCCATAGTCCTGGCATCTCCAAAAAAAAAAAAAAAAAATCCCGAGTGTCAACTGCAATCTATGGTTCATCCCCATGGCTCCACTGAGGCTCTCTTAGGGATTGCAACAAGCCAGCTGTACATAGCCCGATGTTCTTCTACAAAACGGCACGTTGAACGTGCAAAGGCCCTTCGTTCCTGCATTTCTTATACTCCCACACTACCAGATAGGCTACCAAAGATGGGAATCCAGTGGGTAATAAAGCTGACTCTGGAGAACAGGAAAATTCCTTTGGCGTTCAGGCCCCTGACTTTCAGTCATCATTCTTCCTTCTTTGCCAGTGCAGAATAACTGGCCCACTCTCAATCAGTGGTGGTATTCTCTCCAGCAGCTGCTTCTGAAATAGGTTGTAGCATCCAGCCTGAACTCCTTTAAAAAAATTTTTCTGTGCCATATATATTTGCTCACACCAGTTCATTCATTCTTTCTTTTTAAAAATATTATTTATTTATTTATTTATTTGAGACAGAGATAGAGAGAGAGAATGGGTGCACCAGGGCCTCTAGCCACTGCAAATGAACTCCAGATGCATGCGGCACCTTGCGCATCTGGAGAATCAAACCTGGATCCTTAGGCTTTGTAGGCAAGCACCTTAACTGCTAAGCCATCTCTCCAGCCCCAGTTCATTTTTTTCTATATTCAACCCTGCTCAATGTGTCAGAACACAGGCAGAATGCAACAAGCCTTTCACAAAAACTGCTGCTAGTCCAGTCTGGGCAAGCTCTTTCTTCCTCTTATAAGCCAAGATGGCATGCTTTTTTTTTTTTTTTTTCTTCCTACATTTGTTTCTTTCAAACCTGACCATAATCATTCATCAATCCCTGCCTTCAGTACCAAAAGGCATCTCTTAGACCCAGGTTTCAAATCTTTCCATATTCCTTGTGAAAACAAGGTCCAAAAGCCACACAGGTTTCTAGAGCCAACAACTGCACTCCTCTGGTACCATTTTTGTGTTGAAGCTATCTTGTTTTTGGGAAAAAGAACCCGGCCAAAAGCAACTGATGGGAAGAAAGTTTTTATTTTGATTTACAGTCTTTTTTGGGTATTTTTTTTAAATTTTTTAAAACAGTATTTATTTTTATTCATTTGAGAGAGAGAGAGAGAGAGAGAGAGGCAGATTGGTAGAGGGAGAATGGGCATGCCAGGGCCTCTAGCCACTCAAAATGAACTCCAGACATGAAATGAGCCACCTTGTTCATCTGGCTTGTGTGGGTCCTGGGAATTGAACCTGGGTCCTTTGGTTTTGCAGACAAGTGCCTTAGCCACTAAGCCATTTCTCTGGCCCTCTTTTTATTCTAAATTACTTCATTTGTAAGCAGTGAGAAAGAAGAGAAAAAGACAGATTCTGCAAACAAACCCCAGATGTATGTGCCACCTCGCGCCTCTGACTTCACGTGGGTCCTGAGGCATCAAACCTGGGTTGTTGGGCTTTACAGGTAAGCCCTTTAATTGCTGAGCCATCTCTCCAGCCCTGGTTCACAGTCTGCACAGAAAGGAAACTTCATGACAGCAGGGAAAGCATGGCATGAGCAGAGGTTAGACGTTACTTCTGCCACAGCAGACAGGAAGCCATACTGGGAGAGTAAGCAAGAGAGGAATGGCTCAAACACCCCTAGAACCACCTCCAGAAACACACGCAAGGTTTCACCTCCAAAACTGCCACCATCTGGGGTCCAAGCATCCAAAACACATGACTTTATGGGGGACATCTTGATTCAAGCCAGTACAAGAGATATGCAACATTCCTGTCGTTCTGATTCATGTCACACCGTGAAGTTAACTTTGTTTTAAGTGGATGGTGGCCTATACCATCTCATTTCTATACGTGCTTCCCATGTAAGCTACTCCCAGAAATATTTCGATACTGTGATTTTTGAAACATTCCGAATATCATTTGTGCGATGATCCCTAGGTTTTGTAGTAATGAGTCACAAAGGAAATTAACTGCCGTTTGTTGAGTTGACGAGAACACGTAGGAATCAGTCTTCGTTCTTATCTATAAACTAATTCTATTGTTAGTTTGCCTGTGATTATGAATCGTAGCAGCAGAAATAGAGAGAAATGGCTAGAAGAGCGATTGCAAATCAATTAGCAATACAAACCTAAATTAGAAGGAAATACACCGTGCATATTATTGTCCCTAGATCATTTAAAAATGCATCCATTAGTCATGTAAGAGACCACACAGTTATGTTCCCAGCAAATGAGAAGCTGGGCTAGGAGGATCATGAGTCTGACGTCATAAACCAGGGGAATCAAACCTGGATCCTTAGGCTTCACAGGCATATGCCTTAACCGCTAAGCCATCTCTGCAGCCCTATCTTTAGTATTTTTTAGTGCATCTTTGAAACCTAAATACCAATTCTTACATTATGGCTAAACTGCTCCTATTTTTTCCTTAATATTTCTTCAATACACATCCAGTTTGTTGTTTTTCAAAACTTTAGAATTATCTTGTAGTTTCAGTGCACGTATATGATTTATCAGTGACTTCCTCAGAGTTGTCTTTATTAATACTAATTTTCTTTCAACTGAGATCATTCTATTATCATAAGCATTCTATTTTCTTTTTGATGTTAAGTCTGGAATTTCTAATTGGTTTCTATACATCAGTTGGTAACATTTCATGGCTTCCTGTCTTTGCATCTTATCACATCTTTGTCTTCCGTAGAGTAAAAGTTCCTCCTGCTTTTGGGCCATAGAACTTATGGCAGGATTAAATATTTTTTTAAGGAACCATTCCATATTATAATCTAGAATGACATTGTGAATAATTTTGACTTATTTCATCTGCATTTATTTTGATACTTTTTTGTAAATGCAAATCATATTTTATATAGAAAATTGTGTGAAAATCAAATATACAGTTGAAGGAATATTTAAAAGAAGATTCTCATGAACTTGCCGCTGAAGAAATGAAAATAGAACTTTAATCTCTCTTCCTTTAAGTTAGCACGGAAAGGAACTTTCAAAACACGCGTGATTATAAAAATGCTCCTATATGAGATTGAGATTTCTTTTGAAACCTGATATAAAATCAACTTCTGAAAGTCTTTCATATGTGCTTCAGAGAAAGTCCTCTGCTACAGAGTTCGATGTGTGTCTTTAAATCTTATTAATCTTGTTATTGCCAGTTTCCTCTCTCCCTCCTTCCAGGCTCTGCTCCCTAGTGTGCGTTTCCTCTGGGCATCTGCCAGTCCTCTGATGCGTCTCCAGTTCCTGCTGTTTGAATCTGAGTTTCTGAGTGCTTTAGCAGGTGTTGGTAGAATTCAATGTTTAGACAAACTCATTTTCAACGTATTGTAACCACAGGTGATGGATGCTATCAAGTAATTTAGAATGTATCTATTGGAAGTTTATTACAGATTATTTCACAAAGAAATCTCTGACCTTTGTATAGGACAATCCCTTCAGACTTTAATTTGTTGCCTTTCTTCATGTCCTAGAAATAAATGGCTATCTGAGGTGAGCAGGCTGCAGACTGTATACAGACCTGGGGATGTAGTCTGTGCTATATTTACCTCTACCAAAAAGAACTAGGAGTCACCTCTGTCATGTTGCTGCACATAATAGCCTGTATCCATCTGGTGACTATTGGGAAAATCACTCAAAAACATTGGAGCTTATAAAAAAGGAATATTTCAGCCAGGCGTGGTGGCACATGCCTTTAATCCCAGCACTCGGAAGGCAGAGGTATGAGGATCGTCATGAGTTCGAGGCCACCCTGAGAGTATAGAGTGAATTCCAGGTCAGCCTGGGCTAGAGCAAGACCCCTACCTCAAAAGACCATCCCCCCCCCAAAGGAATATTTCTCTGTGTCTTCCCTCTCATTTGTATATGCGTGCATGTGGGCATTTTGTATGTTTATATACGTTTGCATGTGTGTGGGTGTGCATACATTTGTGTGCACAGGCCAATTATTAAATGTTGTTCCTCAAGAACGCCATCCGTCTCTTTTTAAGACAGTCTCTCACTGGTCTGTAGCTTACCAATTAGCCTAGAGTGGCTGCCAGGGAGCCCCAAGGGTCCTTCTTTCTCCTCCATGCCAGTGCTGGAGTTATGGGTACATTTGCCTCATTCAGCATTCTTACACAGATGACGGAGAATCCCGCAGGTCCTCAGTTTTGCCAAATGAGCACCCTCCCCATGGAGCATTCTCCCTTCTCCTTTTGTGACAGGTACGCGTTTGTCTTCCTAGTGTCAACTTGAAGACTCGGGTCTGTCTATTGTGGTGGATATGATGGTGAGGGAATCTGAGAAGTCGCCACCACTGCCCTTGCTCTTTCCTTTCCCTCGTGACGTTGTGTGAGATCCTCGCTCTGCTGCTTGCTGGAGTTCTTGTGTATTGTGCTTTTACAGCTATGGGCCTCAGACTTTCTGCAGTTTATTCCAATTCAGGATGGAACATGTGGAAATTCTCCAGACAGAGACAATCATCCTCAGATGTTTCTTATTTCCACTTTTTCTGCTCTCCAGCAGCGACTCCCAGTTTTTTTTTTCTTTTCTTTTCTTTTCTTTTTTTTCTCTTTACTATGTGAGTGCATTGCCAGGCAATCCAGTGAGTTTTTCCTGCACACTGTTGTGTGGTAGAGGAAGTTTCTTTGTGTTTCACTAATATTTCTACACTTATACACAATCCTTCTGAGGGTGTATGACATTTTTCTTTATCTTTCTTTTCTTATGTTTTTGTTGTTGCTGAAGATAAGTAGCTATGAGAAACTCGAATTCATAACTCTTCTATCTCTAGCTTGCATCCCCCTCTGGGTAAACCAAATAGTAAGCCATGGCTCCTTGATGACTGGTAAGCTGCTAAATTGCACTAAGACTATTTGTGCATGAAAGAAATTATTGTGTATTGACTAAACTTTCTAAATGCCTTGACTTCTACTTAGTCTCCAAATCAGAAAATGTTAGTGGTATTTTAAACTTCTATGCACTTGCCATTATGTAAATATTTATACTTTTTGAGAGGGAGAAAGAGAGAGAGAAGATATGAGGGAAGGGTGGTAAACCCTAAATTATGTTATCATTGGGTTTTTTTTTCCTTGATAACTATTTATTAAAGGCTTCAGTAAGAAAATAGCTTATTTCTTTTTAAAACATATTTTATTTTCATTTATTTATTTGAGAGAGAGAGAGACAAAGAGAGAGAGAGAGGGAGAGAATGGGCACAACAGGGCCTATAGCCACTGCATATGAATTCCAGACACATGTGCCACCTTGTGCATCTGGCTTACGTGGGTCCTGGGGAATAGAACCTGGGTCCTTTGGCTTTGCAGGCAAGCGCCTTAACTGCTAAGCCATCTCTCCAGTCAGCTTGTTTCTTTTTTTAAATTACTAATTCATAGTTATCCTAATTTTACTATTGTGAAAACAAATTGCGTAACAGTCTATGACTTAACATTGCATTAAATGGCTGTATTAAAACATCAATATGTAGAATGAATACATTCAGCATAATTATCTGATAATACTCTCTCATCCTGGTTCAGAAGGTATGTGGTAGACAAATGTCTAACAATGTCTGTCCATACCACTTGCCCTTGTTTAATTACTTCTTATGCTTTGATTTGGCATCACTCCCATGACTATGTTACACAGCAAAAAGGAAATTTGCATACAATTAAGGTAATTAATATACTTCAGATATAGATGATATCTGGGCATGTCAGAACTAACTAAGGGAGACATTTAAAATCAGAAAGCCTTCTCTGTCATGTGGCCGAAAAGGAAGTCAGAGAGATTCAAGTCATTACAAGGACTGGATTCACTACTGGTTGTAAAGAGAGAAAAACCACACAAAAGGGAATATAGGTGGCATCTAAGAGTCCGACCACAGAAAGCAAGGAAAAGGGGACTTGAAAGGGAAAGTGGGGGGATGGAGGGAAGTACCATGGAATATTGTCTACAATTAAGGAAGTTGCCAATAAAAGATAAATGAATAAAGCCAGGCATGGTGGCGCACGCTTTTAATCCCACCACTTGGGAGGCAGAGGTAGGAGGATCGCCGTGAGTTCAAGGCCACCCTGAGACAACTGAGTAAACTCTAGGTCAGCCTGGGCCAGAGTGAGACCCTACCTTGAAAAACCAAAATAATTAATAATAATGATAATAATAATATAAAGAAGAAAAGAAAAGGGGATTTGAGATGTATAGTCATAAAGAATTGATTGACACTGTTGTTTAAAACTTCCTGCTGCTGTGACAAACGTCCAAGCACACACAGCTTATGATAGGAAAGGGGTTTATTTCAGACGTTCAGTGTCCAGGGCAAGCTCCATCAATGTGAAAGAAGCTGGTTTACTTCATCATATACCAGAGAGAGAAAGTCCAACAGCTGGCAAACACGAACCACCAGAGATGAAACTGCTCTCTACACACCTTTGAGCTGGAATTCAGATCTGACCCCAAATGCACCTTAGGACTGGACTCCAAGATCTACCCGCAGGAACCCGTCTCCCTGTAGCAGGGGTCTGCCTACCGGGAGCTAACCCTGTCTGCTCAAGGGTGTTGAAACCCTTGAGTCTATAGGGCCAGACAGTCAAACGATCACATTCAAACTCCCCCAGCTACCACTAATCTGCATGATTGGCAGCCTTCAGTTAAGAAGCCAGTCTAGCCATAACTTTTGATGTTTGCTTTGTGAAATCTTAAGAGAATTCAGCCAAACTCCCCAACTTCTAACCAATAGAATTGCCCAGGAATAAATGGGGATTGCTTTAGTTGTGATAAGTTGTTATGCAGCAATGGAAGGTAGATTCAAGAAACATTCAAGACAAGAGCTGAGAAATCTGTAAGGCACATTTTGACCCATGAAGACATACTTTAGGGTCAGGACTAATCTGTACACAAGATCTGTACACAAGATCTGTACACAAGATCTGTACACAAGACTTTATCACTAACTTCCATACTGGCAAGTTTTTCTTTGTTTCTTTATTTTTTGTATGTGTTAGCGTGTTTGTGTGTGCACACCCATGTGTGGCACAATGTGCATGTGTGTCTTATTAAATAAGTCTTACCAAATAAGGACAAAAGCAACCGTTATCCTTGTTTAATTCCTGATCTTTCTTTCAAAATATTACACTTTCAAATTAAAACTTTAATCTGTAACCACCCGTAATTTATTATTCTTTAATAAGCAACTTGATCATATTTGTATAGTTTCTTCTTTATTTTTACTAGAAATTACTACTTTAATTTAAGGAGATGTTCTCTTGGCATCTAAAGGATCCCTCTTTTGCCTTGTTCTGGATGCTACATTTAGTAAATTGCTCTCACCCATTTCTTGTTCCATTCACTCACATTTCTGAAATTAATTTTTTTGTAGTTTTCCTTTTTATATTTTATTTATTTATTTGACAGAGAGAGGGGGAGAGAGAAGGGAAGAAGCAGATAGAGAGAGAAATAGTGAGTACACCAGGGCCTCCAGCCACTGCAAATGAACTCCAGATACATGTGCCATCTTGTGTATCTTGCTTATGTGAGTACTGGGGAACTGAACCCCAGTCCTTAGGCTTCACCCACAAGTGCCTTAACCACAGAACCACGTGCTTGCAAAATCTGCTGGCCAGGGTTCAATTCTCCAGCCCCACCCTTGATGAGCATTCATTTGCAGCAACAGGGAATCAGCAGGGACCAAGAACCTCTGCCTCAAACAAGTAGAAAGCAAGGACAGACTGACCCTTGAGATTGTCCACTGACCATCACACATGCGCCATGTCAAATACATACCCACATCCACACACATGAAAATGTGCACACACACACATATCATATACACATGCAAATAGAAAAAAAAATTAAATTTAGAAAAAGTCAGCTTTCTTTGGGAAAGATGCCATTTACACTTTTCTGTTTTGGAGGCAAGCCCTACAGACTGGCTTTTTTTTTTATTATGTGTGAGAGAGAGAGAGAGAGAGAGAGAGAGAGAATTGGTGCACCAGGGACTTTAGCCACTGCAATCAAACTCCACAGATGCATACGCCATCTCATTCACATGTATGACATTGCACACGTGAGTCACTGTATGTCTGTCTGGCTTATGTGGATCCTGGAGAGTGGAACATGAGTCCTTTGGGTTCACAGGCAAGCACCTTAACCACTAAGCCACCTCGCCAGCCCTCAATTTACACCTTTTATTTTTATTTTTTTATTTTTTATTTTTTATTTTTTGGTTTTTCGAGGTAGGGTCTCACTCTAGTTCAGGCTGACCTGGAATTCACTATGTAGTCTCAGGGTGGCCTTGAACTCATGGTGATCCTTTTACCTCTGCCTCCTGAGTGTTGGGATGAAAAGTGTGTGCCACCACACCCTGGCTCAATTTACACCTTTTGCATGAGTGTTTGTATGTGGGGCACTCATGTGTTCATGTGCATGTGTGTGCATGTGTATGTATGTGTGCATGTGTATGTATGTGTGTGCATGTGTATGTATGTGTGTGCATGTGTGTGCATGTGTATGTATGTGTGTGCATGTGTATGTATGTGTGTGCATGTGTATATGTGTGCATGTATGTATGTGTGTGCATGTGTGTGTGCATGTGTACATGTGTGCATGTGTGGAGGCCTGAGGTTGACACTGGGGGTCTTACCGGATTCCTTTCTACTTTATGTACTGAGGGAGGGTTTCATTCCGAGCTTCCTCTTTTAGGTTGTCTAAAGTTAGCTTGATGCAGGGGTTCCAATCTCAGTCTCCTAAATGATTGTGGGTCACCACGCTTACCTGGCCTGTAAGTGGGTGCTGGGAATCTGAACTCTAGCCCCCTGTGCTTACACAAGCAAGCACTTCATCCCCTGAGACTTCTCTCCAAATCCTCCACTTACTCTTCTATTCTTTTGTTTTGTTTTGTTTTTTTTTATGTTTTTTCATATCTTATTGACTCATCTTACATGCCTTATAAAATGTATAGGTCTAAAACAAAAGAGGAGATTGGTGTTCATATTTTTAAGACAAGTACTAAAATTCGTTGCTGGAGTTTAATTTTAAAATGCACTCAGAAGCAGCGGTCACTCAAGAGGCAGGCACTAGGCAGCTCAGTCAGCACAAAGCGTTCAGGCTGGAGAGATGGCTTAGCAGTTAAGGCGTTTGCCTGCAAAGCCAAAGGACCTCGGTTCAATTCCCCAGGACCCACATAAGCCAGATGCACAAGTGGGCACATGAGTGTGGAGTTTGTTTGCAGTGGCTGGAGGCCCTGGTGCACCCACTCTCTATCTGACTCTCTCTCTGGTTCTTTCTCTCTCTCTCTCTCATAAATAAATAAATAAATAAATAAATAAATAAATAAATAAATAAAAGAACGAAGGGGTCACTCAGGAGGCAGGCGCATTTGCCAGGGCCAGAATTAGGGCACAGGCAGAGGACAAGTGTTTGCTACCGTGAACCATCAATTAGAGTAATGAGCACAGCTTGGACTTAGCCTGAGGAAGAACATCTTAAGAACACAAACTGGGGAGAGATGCTCTTAGAAGAGGCTAGCGGAACGGCGATGGGAAAACGGAAGGGCAATCTGTGGGCCAGTCTGAATTGGATGTGGTAGCAAGCAGTGCCTACCTCGGTCAGCTGAGTAACTGGTGGGAGGACTGGGTTCTACTATCTGCCTGGGGGCATTCTCCGCCGCAGA
Organism: Orientallactaga sibirica; assembly: GCA_036365145.1. Taxonomy (NCBI): domain Eukaryota; kingdom Metazoa; phylum Chordata; class Mammalia; order Rodentia; family Dipodidae; genus Orientallactaga; species Orientallactaga sibirica. The sequence goes on from JAEOAD010001797.1 coordinate 3,266,986, forward strand.
TGGACATGACGCAGAAGGTATCTATCTCTTGAGATCTGCGGTTGAAGATCTCACAGTGCTTCTGGGGTCTGGAGATCATGCTTGCTGTATACCACAAAGACCCCTGTGGAGAGAAATGTAGCACAAGCCTCTCCTGGGCTCATCACTTTTCATTCATCTTCCTTGAATGGCCACTCAAGATAGTCCTGTGGTAGCTGACGTGTTTGGGGACTTCAAGGAGCTCCTTTTGTTCTGCCCAACAAAGCAAATTGTCCAAGGTTCCGGGATTTGACAGATGCCTGTGCGTGTCAGCTTGGCCACTACAAAAGCCACTGGAATTACTTTAAACTACGGTAGACAACCCTCTCTTCATATCACAAGGAACTTCAACCAATGAGCAAGCTTTCTTCTAGAGAATGGCATCTCTGAGGGGCGTGCCAGTCTGGTCAGGAACCTCATGTTTCCGTTCCTTCCTTACAAATTCTTCCTCTTTTCCATATGACCAGGCTTGCTGAAAACCACTCAGCAGTCAAATTTCATGCCTTGTAAAGAGTAAAATATCCAAGGAAAGGTCTTGCCTTACGGATGTTATATATTTTGTTAAGACACCTCCGAGCTTGAACAGATCCCACTGCCAGTGCATACAGATGGAGCTGTCTTCCCAGGAGCTGCATGCTCTACTTTCAAGGCAGTGCACGTGATGAGTGACTGCATGGAGGTCACGGGGGAGGAGGGGTGTCGAGTGTGCAGGAGAGTGGTTAAGTGTGTCCCCTGATGTTTCCTCCGACTATGTGTGTCAGCAAGATTTCTCAGCATTTCAAACGATGCCTTGTTGTAATTATCTTCTTATTTTGGGGCCAGAACACCTCCCCAAATGCAGCTTGCTGGGAGGACAGTTTTTAAGTCAGCTTACAGTTTTGAGGAGACGCTGCATGACGGCAGAACAAAGGATGACATGAGCAGAGGCTGGGCATCACCTCCACCACAGCAGGTGGAAAACAGCGGCAGGAGAGCGAGGCAAACAGTGGCAAGGGGGAGCTGACTATAACGCCATAGTACCATCCCCGACACATCTCAAGCAAGGCTATGTCTCTGTAATTGCTACCAGCTGAAGACTTAGCATTCAGAACACATGAGTTTATGAGGGATATCTATTCAAAACACCACATTCTTTTCTTTAAAGATTTTAATTTAATTAATTTATTTATTAGAGACAGAGAGAGGGAGAGAGACAGAGAGGATGGGCGCGCCAGGGTCTCTAGCCACTGCAAACGAACTCCAGACACATGAGCCACCATGTGCATCTGGCTTACGTGGGACTTGGAAAATCGAACCGGGGTCCTTAGGCTTCACAGGCATGCGCCTTAACTGTGAAGCCATCTCTCCAGCCTAAACCACCACGTTCTTAATGATGGGTAAGATTTCATCCAGACAGTAAGCGTCTTAGTACTAGCTTCGCATGATGGCCAATTTCCTTTCCTTTGTACAGTACCTCTGGACCCTGTTGTAGGTAGAGAAGTTTTGGAGACAGGTTTGTACTGACCTAGCTGCCAAACAGGGTAAGTGGGCTAAATGTAGAAGCCTTTTAATCAATCACTCCCATTACTCCAGTGTGTGCCATTTGCTCACCTTGAGGATCTGTCATTAATTGGTAGCATTAAACTAACGTCCCTTCTGTCCTGTAGCATTATAGCGAGGAGAAACTCCACCCATGCTACTAATGCCAATGAATCATTTCAGCAAAAAGTCACTAAAACCAACTAATAGACATAAAAACATCTGCTCCTCGTAGAGGGGTTGGAGAGATGGCTCTGGGGTGAGGGGTGCTTGCTTACCTCCCCGCCCAAGTTCAATTTTCTGAGCACCTGAACCAAAATGGCATGGACATTTGTGCATTCATTTGCAGTGGCAAGAGACCCTGGTCCACACACATGAGAATAAATAAACAGAAAAAAAAAAAAAAAAACATTGAACAGAAAATTCATGAAATCAGAGAGCTTTGATTCAGATTCTCAATGTGACACATTCAATAACATTTTGGAAGGATGAACTTTTCTGGTTATAAGCGGCTCCATGGATAAAATGAGAGCTGTGGCAAATGACATCAAATTCTTGCAGTCGTGCACTAGAGAGGTGATTCTGGGAAGGATGCCATGGATCACTACCTTGTCCCATGTTGCTTAATTCACATGAATTATATGACGACCTCGAGTTGAGCACATGCCAGAGTCCCGGCACCCAGAGGATGGATTAAAGGAGAATGAAAAATTCAAGGCCAGCCTGAGCCACCTAAGATCTTGTTTGCAACAAACAAATCATAAGGTGAGGCAGTGACTAATTTCATGTATCTCTTGATGCTGTTTGAAATCATCACTTCAGAATCTGAAACTTCAGAATGTGCAATTTTTGTAACACGCCTCGCAATAAACACATCAACCCTAATCCTCAATCTTTTGTCAGAAATTTCTTTTCTAGCCCAAGCTGACCTGGAATTCACTATGTAGTGTCAGGGTGGCCTCGAACTCACAGACCTCCTCCTACCTCTGCCTCCCGAGTGCTGGGATTAAAGGCCTGTGCCACCACGCCCAGCTTATTGTTAGAAATTTCTTACAGTAGAGTTTCTCACATGAACCAACTCTTATTAGCATGCTTTTCTTCTTCCTCTATATGCTTTATTTATGAGTCTATGTCTTTCTAGGTGAAGGCTACAATTTGAATATGTGGGGGGGGACATTAAGTTTTGGGCACCATCATTTTAATTTCAAATATATATATATATATATATATATATATATATATATATATATATATATTTAGAGAGAAATAAACTACTCTACAAATATTTCTATAATTGCTCTAGGTGTGTCACAGCTGTACAGGTGTGAATGAATTAAAACTGGATCTGCTGGGTTATGCCCTTATCTCAAAACCCCAAGCTGGTAGGTAAACTGCAGCTGGGGGAATTATAAAGATGCCCAAGGAGGAGTTCAACTCCTTGCCAGCTGACACCCTTGGACAAGTGCAGTGTGTGGGAGAGACGTACAGTAATGAATGTGTGCGTGAGGCAAACTCTGTAAAAAGCTACTCGATCATGGGTGAAATCTGGTTATTTTTACTGAAATTGCTACTTAGGTTTGTTTCTTCTGAGATCTCCTGCCTGCTTGTTCCCTCCGCTATGGCTTGGCCTTCTCCTGTGACAGAAGAGGGCGAGCTTCTTGAGGAAGGGAAGAAGTACACACCAATCCACTCGACCTTTCCTGGTAGGAGAAGAGAGAGAGGAAGGTCCTAGGGGAGCAAAGTTGCCTGCTACCCACCCACTGCCTCCAGAAAGGCATAGGCTAAACGTGGGGCTCGGCTTTAATAGCGGCTTTAATAATAACAGTATTTAATAATGGCTTTAATAATAACAGTATTTATACACCAGCTCTCACTAAAGAACTGAAAGGGCTTCCCACTCAGTCTTGCAGTGCCAGGGTGGCCAGGCCACTCTACCCCAGGCAGGCAGAAAAACACCAGCAGAGACCGTTGTGCACTCATTCCTGTAAAGTGCAGAGAGGCAGAACCCACGGGCTTCATACCTGCCTCTGCGTGAGGATCTCGCCACCTTTCCTCTTTATTCTTCCCCTCCTGCGGAAAAGGAACAAGCTCCCCGCAAACCTTTTCTTTCTAAAGCTTGTACTAAAACTGCAATTTTTTTAAATGAATTTTTAGTCGTTTCTCAGCATGTGTCTCCCATTCCCAATGCAGCTTCATCATTTCCTGTCAACGAACTCCTATTGACAATTTTTTTAAAATAACTTCAGATATGAAAGCCGTATCCTATTGGCTCAAAATTAAAACTCAATCAAGGGGCTGGAGACATGGCTTAGCGGTTAAGGCGTTTGCCTGTGAAGCCAAAGGATCCGGGTTTGATTCTCTAGGACCCACATACGCCAGATGCACAAGGGGCCACATGCATCTGGAGTTCTTTTGCAGTGGCTGGAGGTCCTGGCACGCCCATTCTCTTTCTGTCTGCCTCTCTTCTATCTGTCTCTGTGTGCTTACAAATAAATCAATAAAACATTTTTAAAAATATACTTTAAAAAAGTCAATCAAATTTGTAGTCTCTGGTCTTTTTGTTTGTTTGTTTGTTTCCAGGCACAGTCTCTCTGCAGCCTATTCTAACCTGGGACTCACTGTGGAGCACTGTGGCTGGCCTCAAACTCACAGTGATCCCCCTCCCTCAGCCTTAGGAATGCTGGCATTAAAGGAGCGCTTCACGTCAGGCTTCGTTTCTGGTTTTAAATTTCATAATAATTTTCATGAACGAGAGATTGCTAGAGGCAAAAAAAAAAAAAAAAAAAAAGTCATCACCAAGCTTGTTAACCCCTGGATTTGAAATTCCTAATCTACTTGTCTACAAGTAGATTATAACAAAGTGTCTAATCCATGCTGTATTTGGCATTTTGTTAGACGTTTCTTAACAAAACCATACCTCAGTGAAGTTCACTGGTAGCATCTGGACAAAACATGAGGAGAGACTTCTATGGGGACAGTGTAAATTGCTATGACTTCATTTCCCTTTACAGTTCAGGAAAACATTGTCATATTTACCATAACTTTCATGTTGTTACAGTTAGGTTCGCATTGCTGGCAGAAATCACTCGACCAAGAACAGCTTTTGGGAAAAAAATGAAAAGGATTTATTTTGGCTTACAGACTCGAGGGGAAGCTCCACGATGGCAGGGAAAAACGATGGCATGAGCAGAGGGCAGACATCACCCCCTGGCCAACATAAGGTGGACAATAGCAACAAGAGAGTGTGCCAAACACTGGCAAGGGGATACTGGCTGTAACACCCATAAGCCCGCCCCCCAACAATACACCTCCTTCAGGAGGTGTTAATGCCCAAATGTCAATCATCTGGGAACCTAGCATTCTGAACACCTAAGTTTATGGGGGACACCTGAATCAAACCACCACAATGATTATTTCCCTGTGGTTTTAAAAGTAGGAGATATGTGATACCTTAAAATTATAATTTTAATTAGATTTTGCTTATCACTCAGCTACCAGTTATACTCTTGCTTTCTGAGCTGTATTGTGCATTTTTTTGAGGAATTCTTATGTGCATTTAAAAATTCCTATTATCTGTATGCATTTTATAAATTAGTGTTTGATAAATTCTTTAAGAATTCCACGTGCCTTTGTTGTACCTTCAAGCTTCAGGTGCTATAATTCGCATTTTTATACACTCGTAGGTGTGCCATGCATACATGTGCTACTTTCTTCCTGGCTCTTATCACAAGTGATGGTGCAATTTGGCACATATCAAGAAAATAATGATAGGGCTCGAGAGACGACTTAGCAGTTAAGGCTTTTGCCTGCAAAGCCAAACGACCCAGGTTCAATTCCCCAGGACCCATGTAAGCTAGATGCACAAGGTGGCACATATATCTGGAGTTCATTTGCAATGGCTGGATGCCCTGGTGTGCCCATTCTCTCTCTTTCTCTCTCACAAATAAGTAAATAAAATATTTTTTAAAAGGAAAAATAATATGATTTCTATCCTTAAGGTCATTTATATGGCCATTCAATTTATTAATTTGCACACATCACCTTAGCCTTCTATTTTTGGATTGAAGCCATCTTTGTTTATCTATTCCTTTTAATGTGTTAGTGAGGTCTATTTGAATTTCATTGAGAATTATGAGACCTATGTTTATCTAAGAAAATGGTCCATTCTTTTCTTTCTTTTTTCTTTTTAATGTTGGGGGCTTTTTTACTTTTAGTATCAGGGTAAGACTGTTTTTTTTTTTTTTTTTTTTTTTTTGAGGTAGGGTCTCACTGTAGCCCAGGCTGACCTGGAATTCACTATGTCATCTCATCGCAGGGTGGCCTCGAACTCATGGTGATCCTCCTACCTCTGCCTCCTGAGTGCTGGGATTAAAAGCACTTTTAAAAAAATGAATTCAGTAGCAACCTTCCCTTTTGTTTGAGAAGCATTGATGTCAATTCTTATTATTTTTTAAATATTTTATTTTTATTTATTTATTTGAGAGGAGAGGGAAAGAGGCCAAGAGAGAGAGAATGGGCACACCAGGGCCTCTAGCCACTGCAAACAAACTCCAGATGCATGCTCCACCTTGTGCATCTGGCTTATGTGGGTACTGGGGAATCTAGCCTCGAACCAGGGTCCTTAGGCTTCACAGGCAAGCCCTTAACCACTAAGCTATCTCTGCAGCCCCCTAATTCTTATTTTTCAATTCCAGAACTTGAGAGGCAGAGGTAGAGGATTGCCATGAGTTCAAGGCCACCCTGTGACGACATAGTGAATTCCAGGTCAGCCTAGGGTAGAGTGAGATCATAACTCAAAAAACTGAAATAATAGTGGTAGTGGTAGTAGTGGTAAAAGTCTGGCCAGACTCATGATAGAGCACGTCTTAAATCCCAGTACTTGGGAGGCACACATAGGAGGGTTGCTGTGTGTTTGAGGCCAGCCTGAGACTACACAGTAAATTCCAGGTCAGCCTAAATGAGAGTGAGACCCTACCTAAAGAAGAACAACAAAAACAAGGTTGGAGAGATGGCTTAATGGTTAAGGTGACGCCTGTGACGCCTAAGGACCCAGGTTTGATTCCCTAGTCCCCATGTAAGCCAGATGCACAAGGTGGTCCATGTATCTCGAGTTTGTTTGCAGTGGCTAGAGGCCTCTCTCTCTGTCTGTCTCTCTTCTCTCTCTAAATAAATAAATAAAATACTTTTAAAAGTCTGATAAAATCCATATTCACCTGGACTTTTTGGTTAGGTGATTCTTTATGACTTTTCAATATCATTGTTTGATATAAAGCAGCTTAAATTGTCATATAATCCATCAGATTAATTGTGGTAGGTCATATGTATCTCTAAATTTACTAATTTTTTTTAGTTTTTCTAATTTATTACAGTGGATGCGTTAAAATTATCTTCTAATGATCCTCTTTCAGTGACATCTGTTTAATGACACAACATTTAACACATATCTAAAATCCTCTAACTAGAAATACAAACAGGTTTTGCCTCATTACTCAAAGAGAAATATATGTCAGCTTCATGCAGAGAACTTTTGGTATTACTGTTGATATTTAAGTTCTTGGGTACTGCAGAATAGCGGAAACAAGGGCTTGCATTTTTATTCCCTTTTATCTTGGACAGTTTCAGTTATCATCTCTCAGATTAATAATGTTTTGCTATATAATATAGGCTTACAAAGCCCAAACTGCTATATAAGGAGTAAAGAAAAATGACCAATGTGGAGGCTGGAGAGATGGCTTAGCGGTTAAGGCACTTGCCTACAAAGCCAAAGGACCTCAGTTCGATTCCCCAGGACCTTTGTAAGCCAGATGCACAAGGAGGAACATGTGTCTGGAGCTTGTTTGCAGTGGCTATAGGCCCTGGCATGCCCATTCTCTTTGTCTCTCTCTCTCTCTCTCTCTGCCTCTCTCTCTCAAATAAATATAAATAAAATATTTTAAAAAGTGTGTGCCATCACACATGGCTTGATTTTAAAAATAATGACCAATGTGGCCCATAATACAATCTTATTTTGTACATATTAGATTCCTGAATACATTGTATTGTCTCTCCAGTAATGCATAGGAAAGAAATTGTGGTGAAATTCACTCTGAGCTTACTGGATAGTCTTAGAGAATGTGAAATAATCCTTTCAAGGTGCAGGCTTGAGCCTATGGCATGGTGTGGAGGTAATAAAATTCCTCTGTGCCTTTCCCAGTTGCCTGCACTCACAGGGGCCCAAGCCCTTCTTCCCGTCACAAGAACACAGCGAGACTCCCTCTTCCTCATTGTCATTCAATCCATGTCATGTGCTGTGGCTCAGTAGCTCACTGGGACTGATCAGTATCTCCTTGAATAGATTTTCATTGTGGGAGGGATGAGATTCCTGAATTGAGTGTTCACCTTCAGTTCTGCCTGTGATCACCAATGGAGCTCAGTGTCTTTGTTACTGGGGGAAAAAAAAATGAATCCATAGTTGGGTGGGTGGGTTAAATGTCAGTTTGCTTCATATTTCATTAACTCAATGACGAGAATAGGCACATATGAAATCTTTATTTGAGAAGATTGGGGAGGTACATGGAGAACTGGTCATGATATGCCAGCGGCTGGTAGCTACTAATAAAATGTCTATTTTCGGATTGGACAGATGGCTTAGCAGTGAAGCCTGTGAAGCCTAAGGACTCATGTTCCACTCTCCAGGTCCCACGTAAACCAGATGCACAAAGGTGAGGCAACGGTGCAAGGTGGCACACATGCACACAAGGGAAGGTTTGAGTACAGGGGCGGAAGGCCCTGGTGTGCCAATTCTTTTTCTTTCTTCTTTCTTTCTTTCTTTCTTTCTTTCTTTCTTTCTTTCTTTCTTTCTTTCTTTCTTTCTTTCTTTCTTTCTTTCTTTCTTCTTTCTCTCTCTGTCATACAAAAAAGTCCAGTCTGTTGGACTTGCCTTTTTTTTTTTTTAAAGGCTATTTCCTTCACTAGAACATAATTTAGCTGGAGTATTGTTGCTTCTTTTATTTACAATTTTAGTTCCTCATATGTGTCCATTAGATACAACATAAATATTTGCAACAAATAAAAGTGCTGATAGATATACTAGGTATAGCATGTGTTGCTTGTAAAAAATATTTTTAAAAATGTGGCATAATGGATGTTTTGGTCATTTTGCAAAATTTAAACTTGAGAATTTTTAAAATGTTTGCAAGGACTTCATGGGACAATCTCCAAAGTCTACTTGTGACTAAAGATGTTCTGGAGAATAACAGTTTCTTTCTGTCACTTACATAATTCAAAATGTTACAAGTCACTTCTGGAACTTGTGTTTGAAAGGAAAAGTGGCTTCCATACCATTGTTGGACATTCTTACGAAAAATGTGAGGTGAAGACTCACTTTGTCACCCTGAGAATGGACACTTCAGCCAGTTGTTGGATTTGTTTCCATTGCCAACTTATAATTCAATTCTTTTCTGACATCACCATCTTAAAAGCCCAGTTTGTTATTTCTTACCATTGAGTCTTTGCTGATACGATCTGCTTGATGTTTTATGTAGCAATAAAACAAGCACACCAAGGTCGCTGTTAATCAGTTTGAAACGTCGTGGCATGCCAAAGAGAACACTTTTTATATCCGTCTCGTGATATTCTGCTCAAGCCTAGAAATTTCTTGAATGTTTCTGTTGCAACATCACCAAAAAAGGTTACAGGCATTGATGTATGGTTTGAGCCATGATACGCAATTATTGACCTTGTAAAAGTGGTTGATTCTTGGAAATCATGTTCAAGTCTGCAAAGGGTTTGCTGTTCTTACTTTAGAAAACTACAGTAAAACTTGACAAGTAAGGAACTTGCAAAGTCAAGGAAATGCACATGAGATTGGGAAGATTTTTTTTTTCCACTTGGTAGTCTCAGGGTGGCCTTGAACTCACTCACAGCAATTCTCCAACCTCCTCCTCCCGAGTGCAGGCATTAAAGGTGTACACCACCATCCCAGCAGATTCTTCTTAAGAATATCATATTCAAAGAGTTTACTTTTTTGACAAGACAGAACTTAAGTAAAATATATTTTACTAAATGATTCACATCAGCGAATTACAACTAAAAGGTGTTTAAAGTGTTTACAATGAAACATCTATTTATTTAAAATAAATACCGATGAATACATAAGACCAACTGGCAGCAAGGGATTGACTAAAATGACTACTTTAAAATGCTGGTGAAATTAAATTGTATTTGTTTAGAAGAAAATTAAAATAGATAATTAAGCATTTATTAAATAAAATATTGCCTTAAATGATAAGGTTCTGGAACTGTAAAGTTGTTTTGTAAAATTAATACTGAAATAGAATGTGCATATTTTGGTGGTTTACTCTTTATATGGCACACGTGTCCAAAGCTTGCTTGTATGACTATTATGTGCTTATATTGAAAAATTAGCTGTGTGTCCTATACTGTTTTTTTTGGTTTTTTTTGGAGATAAACAGAGAGAGAGAGGGAGAGGAAGACTGAGATGGGCGCTCCAGCAGCCTCTCAGCTGCTGCGAATGAAATCCAGATGCGTGCACCCCTTGTGGTCAAGTGCGGCATTGCGCCCTTGCATCACTTTGCATCTGGCTAAACGTGGGACCTGGCTATACTGTTTTATATTAAGTATATACAGTCTATATCTAGGAAGAAAATTGTATTTTATAAAGTAAGGAAGAGAAATGTGAAATCTGTAAGCAGAATGAAGGTTGTAACACTCCATTGCTTTTACTGTAGAAAAAGATTATTGGAAAAGAAATCCAGATGTTTGTTGTACTGTGAGGACATTTTAGAGGTTTGTAAGTGCAACTTATGCCAAGTCCATATTTCTAATGGATATGCAGCATTATTAAAACAGTTTATAGAGCAAAATGGAAAATATATATTATTCCTTTTATGTTTACAAATGGGTCATAATAGAATCAGCAAGTCTCATTAAAGATGTATAAAACTCTTGTTTCTTAAAAATATTAAGCAAAAGTTTGCTGTTTCTATTTTTAGTCCTCTCTTCTCTATGAAAACATTAGCATAAAGTTGTCTAATCAGTACTATTTTGATGCTGTAAAGTAATATTTTTCCATGGTAACCATAGAACCAGAAATCAACTGCAATTTTAAACCAAGATTTACTTTAATTACAACTTTAGTTAGTACTGCATTAGCAGAATTGAAAAGAACTTTTTTTTTTAGTTCAAATTTGTATCACTGATTTGATTTCTTAGGATAGGGCTTTCTTTCTTTCTTATCTTTATATTTAACAATGTTTTATTTCCCCAAAGTGGATTTTTAACTTGTGCTGTTGCATTTTAAAATACATCCGATAATATTTGTTTACGTGGGATTGACAACTATATATTTTGCATTCTTGTGATGTGTAGGAAAAATTAAATCTTCCTATAAAGGAGGGTTAAAGTAGAAATGGAAGATCAAGGCTAGAACAAAAAGAATAGAAGTGGGACTATTAGGATGACATCTAAATGATTAATTCAATATGAAATTATAAAGTTGGGGCTGGAGAGATGGCTTAGCAGTTAAGATGCCTGACTGCAAAGCCCAAGGACACCTGTTTGATTCTCCAGGTCCCACGTTTAGCCAGAGGCAAAAGTGACACAAGTGTGCAATGATGGCGTGCATGCCCACAAGGGGACTCACGCATCTGGAGGTCGTTCACAGCAACTGAGAGGCCCTGGAGCACCCATTCTCTCTCTCTCTCTCTCTCTTCCTCTCTGTCTCTGTCTCTCTCAAATAAAAGAAAATTAAAAAAAATAAAATAATTTAAAATTATAAAGTTGTAGTGAACTGCTGTGGCCCTAATCTCCACCCACAGAAATGAATCTTTCTTTAACCTTCTCCTCCCGGGTTTAAAGGCAGCAGGTGAGCTTTGTCTCTGTCTGGACACCCGCTCTCTTGAGATGCTGGTGTTGTCTTGGCATCTTTATTAGGTTAGGCCTCTGGGATGGGCCTCCCACAAGTGGAGAGATCAGTTATCAATTCCTTTGTTTCCTGCAGACGATAAAGAGGGCTGGAAGCTGTTACAGGACATTAAATCCCAAAGGTTTTAAGGGAGGCCAAATATGTCAGGCATATCATTTTCTTAACAAGTTTTGTTAAAATGAGTTTCAGAGAACCCTCCTGTATCAGGAAACTTACAGACAAACAAATTAGAAACTTCTAAAAGCTCCTTTGGAAATACCAAGTTTTGTTTGCCAAGCAAGTGCTACACAGTCCCTGAAATTTCCTCATTTAAAAAAAAAAAAAAATTATTTTATTTATTTATTTGAGAGCAACAGAGAGATAGAGAAAGAGGCAGATAGAGAAAGAAAGAGAGAGAGAGAGAGAGAGAGAGAGAAATGGGTGCATCAGGGCCTCCAGCCACTGCAAACGAAGTCCAGATGCATGTGCCACCTTGTGCATCTGGCTTACATGGGTACTGGGAAATCTAGCCTCAAACCAGGGTCCTTAGGCTTCACGGCAAGTGCTTAACTGCTAAGCCATCTCTCCAGCCCCTCATATGCATTTTAAGTATTTTTTTCTCATAAAAGTTCATGCTTTATGGTCAAAAGATAGCCATGTTTATTGTGGATGAGTCTCTGGCCTGGAGATGCCTTTTAAAGTCTGAAAGTTGCCGGGCGTGGTGGCACACGCCTTTAATCCCAGCACTTGGGAGGCAGAGGTAGGAGGATTACTGAGAGTTCGAGGCCACCCTGAGACTACATAGTTAATTCCAGGTCAGCCTGGACCAGAGTGAGACCCTACCTTGAAAAACCAAAAAAAATAAATAAATAAAAAATAAAAAAAATAATAAAGTCTGAAAGTTGAAAACTGAACGCTTTTCAGGTGAGGTGTGTGTGCGTGAATGTGTGTGAGTGTGTGTGTGTGTTTCAGAGATACTGGAAACAAAGCAGAGACATAGCTCTCTTGTAATATGTAGAATGAGAGCTAAGTCCATATAATATTGGTCTCACAGCATATCGTAAACTTTAAACTGGCAGTCCTAGGACTGACAGATCCCAAAGGGCAACAAAGAAAATTTCCACAAACTGTACACACAGTCTCAATTCCTTGAGACTAACCCCAGGAAGGAGTTCTGAAGGCCCTATTCTGTTCCCATGGCTTGCTAGGAGCACCAGTCTACTGCAAGACCCAAGTTAGCATTTTGGAGAATTTTAACATCTGGCATTTTATACCTAGTGAGGCTCTGCTATTCAGATTGCCAAATTTGATGTTGAACACTGCATTTTGGAGGACTCCTCGCTTTATTATTCAAGGCTTTTGTAGACCACGGACCAGGTTTTATTTTACGATGAGGGAACACAGTGATTCGGTACTTCCAGTTTTATTTCCTTTGGTCTCTGTTCCTCTTCAGCTAGGAGACATTTCATCTCCACGATCTAAAATCATTCCTGGTCTGGAAATGAGACAGTTTCATTTGAACAGTCCCTATGCAGAAGAGCAGGCAGCCTGTTTTTGATAATAAAATTCAATTGGGGTAGCTTCTTCTATTAACTTTTAGATCAATATTAATACGCTTCGTTCAGCATTTTCAAGGTGTTTGACAGCAAGAAAAGTTTTATATTGTGCCATCCACAAAGCTGCCATAAAGAGCAGTCTTCATCTATCTGCAAATGATAAATCTCTGGATGATATTACATAAAAATCAATATAATAAATGATTTTTGTTTAGAAATCAGAAGATCCTGCACTTTGCTATGTTGTAGGAACTAAGTTGCTGTTGTTTGATCATACCTGTTCATAAAATATTTTAATCATAATTCCCATTACTTGCAATGAGTATATGTATATGTGAGCAAGAGAGAGAGAGAGAGAGAGAATGAGAGAGAGATTATACAAACCCAAAATACTGTCAGACTGGTAACTTTTTATTGCGAATTTTCATGCATGAACATACTGTAATTTGGTCATAATTCCCCCCAATGAAATAAAATCCTTTGTTTCTCCTCCTCCACCCCTATTCCACTGAACCCCTTCTTCTTTCTGATTAGTCTCTTTTCTATTTTGTCTTTTGTTGTTTTTCAATATTTTAATTTCTTTATTTGAGAGTGTGACAGGGAGAGAGCGAGTAAAAGAATGGGTACACCAGGGCCTCCTGCCACTGCAAATGAGTTGCAGAAGCATGTGAATCTGACTTTATGTGGATACAGGGACTCTAGCCTGGTGAAGAGGCGCCCCTGACTGTTGAGCCATTTCCCTAGCCCCTCCCTTCTATTTTGATGCCTGTTTTTCTTATACCCTCCATTATCAAAATATTCCTGCGTTCAATATTGTGCAGGTCTTTTGGATGCAACAAGGGTCAGCAACTGCTCTGAGGTCATGAATGGGATGGGCATTCATGTCTGCAGGACAGCATCCTAAGGTCTTCCTCCCCACCCTCTGGCTCTTACATTCTCCTGCCTTGTTCACTGAACACTGGAGGGCACACTACATAGGTGTATTTACACCCGAGCACTCAGCTGCCACTTCTCCTCAGCACTCTGGTGAGTTTTGAGTCTCCCCAGCAGTCACTGCCTTTTGTTCAAAGGACGCTTCTCCATCCAACGGTGATTGTAGCCCTAGTCTACGCGCATAGACGTCATACAAATTTCAGGGAACGTTTGGATGAGCGCATCATATCCATTTAGTTACATAACAGTAGCTTTCCTTCACCGCCCCTTGGCCCTCCTTGGCTGTGGATTTCTTACTGATAGCCTTTTGACTAAGGGTTCATGACCAGGTACAGATTCCCTCCCACGGAGCAGGCCTCAAATCCTGGCAGAGAGCATTTCCCCCATAATACTCTCGCCACAATTGCACCACTAGGCATATCTTTTTTTTTTTTTAAAGTTATATTTATTTATTTATTTGACAGAGAAAGAGGGAGAAAGGGAAGAGAGAGAGCAGAGAATGGGCATGCCAGTGCCTCCAGCCACTGCAAACAAACTCCAGATGCATGTGCCACCTTGTGCATCTGGCTAATGTGGGTCCTGGGGAATTGAACCTGGGTCCTTTGGCTTTGCAGGCCACCCATAGGTCCATCTTTCTTGGATTGTCTCTTGTGTAGCATGCAGAGTGGACCCATGCTTGGGTGAGACTGTTGATGGCTTTTGTCCCCAGCAGCCTACATAACACTTGCTGATAGCACCGTGGCATTGGGGAGCAGGCTGGTTAAGCTTTTGTTCATTAAGTTTTGCTGTGTGAAAACTTCTAAACTTTTAATTTCCCTCGAGATACGGAACTTCTACACTGAAATGATAGCCGTCTTATTAGTTTACACTTCAAGTGTTTAGAACACTGTAAGCAATGCATTCACCATTTTGCTGCTCACAGGTTTGTGAGGAAAAGCTACACTCTGAGATATTTTAATATTCACTATTGCTGGGCATTTAAATTTATTTTACTGTTTTAAATTTTAAAACATAGCATTATAGTATTATTAGTTTGGTAATTATGTAATCCAGGTTGACACGGAACTCAAGCTCATAGTCCCTCAGCTCCCCAGGGCTAGAAGTACAGGCAAGCACCACCACACCTTGCTTGCTTTCAATGTTTTTAAAATTTTGTTTGTTTGTTTGTTTGAGAGCAACAGAGAGAGAAAGAAGCAGACAGAGAGAGAATGGGCGCACCAGGGCCTCCAGCCACTGCAAACGAACTCCAGATTCAAGCGCCACCTTGTGCGTCTGGCTTATGTGGGTCCTGGGGAATCGAACCTCCAACCGGGGTCCTTAGGCTTCACAGGCAAGCGCTCAACCACTAAGCCATCGCTCCAGTCTGCTTTCAATTTTTTAATACCACAAATACAAAACGAAAGCAAACTAAAACCTCTAATTATCCTATTTGGATCATTTATTATAGTAATATTTTAGAAGAAATGCAGATATTGGTTTGTCAAATATGGTAATAGAAGCCTCTCTGGCTTACAGGCTCTAGTGAATTGTAAGTGGACCTACTACTCAGCTACCTTGACAGCCTATTCCTTTTTTTTTTTTTTTTTTGAGAAGCCTGTGTCCCTTGGCAGAGCACATATATGAAAAATTTATTTCTCTTTACTTTTCAATACTGACTATCCTGAGTAAAGTAAAGCCCACCATTTGTGGAAAGCATTTTTTTCCATGCATAGAACAACCACGTGAAACAAATTAAACAATTTAAACAAATTAAAGTGATTCTAAGAGTGTAAATGAAGAGCTGTCTAAGAATGGACCAAAATTCCACTTCCTTGGGAGGAGAGAGAAAGCATTGATCATTTTCACTGTAGAAGACTATAAAGGACAGCATCAGTAGCTATTTTTATTGTTCGTTTTGATTTTTTTAAAATTTTATTTACTTGAGAGAGAGAAAGGGAAGCAGAGAGAGAGAACAGGTGTGCCAAGGCCTCCAGCCACTGCAATGAACTTCAGATGCCTGCATCCCCTTGTGAATCTGGCTTGCGTGGGTCTTGGGGAATTGAACCTGGATCCTTTGGCTTTGTAGGCAAACACCTTAACTGCTAAGCCATCTGCCCAGCCCAAAACATTTTATTTTTAATTTATTCATTTGACACAGGGAGAGAGGAGGGGGTGGGGGAAGAGAGAGAATGGGTGCCCCAGGGCCTCTAGCAAATGAACTCCAGATGCATGTGCCCCCTTATGCATCTGGCTTATGTGGGTTTTGGAGAATCAAACCTGGGCCCTTTGGCTTTGCAGGCAAATGCCTTAACCACTAAGCCATCTCTCCAGCCCTCCCCATTTGTTTTGATTTTTGAGTAGATGGATTATTAAGTGTGAGGCAAGTTGAAGAAGGAATGCTTTCATTGAGAACTTTCACATATCACAAATTGGTCATAGTCGTGTCTAGTTATACTCTTATGTCCCCTCTTCTCTACGTCCACTCCACTGAGGTCACTGTGGGGTCATGGAGACACCAGTCAGTTCCTGTGTGCAGGCATCCCAGCCCACCTTCCTGCCCTGTGGTTCTTGTCTCCGCCCCTTTCCGCAATGTTACCTGAGCCTTGCAGGGTGTGCCATAAGTCTCCTTCAGCAGCCTCGGATTTTCTGCTTTGATGAGCTGAGTCTTGTCAGGGTCTACGGCCATTTGTCTTAGGTTGTTTTCATTTGGAAGTAGACGGGTTATCAGAAGGCAGGCTTCAGGATGAACACTTTCATTAGGGTTTAATGACTCTGGAAAGAATACACACGTATGGAGACCCATGATTATACTATAGTTATTAAAAGATAGTGCATGTGTTGGTTAATCTCATGCTCACAAAAGTACGTAATCTTTGTGCCACTCACGCATTTCTACAGAAATGGAAAGTGACTACAGATTAGAGTCAGCCTTCCCAAGCCGTCCCCAGTTCCCATTAATTCTATCTCTATTCTGGTCATTAATGATGGTATACGCCAGGCTACAATACCCTCTGGGACGTCACTGCCGTTACTACTTCTTTCTGTGCTCCTTTGATGATTTTAACATGTTCCAAAAAGTGTTTCCTGGGTTCTATTAAAAACTTCTGTGCCTCATGAATAGTTATGTGAGAAGCTATTCATACTAAGGTGAACAGGATTGGAAAGTACCTCTTAATTATGTGTGTTTATGACTTTTTCGTGCTCATGTACAAATGACAAATAATAATTATAATATAATAATAATGATAATATAATAATAATTGTTATAATAATAACAAAGGAACAGCAGAGATCAACTTCAGTCTTACCCCTTTCCTTAGAGTACCACCAATCATTCTCTGGGCTCCAGAAAATTCTCTCCATCCTCTTTCAATCTGACACATTGCTACTTCACATGGGATCTCACTAAAGACTAGAATCTTTAAGAGCAGAGGCCAGGAAGTCTGAGAGTTTATATTAATAGAACCTTGCAAGGTCACTCAGCTACTCTGAACCTAGTACCACACTTTTAAGGAACAAAATTATTTCTCTCTATCAGGAAAATGCAAGGATGTGAGGGAACCCTTATCCAGAAGTGTGAGCTCTGGTGAGGCATCAAAAAAATTAGTTCCTGGGGGCTGGAGAGATGGCTTAGCAATTAATGTGCTTTCCTGCGAAGCCTAAGGACTCATGTTGGACTCTCCAGATCCCACTTAAGCCAGACACACAAAGTAACATAAACACGTAAGGTCGCACATGCATAAAAGGGGGCGCACACATATGGAGTTTGATTGTAGTGGCTGGAGGCCCTGGTGCACCAATCCCCCCCACCACCCTCTCTTAAAAAGACTAGTTTGTGGGCTTGCCTCAAAAAACAAAACAAAACAAAACAAAAAACAGAATTAGTTCCTGGGCTAGAGAGATGGCTTAGCAGTTAAGGCAGTTGCCTGAGAAGCCTAAGAACCCAGGTTCAACTCCCCAGAGCCCATATAAGCTAGAGGAACAAGGTGGAAAATTTATCTTGAGTTCATTTGCATTGGCTATAGTCCCTGGCACACCTATTCTCCTCTCTCTCTCTCATAAATACATAAATGAAAATATTCTTTAAAAAATAATTAGCTCCTACTAGCTGAGTGTGGTGGCAAATGCCTTTAATGCCAGCACTAGGGAGGTTGAGGTAGGAAGATTGCTATGAGTTCAAATCCAGCCTGAGAGTGCATAGTGAATTCCAGGTCAGCCTGGGGTACAGCAAGACCTTTCTTACCTTTCCTTGAAAAACCAAAAAAAAAAAAAAAAAATAGTGCTCCAGATGGGAAAAAAGCATTGAGCATTGATTTTTATTTTTGAGAGAGAGACAGAGAGAGAGGGAGAGGAAGGCAGAGATGGGCGTGCCAGCAGCCTCTCAGCTGCTGAGAATGAAATCCAGATATGTGCACCCCCTTGTGGTCAAGTGTGGCATTGTGCCCTTGCGTCACTGCATCTGGCTAAACATGAGACCTGGAGATTGGAACTGCTGGAGATGAGAACCAGCGTTCTTAGACTTAGGAGGCAGGCACCTTAACTGCTAAGCCATCTCTCCAGCCCGAGCATTGATTTTTTTTTTTTAATATTTATTTTTATTTTTCAAGTTTATTTTATTTTATTTGCAAGCAGGGACAGAGAGATAGAGAGGAGACAGACAGGGACAATGGGTGTGCCAGGGCATCTAGCCACTGCAAATGAACTCCAGAAGCATGCACCCATTGTGCATCTGGCTTACGTGGGTGCTGGGGAATCAAACCTGAGTCCTTTGGCTTCAAAGGCAAGTGCATTAACTGCTAATCCATCTTTCCAATTCCTGAGTCCAACTTTTATCTTGAGGTCAACCCCTGAGTCTTGGTGATACTTGTTAGACTATGTAGATGCAACTCAAGGTCAAAATTTGTATGGAAAGAAGCATACTGATGTTCAGCCTTCTCCATATGTCAACACTCTTAGTAAATGCTTAAATTGTTTATATTTTATTTATTTATTTATTTATTTATTTATTTATTTATTTGAGAGAGGGAGAGAGAGAGAGAAAGAGAGAGAGAGAGAGAGAGAGAGAGAGAAGAAGGAGAGAATAGATACACCATTCATACACCAAGGTCTCTAGCCACTGCAAAAAACTCCAGATGCACCACTTTGTACATTTGGCTTATGTGGGTTCTGGGAATTGAACCTAGGTCCTTGGGCTTTGCAGGCAAATGCCTTAACCACTAAGCCATCTCCCCAGCCCTGGAATTATTTAACATAGTGGATATGGATTGATTATTCATGAGAATTATTTAAATGATTTAGCAGCGATTTTCTCACTACTGGGACAAAACAACTGAGCAGAAACAGCTCATGGGAGGAAAGGGTTGATTTGAGCTTACAGTTTGTCTGGGCAGTGTCATCGTGAAGGCAAGACGTTACAGGCTGGAGCCAGAAGCTGGGGTCACATTTCCACATCAGTGGGAAGGAAGTAGCACAAGTTCTGGGCTTGGAGCTGAGCTGGATTACCCAAAACCCATACCTAACAGCACCCCTCCTCCAGCAAGACTCTACCTCCCAAAGGCCCCGCATTTTCTTTTCCCAAATTGCCACCACCTGGGGACCAAATCTATAAAACATGTGAGCCTATAAGGGACCTCCCATTCCAATCACTGCATAGGGTACTAGTTCAATTGCTATTTCTTTCTTTCTTTCTTTCTTTTTGGTTTTTTTGAGGTAGAGTCTCACTCTAGCCCAGGCTGACCTGGAATTCACTATGTAGTCTCAGGGTGGCCTCGAACTCATGGTGATCCTCCTACCTCTGCCACCTGAGTGCTGGGATTAAAGGCATGCACCACCACACCCGGCATATATAGTATTTCTATTGATTTCTGCCACTGCCTGTCCATCAGTTGTTTAAAATAAGGAACATTGGCTCAGCTTATGTGTTAGTTATGTGTAATTCAGTTGCCTCAAGATGTTCCCATATGCAACTGCCGTCAGCCACAGGTTGGCTAGGTGGCTCTGCTTCTGGGATTGGCTGGCTTTCACCCGGAGCTATGGAACAGCTCAAGAGCTTGCAGAACAAGCCTGGGTCGTTCACACGGGGACACCTCAGTGGGGTTTGAGGAGAAAGGAGAAGTGGGAAGTTTTCTTGGAGCCTGGTTTACAAAATGGTTGACATTATTTTTTTCCTATTTTAAAAATATTTTTAAAATTATTTTATTTATTTGAGAGAAAGAGAGAGAGAGAGAGAGAGAATGGGTGGGTTAGGGCTTTTACTGCTACAAACTTACTCCAGACACTTGCACGCCACCTAGTGCATCTGCCTTACATGGGTCTCGGGAAATCAAACTTGGGTCCTTTGACGTTGCAGGCAAATACCTTAACCACTAAGGTATCTGTCCAGCCCAGACATTATTTTTTCTAAGGAAAATCATAATACTGCAGTGTTTAAGTTACAGAGAAATGCACTTCATCTTTTGATATGAAGATCTAGGAAGATACATATGAGCCAGATATAAATAAATATTTTGGATATATGTAACAACTCTTGTTATTCTTCTTTATGATAAAATGGAATTAGGTAAACCATATCTTGATTTTTCTGTTAATATCTAACAATTATTTAAACTAATTTGAAAAATTTGTGTGACATAAAATGTGTATTTAAAGAAAAAAAACCTAAATATTCTTGCAAATACAGTGCTATATAAATTCAGCCTATGACAGCTGAAACATTACGAAACTAGCAGTGCAGTTTGCCAGTTTCTGAGGGGAAGAAATTCATGTCACAGATAAGACAAAAGATACTAAAAAATATATCTACTTCCTAGGAGGGCCAATTATACTGCTACAGTTTTATTTCCCAAAAGGTAAAAATAAGACACGTTGTCCTATTCAAGTCCAGATTTCTTCACTTTGTCTTTTTCTAGACCCTGGAGAACCCATGACTTTGTTAACCTATATTAAAAAGATTCACTGAGATGGGTGGAGGTAAATTTGTGTGCTTGTTGGAAAGGGTCCTGTTAGCACAATCTGTATCTCCAGCCCACCTCTTTATACCTTGTGGTCTCGTACTGTTCCCGTTCCCCAGGGGTCATTGGCCACCCACGTCCCAGGTGAGGGAGAGAGGAGTTGGGAGGGTCCTTTCTGGCTGGGCAGGTGAGTGCGATGGTGGACACGTGTCGGGGCAATGAGCACCCAGTAGACCGTCTGATGGACATCATTTGTTTATTCAAAGGGGGGGGTGGGTTTATAAACACTTGGGGAAGGTTGAGATGGCATGTACAGACTATATGGCAATCAGATGCATAGTTTATGGGCTGTTATCTAGATAGAGGAAGGACTAGTAACTTCAAAGCTATGGGGGAAGGATAAGGGAAAGTAGGGGGAAGAGTGGAAGAGGAGATTAACAGGAGGCTGTGACTTCAAAACTGTGGAGGGTGGGAAGGCTACGTGACTTTAGCCACATGAGGGTCTCTTGGGCAGCTAGCCACAGGTCAGGAACTGTGGGGGGCAAAGTCTGACTTATGGAATGGTCAGAGCCTTTTGGGGTCTGGGGGGAGCGCCTTGCCAGTTCTGCCCACTCTGGGCAATGACAGCTCACTACACCCTACAACATAGGGAAGGCTATCACAGTCACCAGGGACTCTTGACAGAGGGCCAGCTGCGACCCTGCAGCCCAGGGTCCCTGGCCATGTCCAATAGTTCAGGCCAGCCTCCTCACAGGTCCAGCCTGTTACTAGCAAGGCCCAACAAATATTGTTGCCCCTTGTTTCAAAAATTATCACTTATTAATACGATACTGAGAAAGAAGCTAGAACTCTTTTCTGCTTAGCCTTTCTCAGTTGTTATTCATGTGGAAATATTTATTATATTTGATCAGCAGAAAGGGAAAGCTGGCATAGATAAATTCAACTCAGTCAAAATCAAATCAATCCGATTTTAGGGTGTCAATCAACACTAAAATGTCCCCGGATGAACACTATGTCACAACTGTCTGCAGATATTAGATGAAACACAACATATCAATCTACATCCAAAGTCATTTTTCTCTTACTTTAATTACCTGACATTGATGTCTAAAATTATGTGTGCAATCAGTGACAGAAATAGATCCAGGGAAAGTTTTTATTACCCACATACACTTTCAATCATCATTATTTTAGTTGATTTCATTTAAAAAATATAAAATAAAAAGAATTTGAACACATAAAATTGAACAGACAAAATATATAAAAAGTTATTTAATGAGGAATTTTAATTGTTTTGAGAAAAGTCTCACTATACAGACAAGCTTGTTCTGAAACATGTGTTCTTCCTGTCTCAGGCTCCTGACCACTCAAATTATATTCTCAATTATTCCTGGCCAAATTATTACTGGAGAGATGGCTTAGTGGTTAAGGCACTTGCCTGCAAAGCCAAAGGACCTCAGTTCGATTCCCCAGGACCCATGTAAGCCAGATGCACAAGGTGAAACATGCATCTGGAGTTCGTTTGCAGTGGATGGAGGCATTGGCATGCCCATTCTTTCTCTCTTTCTCTTCCTTTGCCTCATTCCCTCTCTCAAATAAATAAATAAAATATTTTTTAAGAAGTGGCAATAATGGCCCTCTTGACAGAGAAAAATGAACACTTTGGTAAATACTATTCAATTTTATTGGGACTAGTCTAAACATATGCTGAGTGCCTGATTAGAATTACATATCGTATTGGGAATCAAATGATTCAAAGACATGAACTAAATTCATCTAACAACATGGCTTAGAGCATGGGTGCAGGTAGGATAGAGGGATAAATACAATTGTAATACAAAGTGTGAGATAATAAGCTAAGTCACCAAGTGACAGGGCAACATGGATATTTAGAGCAGAGACTGGCTACCTGCCACTAGCAGCAGGGTCTGGAGGTATCTGAGTGGATGAATGAAGGCCTGTGAGGATGAACTTAAAACTGAGCTCATGTTTAAACCCGAGTCATTGGAGAAAGGGGAGTTCCGGAGAGCAGACATGGTACATATAAAAATAAAAATAATTTTCATTCTGCAGCAGCTAATGAGCAAATTCAAGTTTCTCCATGACTAGGAAACAAGGGAGAGAGCCATAGGCTGAGAAAAGGAGTCAAATAGTTGATTTCAAATAGAAAATCTGGTGTCACTTTGGTAGGATAGTGATGGGCATAGCTGCCTTTCACATTGAAAAAAATATATATATTGCCGGGCATGGTGGCACACTTCTTTAATCCCAGCACTCAGGAGGCAGAGGTAGGAGGATCACCATGAGTTCAAGGCCACCCTGAGACTACATAATGAATTCCAGGTCAGCCTGAGCTAGACTGAGACCCTACCTTGAAAAAACAAAAAAAAAAAAAAAAAAATTATCTAACTATAAAGATTGTTGATGTTTCCTTTAGGAGCCTGGATATAGAGCTTGTTTTTGCTTGTATTGACGTCTTTTGCCATACTAAAAATGACACAAATGGCTCAGGATCTTCCCTGGGTCTTCTTCCCATTGATATATCACATTACTAAGTTGGCGCCGTGCTCTGTTGAATGCACCTTGCCTTCTCTCGCTGTCGTAGTTTACGACCTCATTTTGTAGGTGCAAGACCACATTTCGAAAGATCGGCTGGCTCCCCTGCTCTCTGCGAGTCCAGGCCAGTTTGCATTCATTTTCACAGGCACCTCATAAGAGCCATGCGAGTGGAATTCATTGACTCACTGGATGATAGGGCCGTGAATCCGAAAGGTGTCCAAGAGTATGCAAAAAATGAGGGGATGGGATGTGCATGGAGAAAAGGAATCAAACTGCATCTGATATGGTGCAGCTTGATTTTTTTTTTTTTTGAGAGAGAGAGAATTGGCATGCCAGGGCCTCAGCCACTGTGGTAGAACTCCATACACTTGCGCCACCTAGTGGGCACGTACGGCATTGCGCTTGCCTCACCGTTGTGCATCTGGGGAGTTAAACATGGGTCCTTATGCTTCACAGGCAAGCACCTTAACTGCTAAGACATCTCTCCAGCCTGATGCTTTGTTGTTGTTGTTCCCAGAATTGAGTGAGGTGCTATTTTCCCTGTTTCTGTTTAAAACAAAATGATATTAAAAACAACCAAAAAGAAAACAGAAACAACAGTGCCATATGAAAAAACACTTAGCTTACAATGTCATTCTTTGCCCAGGAAAGTGTAGGTTGCAGTGGACAGACGGGGAGCACTGAAGGTGCATAATAGTCACCATCCATGGATATACATGGAAGAGACCTGGAGGTCCTCAGGCCCTTGCTGGGGCTTCACATCCACACTCAGTTGGTCAATTCTAACTCCACATATAACTTCATATTCCATCCATCTTTCTCCAGAGCTTATTTATTTATTTATTTTTGTATAGCATGACACTCACGGAGATTTACTTCCTAATTATGTTTAACATTAAATTACTAGCCAAGAAATGAATTATGACGTGTCACAGGCCAACCAAAGTAAAGGGATTCCAACAGCAAAGAAAATCCTTGCCTGCAGTGAGTTGACACATGCTGACCACAAAAAAAAAAAAAAAAAAAAAAAAAAAAAAAAAAAAAAAAAAAAAGAGGAGGAGACATCTGCAATAAATGTGATAGAGAAGGCAAGAAAATACATCAGGATTGGCATTGCATGTGACTGTGCACGATGGGATGGACTGCACCTTCTGTGAAGGCACTGTGCTGGAAAGTTGATGCTTGCTAGGTATTGAGGAAAGAGATTTAAAATAATTTCCCAGTGTTAAATGGTGCAAAAAAAATGAATAAAAATTCCTAGGAAATAAACACAGAAGGGAATTTTAAGCTAAAAGATCATTTAAATTTTTTTTTTTTTTATTTAATTTTGGAGAGAGACAGAGAGAGATAGACAGATAGGGAGAGGGAGACAGAGATGGGCGCGCCAGCAGTCTCTAAGCTGCTGTGAATGAAATCCAGATGTGTGCGCCCCCTTGTGGTCAAGTGCGGCATTGCGCCCTTGCCTCACTTTGCATCTGGCTAAACGTGGGACCTGGAGATTGGAACCGCTGGACATTGGAACCAGCGTTCTTAGGCTTAGCAGGCAGGGGCCCTAGCCGCTAAGCCATCTCTCCAGCCCTAAAAGATCATTTAAAAAAATATATTTTATTTTTATTTATGAGAGAGAGAGAGAGAGAGAGAGAGAGAGAGGCAGAGAGAGAGGATGGGCATGCCAGGGCCTCCAGCCACTGCAAACGAACTGCAGATGCACGTGCCCCCTTGTGCATCTGGCTAATGTGGGTCCTGGGGAAATCAAACCTGGGTCCTTTGGCTTTGCAGGCAAATGCCTTAACTGCTAAGCCATCTCTCCAGCCCTGAAAGATCATTTTGGATGAACACTGCATTTGTGAGTGGAAGCCATACCATCAGAAGGTCAGAAGTCTGTTCACTAGTACTGGGACCAATAATGGAAGAGGTGAAAACAAGAAAGAAATCAGATAACCAAGGACAGCGTATCCCCCGTCAATGGTTTACCGGCTCTCCTCCTGTAAGAACATCTCTCAACCTATCTCATATGCAAAGTACTGTACTTGGAGAATTCGCATTTAGCATTTCTGACTGGGGGGATTCTAGCTGCAGTGGGCTGCACTACTTGGAAAAATACTCTGCTTGGTGATCTGGTGATGGTGAAACATTAAAGAAAGTTCGTGTGGGGGGAAAATAAAACATGATTGGATTTTCATCTTGTAAAGATTAACGCTTCAAGAAGTGTAGGTGATCTATTGGGGGCAGAGTGATTTATTTGATAGGAAAATGATGCACTACTGTAAGAGGAAGATAATGAGGGCAGTTACTGGGATGGCAGTGAAAGTGAATAGAAAGCGGGAAATGAATATTTAAAATATTTAGGAGCTACAACTGTCTAGTGGCAGGGTTTAGGAGCATAATTTATATTAGAATGTCAGGAAGCAGATGGAATACAGTGGTCTACAATAATCAGATTTGGTAAATTGGTCGAAAGATATTGTTAACCCAAAGATAAGTTCAGATGTGGATATGCCCCTTCCTGTCTCTCATCAACCTTCCTCCCTCCTTCCCTCCCTCCCTCCATTCCTTCTTTCTTTCTTGTCTTCCTTCCATTTTTTTAGATAGGGTCACCTGAGTACAGGCTGGCTTGAAACATACTATGCAGTCAGTCAAGACACCCTTCTTAATCCTGCCTCCACCCCCTCCCCGGCAGTGAATTACAAAAATGGCAAGAGGAGTAGAGAATATAAAAATTCAAGGAGAAGAAAGTCTCTAGAAGTAAGTGTTCCATTTGTAATGCCAAATCAAAGCCATAGGATAAAGACTTTGAAATCAGTGCATTCAAAGTTATGGTGACCTTGATGAGAGAGCGGAGGAGAATAACCTCAAAATTGTCACTGAAGGGGAAGATTAGAAAGAGTGGAAAAATAAGTCTATAAATAGATAGGGTTTCTGTTTTGTTTTGTTTTGTTTTTTTGTTTTTCGAGGTAGAGTCTCACTCTAGTTCAGGCTAACCTGGAATTCATTCTGCATTCTCAGGGTAGCCTTGAACTCACAGGGATCCTCCTACCTCTGCCTCCCAAGTGCTAGGATTAAAGGTGTGCGCCACTACGCCTGGCTTTAGATAGGGGTTTTTTAAATCCAGCCTTTATTTTGCTTATGATAAGATTATTCTATTCTGTATAAATTTAAACTGAAATATTCAAGTAAGATGATGCATTTAAGTAGTGTAAACAAAATAAAATTTGGTGCTAAAACTCATAATTAACAAAATATTAATTATTTGTTTTAAGACATTAATGGACTCCAACATTGGTTTGATGTACCGTAAAAGAAAGATACTAACACACCTTTAATCTAACCTTTGAGGTGGACATTTTTAAATTCTGTATCTACCTTGACCAAATCAAGTCAAATAAACCCCATATAATTTCAGGTATATCTTTCAGGTGTATTTGCTGCAATTCTGGGGCAAATACAGAACCATGCATTGTTTATAGGAGCGTATAGATCCAGGGAGAGGATCCATCTACAGTGGAAGAAGCTGGCTTCCATACAGAAATCCAAGCAGAGAGGAAAAAACCACCCCCAGCCAGCAAACACCAGAAGCAGCAAACACAACCGTCCACAAGCAGACCCCCAAAGCTTAAGCTGTTCTCTTTACACCTTTGGGCTGGAATTCAGTTTGGCCTCCAATGGCACTTTCAGACTGTACCCTAAGATCCACCTCCAGTGACACCTCCTCCAGACAGTAGGGCAGAGATCCAAGTTAGAAGTTTAATTTTAACCACAGAGGAAAGGAGGATATACATACAAGCTATCATATATATATATATATATATATATATATATATATATATATATATATATATGTAAATTTTATATCTTTATGGGATCAAAGGAAATAATATGAAGTGAAATATTTCAACTACTTTAGTAAGAGCTGATACAAATATTCAAAATGTCTTTAAAATAGGGATGCCCAAGCCTCCACCAAGGTCAGCGTTCCATTTTCCAGTGTTCGTTCTGGTTCTCTATGATGTACGTCAGCAAGCTGTACTTTTCTCTGTGGGCACTTCCAATTTCTGGTGGAGGATAGAAACAAATTTCCTTACATGTTCTAGTCAATTTATTGAACAGGTTAAACACATTCAAGTAAGCATAGTGATGTAAAACACACTTGGTTTATCACAATATCCAAAAATGTCATTTCATTGTATAATAAATACTAAACTTGTGATTTTAAATATTTGTTTACTTATTTGTGTGTATGTGTGAGAGAGAGAAAGAAACAGATAAGAGTATGTGTATGTATGTGTATGAGAGATAATATGTGTGCACCAGGGCTGCCTGGCTCTGCAAATGAAATCCAGATGCTTGTGCTACTTTGTGCATCTGGCTTTCCATGGTTACTGGGGTACTGAACCCTGGCTGTCAGGGCTTTGCAAGCACCTTCACGTGTTGAGCCACTTGGAATCAGATTATCTGTGTTTCCAGTGCTCCAGAGTTCTGCAGCTCATGGCTGGCTATCACACTGGATAATGCAAGGGCTATTTAGTCTAAAGACCAATGTGTCTTCTTTATGACCAAATAAAGCCCACAATTATATATATATAATTTTTCTCTAACTTAAAATTATGTTTCCTTTTATTCTGCTTCAAAAAACCCCAATCTGAGTAGATGTTATGAGGTTAGATAGGACTTAGAGCATGGTTCAGTGCTGTTCGGAGTTTTGGAGATTTCTGGATAAAGAAGTCAGTGAAGTCTACAGCGCCCCATCCACTCTAGCCAATGAAACCCTCGATTTGCTTCCGTAATGAAAAATTCACAGTTCAGGCAAGTGTGTTGTCAATTTTAAGAGGGGAGGGGGGAAAGCTCAAATTTGACAAAAGTACAAGAGTATTTGTGAAGAAAACAGACTTTCAACTAGATTTCAAATGATGAGCTGCTACATAATAGCAAAGAGAGACAAAAAAAAAATACATTGTAGGAATGGATATGACAAAGATGGACAAGGACACAATCGGATGCCTGGCACGGAGTCTTAAAGGAAATGGCAGGGTGAGACAAAGTCAACCTTTTCCTTGGCCTTGACTAGAAATACAGTGCTGCTCATGAAAGTCTGTTGAGAAGATTAGAGTGTGGAAATTTTCAGCACTATTGCCTTGAATAAACTCTTGGGTGGAAAAAAATCTCATGCCCGAGGCAATATACTTCCAAACAAGTAAATGCCTTTCAAGACTCCTGGAGCACGGCAGGAGGCAACTCTGAATTTGTCGTGTGTCCTTTGCTTTTATATTATAGCACAAAGGGAACTGAGATATCACAGCAATCTTCCTGGCATCAACACCCTAGGGAGCGGTTTGTCATGCCCCCCACCCCCAAAACTAGAAAACTGGCTCTTCGCTTTGGATTAAACACTCTTCCTTCTAGAATCTTCTAAGACTATAACCAGAGAGATCCACACTGACGTATGTAGGCACTGAATTTATCAAAATAAAGATGCTTGATGCTCAACATTTAGTTATGAACTAAATGAACTAATACTGCAGGCTTTTATAAGTAATAATGCCACTTAAAATCATTGGCTATCTGATGTTTTTTGAGCATTTTGAAATTGTGCTGATATACAGATACATATGTGCAACATGGCGGCACCATTTGTCATTAATAAATAACATCATGAGCGCACCAGAACCATTGGTTCCCTCGCCAAGGAAATGGAACAGCGAGGATTATTATGTTTCTTCTTCTCCACAGTTTTGCTGTTGGAGATAATCCTGTGTACACTTTCTGTGCCTGTTCTTTTGTTCTCAATATTACATGTGACACCTTTGACCCCTGTATGTGGCTTCCTTTCCTAATTACCGTATGTAGTGTACACACATATGGCCATGGAAGACTTCAGTGCCTCTGCTGAAGGACATTCGTGCTGTTTTCTCTGTGGGTTTTTATGACCAGCACTTCAAGTAAGTTCCTTGTTGGAAATTCAAAATCAAAGTTATTTCAATGGATACATAACAAAAGAAAACTTTGATATCTTAGCAGGGTTCCAGGAATGCTTCCACAATTCTCACATGGTATGTTAAAATAAATAAGGGAAATGTATTTATCTCCTCAAACGTTTGTCTTCATGGCAAAATACTCTAAGTTATTCTGGATATATATATATATATATATATATATATATATATATATATATATATATATATATATATATATATATATATATATATATATATATATAGAGAGAGAGAGAGAGAGAGAGAGAGAGACAGAGGAGAGATGGGTATAGATATACTATTGTTTTATCTTATAAGAGTTACTGTGCAATAATACATTAGGGCATCTGTATATCTAATGGTACCATACCACCTACTGAAAAGCCTTTCTCCATCTATAACTCTTGCATCTTTTTCAGGTTCATTATGACCTATACGCATGTGTTCTGTTCCATTCCCTCTCAAGCATATGAGCAGGAATGAAATGGAAAGATCACAGGAAATAAAAGTCTTGAACTTTTGTGGCTATTGACAACATTTTTTTTGTAATTTTATTTATTTATTTATTTATTTGAGAGAGCAAGAGAGGGAAAGAGGCAGACACAGAAAGAGAGAGAGAGAGAGAGAGAGAGAGAGAGAATGGGCACACCAGGGCCTCCAGCCACTGCAAACAAACTCCAGACACATGCACCACCGTGTGCATCTGGCTTATGTGGGTCCTGGGGAATTAAACCTGGGTCCTTTGGGTTTGCAGGCAAATGACTTAATTGTTAAGCCATCTCTCCAGCCCAGTAATTTGTTTTATTCCCATCCCTTTACTTTATCCTCTTTTGTTCACTCTGCCCCACCCTCCAATCCCTTATACTCTCCTAATTTTTTTTGTGATTTTACCAGTTTTTCTTTTTCTGTTTTTGTTTGTTTGTTTGTTTTGGTTTTTCAAGGTAGGGTCTCACTCTTGCCCAGGCTGAACTGGAATTCACTCTGCATTCTCAGGGTGGCCTTGAACTCACGGCAATCCTCCTATCTCTGCCTCCTGAGTGCCGGGATTAAAGGCGTGCGCCACCACGCCTGGCGGTGTTTTTCATTTATATCAGCAGTTGCTCCACATCCTTGATATAGATTTGGTCTTATCGCAAATTGCATTGAAGTGATATTAGTGGCAAGGAGCCAGCACTGTAGTATGAGTTGATTTTTGAATTGCCCCCATGGGTATTGGAGCTGAACACCTTTTCATCACTTGGCGTTCTGGAATCAGCCATGAGAAATTCTTGTAATCTTTTGTGCACTTGTCTAGTGAAGTGCCTGCTTTTTAATGATGCATTATTTATTTATGCATTTATTATTAAGACTATGAATATGAGTCTTTGGTTGGATATTTGTGTTAAAATCATTTCCTCCTGGGATTTGTCTTTTATTTCCTTCGCATCACTTAGGCAGGTTGAGTGAGTGGGAACTGCCAGACTTCTATGTATATTCACGTAAGGCTTCTGTAAGGGAAGAGCTTATGGTAGGTTCAAGGAAGGGAAGCGCAGGGAAGAACTGAGCCTCAAGCAGCTTCCCGGACCCCTTCTGAATCACGTGGGGTATACAGTGGCTTCATATCACCAACCAGTCATCTGCGTGCAAAGCAACTTATTAAGTGCTTTCCTACTTGGAGATCCAAGTACAGCATTCATTAAATGAGACATTCCTAGCCCACGTGGAGCTTTATACTCTAGCTGGTCAAAGAGAGATAGACGTATTGGCTGCCAGCTATATGAAGACAGACAGGGCAATGGGAAAGTTGTGTGTTTGTTGTGGTGGAAGAGTAGGAAGGAGTGTGTGTGTGTGTGTGTGTGTGTAAGAGAGAGAGAGAGAGAGAGAGAGAAATGTTAGTCAAATGAAATGCTATTAACAGACTCAATAAATGCTGAGAACTGACTGTAGGCTTTGGCAATATGATCTGCTAGGACTTGAGTTCCAAACTCTGGGGAAACAGAATTGAGACTATATATAAATATATATATATATATATATATGAAGGTAGCATAAATGTTATTCGCCTGTTACCCCAGCCCTTGGGAAGATGAGGCAGGATGGCTGCCATGCTATGTTGTAAAGGGGAGCAGAGCTAGAACTACAGAGAAATAACTAGATTAGATGTGGACTAAAAAAAATATTGTTGTTTCTTTTTTGATGAGAAATATAGGGAAATTTGTATTTTGATAAATGATCCATTGATGGAAAGATATTTTGGTAGAAGAGTGGGTGTTGTGGGAACAATGTCTTTTCTCTGCAGTAAGATCATTCAAAATCCCTTTTTTGCTTCAGAATATTGCTTTTTTTATTTTTATTTATGTATTTATTTATTTGAGAGGGAGAGAAAGAGCAGGGAGAGAGAAAGAGAGGATGGGTGCTCCAGGGCCTCCAGCCACTGCAAACAAACTCCAGACGCATGCACTCCCTTGTGCTTCTGGCTTAGGTGAGTCCTGGTGAATCGAACTGGGGTCCTTAGGCTTTGTAGGCAAATGCTTTAACCCCTAAGCCATGTCTCCAGTCCTGTTTTTAATTTATTTATTTTTTTGTTTTATGAGGTAGGGTCTCACTGTAACCCAGGCTGACCTGGAATTCACTATGTAGTCTGAGGCTGGCCTTGAAATCACAGTTATCCTACTAACTCTGCCTCCCAAGTGCCACCACACCTGTTTTTTTTTTTTTTTTAAGTTTTTAAAATTTAGTTTATTTATTTGAAAGAGAGAGAAAGACGCAGATAGAGAGACAGAGAATGGGCATGCCAAGACCTTCAGCCACTAAAAACAAACTCCAGATGTATGTGCCACCTTGTGCATGTGGCTTACATAGGTCCTGGGGAATCGAACCTGGGTCCTTTGGCTTTTCAGGCTAGTGCCTTAACCAGTAAGCCATCCCTCCAGCCCTCAGTACATTATTATTATCCATAGACTCTCTAGCATATGGTGATCACAGAAACTTATTCCTCTTACCTAAGTATAACTTATTCCCATTAATCAAATGCTCCCCACCCCTTCCTTCTCTCCATGCTACTCAGCCTCTGGCGACAAATATCCTGCCAACATGTTCTATAAAATCAACTCCTTTGGACTCCACATATGAATAAGATCACATGGTGCATGTCTCTCTGTGACTGATTTATTTTACTTAACAAAATATTCAGTTCTGGGCTGGAGAGATGGCTTAGTGGTTAAGAGGCCTGCCTGCCAAGCCTAAGAATGCCTGTCTAATTCTTCGGGTCCCACGTTTAGCCAGATGCAAAGTGACACAAGGGCTCAATGCTGTGCTTGCCCACAAGGGGACGCTCGTGTCTGGAGTTTGTTCACAGTGGCTGAGAGGCCGCTGGCGCCCCCATTCTCTCTCTGTCTCTGCCTTTTCTTCTCTCTCTGTCTCTCGCAAATAATAAATAATAATAATAATAATAATAATAATAAACCATTCAGTTCTATCTTTGTTGTTGTCAGTATTAGTATTAGCATTTGATCCACTTCATGAATGAATAATATGCTATTGTATGATCTATATTTTCTTCAGTTTAGTTTTGTTTATTTGAGAGAGAAAGAAAGAAAGAGAGAAAGAGAGGGAGAGAATATGAATGAATAGGCAAACCAGGCCTTCTAGCCACTGTAAGCAAACTTCAGACACATCGGCCACCTTGTGTATCTGGCTTTAAGTGAGTATTAGGGAAATGAACATGGGTCCTTCGGCTTTGCAGGCAAGTGTGTTAACTGCTAAGCCATTTCTCCAGCCCTGTTCTATATTTTCTTTATCCGTTAAGCAATACGTTGTTTTTCCAGTTTGACTGTTGTGAATAATGTGCTAAACATAAGTCTGCACATGTCTCAACATGCTGACCTCATTTCCTTTTCTCATATACCTACCAGGGGATTGCTGATTCATGTGATAATTACATTTTTCAGTCTTTGAGGAACTTCTGGACTTTCTATAGCGTTTTCTTTGTTTCACATACTTCCCAGAATCTGTCTTTTACCTTTTTGATAACTGTCATTTTACTAGAGTACTGTGACTCTCATTGTGTGTGTTTTTTTTTAACGTATTTTATTTATTTATTTATTTATTTATTTAGTTATTTATTTAGTTAGTTAGTTAGTTATTTAAGCGGCAGAAAGAGGCAGAGAGAGAAAGAGAAAGGGAGAATGGGCAAGCCAG
Organism: Orientallactaga sibirica; assembly: GCA_036365145.1. Lineage (NCBI taxonomy): Eukaryota > Metazoa > Chordata > Mammalia > Rodentia > Dipodidae > Orientallactaga > Orientallactaga sibirica. The sequence continues at coordinate 3,300,551 of JAEOAD010001797.1, forward strand.
GTCCTCCAGCCACTACAAACAAACTTCATCTGGCTGACGTGAGTCCTGGAGAATTGAACCGAGATCCTTTGGCTTTGCAGGCGAATGCCTTAACCACTAAGCCATCTCTGCAGCCCTTGGTGTGGTTTTGATTTGCACCTCATTGAGATGAGTGAATTTGAGTGCCTTCTTATGTCCTTTGCACATTTGCATGTCTTCTTTTGAAAAATTTCTACTTATATGCTAAGGAGACGGTTCTTAGCTAAATGTGCTTACTTGAATGTCAACCTTCCTGCATTCAATTCTGCAGCCACCCGTGTAAAGCCAGATAAATGTGGATGTCTGCGGAATTGAACTCATTCTGTCAGGCTTTGCAAGCAAGTGCTTTTAACCACTGTGCCATCTTTCTAGCCTCAAAAGATCATTGTCTGGTATCCCTCCTTTGTCGTACCCTGAATGCCAATAAGATACTAACCTCCATTTGGTTGCCTAGTACTAATCCACTTGAATGAATGTTTTATAAAGTGATTTTTTTTTTCACTATAACTTCTTTCTGGATTACTTACCTTTAGTTCATGTTTAGAACTAGAGATACCAAACTGTTACTTCCCTCAGAGCTAGAAATGTTTGATTCCACCTACGGCAACTAAAATTTCACAACGCATGAGACCTCTGTACACCATGGATTTCATTAGATGTGGATGTCAGTTCATGTCTCTGCTGTATTAGTCCAAGAACACAGAGTTCTAGAAGCATATGGATTTTCGACTATTGGAGTGATACATACTCAGTGCACTAAAATATCTAGATTAAAATCTCTAAAAAAAAAAAAAAGGGTGGGGGATGCCAAGAGCTCAACAGTGAAGGATATGTTTTACCATGCCCTCTAAGGCTCAGGGGGAACACTGCAGGAAAACGGGAGGAATTGATATAAGAACCAAAGGTTGAGTAATAGTATTTTGCTGTATTTTCTTCCTGATTGGTTACCAATACTCTCATGAGATCAGCATGGTTCTGAACCCATCAACATTTTGACACTGAGGTTGTAGAAAGATAAATGAAGGGGGCAGCTCATCAGAGGAAGGACTACCTTGAACTAGGAGAGTACAGGGATTGGAGGGTGGGACAGAGTGCACAGAAAAGGATAAAGGGATGGGAATAAAACAAATTAGTGGGCTGGAGAAATGGCTTAGCGGTTAAGGCATTTGCCTATGAAGCCAAAGGACCCAGGTTCAATTCCCCAGGACCCATGTAAGCCAGATGCACAAGGGGCTCATGCATCCGGAGTTCGTTTGCAGTGGCTAGAGGCCCTGGCATGCCCATTCTCTCTCTGTCTGCCTCTTTTCTATCTCTTTCTCTCTCTTTCTCTCTGCTTGCAAGTAAAAAACAATACTGTGTGTCCACATATTGCAATTCTCAATAAAAAGAAAGCATTAAAATGCCTCAGTAATATTTACAAAAAGAAGTGCTACACTTTAGAAAGGTGAACAGAACAGGGCCTGCATCCCTCCCAGTATATGACGTGTATCTGAAATCCAAGGCACAAAAGCAAGCCTCCTTCCTTCAGTTGCAATATCTGATATTATCTGAGATATTAAACCGAGTCTTAAGCGAAATGGCATGGAGCAGAGGCCCCAGCCAACTTATAATGGATGCATGGTAGGAGTAATATTTATCTTTTATTACTTTAGGTTCTAAGAGTTGGGAGTTCTTCGTAAGTGTCTAATAACCAACTTAATCCTGATTGATATACAGCCTGTGCATTTGCTCCCTCGAATATTTGCTAAATTCATTATCAGGCAAGGATTTCTGATCACTTTTACATCTGGGGATGGATTTATTTAAGGAAAATCATTATAGCACATATTGCAAATCAGCCAGAGAATAATTCACGTACTTATCCTATCCTCTCTTAAAATTAAACAGAGAAAAGTTATTTTAAGTAGTATTTAGTTTTCCCTATCTAAACCAAAGCATCTCGAGCAGAATCTATCTTTATTCAATTTTACTAGCTCTCCTGATAGCACTGCCATATTCCTGTCAATGTCTGATAATTCATTATCCTTCCACGTTTTCCATTTATTTCATCTGCTTGAGTTTGATTAGTGTAGAAATCAATTTCTACTGTTTTAAATTTCAGGTTAGTTTCATGTACTTCATAGATACTATAACTAAAGAGGAAGTTATTTCAGGTTGGCTTTTAAAGGGTAGTTAGCCTGATAAGAAAGCTGTATGTATTCTAACACCATATCTCATGCTATAAATATTTAATTTTAGAGAAGTGTACAATGCCCTTCCTGGCTAGCTCTCATACTGCTAGAGAGCTCTATGGGAATTGCTGGAGGCAGGCATGGGGGTGGGGGTGGGGCAATGATCACCAACAACACGAATAAGCAGGAAAGCAAGCTATGAAATCAACCAGCCGGGCGAGAAGTACACACTTGGGGCAATAGTGTCACACACCCTTTCTGGGTAACTAACTGTTCTACAATTGTGTTCAGTGGCAGAGAGTTAACATCTGATACTGGAAACCCTGTCAGAATCCCATGGTCAAGAAACTCATAGACTGTCCAGAGAGAGGCCTCCGCTGATCTCTTTTTTTTTTTTTTTTGGAGGTAAGGTTTCACTCTAGCCCAGGCTGACCTGGAATTTACTATGTAGTCTCAGGGTGGCCTCGAACTCTCAGCGATCCTCCTACCTCTGCCTCCCGAGTGCTGGGATTAAAGGCGTGCGCCACCACGCCCGGCTTCCACTGATCTCTTGATAAGATGAGTGTGTATACTCATCAAAAACCCTTAAGTGGGGCTGGAGAGATGGCTTAGTGGTTAAGCGCTTGCTTGTGAAGTCTAAGGACCCCGGTTTGAGGCTCGATTCGCCAGCTACCACATAAGGCAGATGTACAAGGTGGCGCATGCATCTGGAGTTCGTTTGCAGTGGCTGGAGGCCCTGGCATGCCCATTCTCTCTCTTTCTCTCTCTCTCTGCCTCTTTCTCTCTCTGTCTGTTGTTCTCAAATAAATAAATAAAAAATTAAAAAAAAAAACTCTTAAGTAACTATGCGTACCCCTTTAAGCCAAGCTGCTGTCACTCTTGGTTGGAGAATCTGCTTTATTTCACAGATGGCAAAGAAAACTGAAGACATCCATGATCCATCAATACAACAAGAAAGGGCAGACAACTGCTCACCATAAGTTGTGCCACCTCCACCTGATCTGTTGGTTCCAACGAAAAATTGCAGAGGAAGCCAGCGCTTGAGTATTTCTGACAACCAGCTCCAGGGAATGGATCAGAAATCCAGACCCTACAGAGAACTTAACACTAAATCGGAGGAGGCACAGACACGCCAAGGCTCAGGGACCATTGCAGAACAGTTGGCAGGAAGATTGTAAGAACCACAGGGTGGACAGAAATACCCCGAGGCACAGCCACGCTCCACAAAGACTGACTGAGGCCTAAGTACCCAATAGTGAACACAATATATCCCCAGTGAGGCTCCTCTCAGGGAAAGTGGGATGAGAGGAGAGGGAATATAACACTATAATCTTTGTAATAAATTTAAAAAATAATAATAATAAAAGAAGAATTACACAGCTATAAAGCATGTTTATTTTCCTCCGATTTCATGTCCCAACCCAAATAAAACCTGTTAAATGCTCATTGGTATTCTCCAAGAAATTTCTATATTGTTTATGTATATTAACTTATAAAGTAGCATTTGAGTTTTCTGTTCACTAATGGGGAATATATATTAATAAATATTATAATGTGCTATTTTCTTTTTAATCAATACCTCAGCAATCTATACCATTTGTCATGTAAACCACAGTTAATCTCTTTAAAGCTGCATACAGTTTTAGAGATGGAAAATATTGTCTTTAAATGTAAAATACAACAAGCTTCATTTTTAAAAAAAGCAATTAGTGCTTATTATAAATAACCTCACATGGTCTCAGATGTTTGATTCCAGCTGGTAACTTGGATCTCCATCCTCCAAGCTGGAGGAGGTGTCATCAGGGGCTTATCCTGGGGTCCAAACCAAAGGTGTGTTTGAAGGTTGATCTGAATTCTAGCCCCAAAGCGGAGAGAGTGGTGTGAGCTTGGGGATTCGGCTTATTGGTGTTTGTGTTTGTTGCTGTTGGCATTTGCTGGCTGTTTGGTTGTCTCTCTCTCTACTTGGAAACAGCTTCTTCTGCCATTATGGAATTTCCCCTAGATCTGTAAACTTGAAAATAAATACTTTCCTCTCCTAAATTTTGCCTGGTTTGTATGTTCATCCCAGCAATGTGGAACTGACTACAATAGCATATATATATATATCATCTATATATCTCTATATCCATCTATCTATAGATAGATAGATAGATAGATAGATATAGATATAGATAGATATAGATATAGATATAGATATAGATATAGATATAGATATTCTAATCACAGTGCTTAGATGTACTGAGATTTGATAACTGAAACAGAAATATTTCGAAAGAGAAAAGAAGTACTGATAAAAGTACAATAAGGGAATAGAAATTTGAAGGGACATTTCAGTAGAACTGCTGTAAATCTTTCCTCATTTAGATTCACTCAAGGTAGAATTCTACTGTTGAGTGGAATTTAAAAGTTGGCAAAATGGTATACGTCCTGAGGGAATTCACAGGAAAGAAAACACAAAATGAACAATCTGTTATATAATTTGGTAAGGGATTTAAAAGGGTAGGGACTCCCAGTGCTACACAAGGTTGTATGTGGGCGAGACGTCAGCTCTAAGCAGGAGGGTGCACAGAAGTCTCTCAGAAGAATCAACCTATTAACTTGGTCTCATGAGCCAAGTATGTTAGCAAGTAAAGGAGGAATTGTATTCTTTTAACACAGAAGGCAGAGTGTAAGTAAGTAAATGTCTGACATGAGATTCCGAGGACAGAAGGAAGCTTAGTGTGTCAGAGCAGTCTATGAGTGAACGAATGTGGAGAAGGTTTGATGCTAGAATTCCTGGGAGTTAAGTGGCACTTCATCTCTTTCTCTTAAAGGGAGGGATACATTGAAAACTGAAGCTGGTGCTCAGATAATATTTACCATAGAATTGTCATTTTGAGGAAGTTGCTCTCCCATGGCTTTGGTCCTCCAGCAGCTCATATAGAATTGCTAAGCTAAGTACCAAGGTGAAGCTCGATAAAGGCATGGTACATGATGCGGGACACATCCTGTTGGGGCCATCTCAACTTTAACCAGAGAGTAAGGAATATCAGTAACTTATCCTGAGGACAGAACATTCTGGGGACCTCACTGCTGTTGATAGTGGGATCATGTAGCTGAAATGCCGGGAAAAATCAATGAATAAAGCATGCATGCTGTGTCTCCAAAGCAGGATCTGTTTCCTGTTCCCTATGTTTAAGAGTACAAGATACGTTAGTCTTGGCTTTGGCCATTCCCATTACTAGCTCAAAGAAAAAAAAAAAAAAAGCTTTAAAGGATGTAAGGATGCTGTGTACAGACTGAGGGAACAAGACTCTTGTGTTTACCACCCAGTTCTGCCGCTTACAGGCTCTGCCAGTGTTTACACATCAGTTACCACACAATGGAGCATCAATTCACCGTCTATACGATGGACCTTGTAGTGAAACCCATCCTAAAGGCTTGCTGTGAAAAATAAACTCTGGGGCTGGAGGGATGGCTTAGCAGTTAAGGCATTTGCCTGCAAAGACAAAGGACCCAGGTTGGATTACCCAGGACCCATGTTAGCCAGATGCACAAGGGGGTGCACGCGTCTGGAGTTAGTTTGCAGTGGCTGGAGGCCCTGGAGCACCTGTTCTCTCTGTCTCTCTTTCTCTGTTAATTAATAAATGAAAGAAAGGAAGGAAGGAAGGAAGGAAGGAAGGAAAGAAAGGAAGGAAGGAAAGAAAGAAAGAAAGAAAGAAAGAAAGAAAGTAAGTCTGGTAATCCACACAATAAATTAGCCTTCAGCAGCTTTGAAGGAAATAAATATTGGCTACTACTAGCTTATTTCTTTTTTTAAAATTTATTCTTATTTATTTGAGAGAGAGAGAGAGAGAGGAAGATGCAGAGAAAAAGAGAGAATGGGAATGCCAGAGCCTCCAGCCACTGCAAACAAACTCCAGACTCATGCACCACCTTGTGCATCTGGCTTACGTGGGTCCTGGGGAATTGAACCAGGGTCCTTAGGCTTCACAGGCAAACACCTTAACCACTAAGCCATTTCCCCAGCCCTACTAGCTTATTTCTTAAGCACATCACTAAATAGTCTTGTTGAGGGATAGAAAGAACATCTCTTCTCTTTCATAACTTTGAAGGGGATTTGCTTTATGGCCATACTTGATCCCCTTAAAGTGCTAGTCAAGGAAACAGCATTTATATGAGCCCTCCTTGTAGGACTCACTTACTGAGCAATGGAGACATTTTAGAACATTTCTTTAATGTGACACATTCTGACAAGCTCCAAGAAACTGGAGATCCTGTAATGATGACCAAGGTAGTTCTGAATATGCAGAAAGGCAGAGAATAAAAGGTTTGAGCCAAAAAGGGTGGAAAATTACTAAGCAGAGGTCCATTCCAGGAAACTGACATTTTACTTACTGAGAACTAAACTGGAAACATTTTTCCCTAAAATGGAATGAGAAGAGGGTGCCCACTGTCTCTGCTGTGGTTCAGCATAGCGCTCAGATCTTAGTGCAATAAGACAAGGGGAAGATCCAAAAGGGACAAGAATAGGAAAGGAAGAAATGACAACAGCCCTGTTCACAGATGACATGACTCAACACTTGAGTCCCTACACTCTATCGGAAAATGCTGAAGTTGAACAAATACTTTCAGCAAAATTACAAAAGATAAAAATCAACATAAAAATCAGCAATTCCGGGCTGGAGAGATGGCTTAGCGGTTAAGTGCTTGCCTTTGAAGCCTAAGGACCCCGGTTTGAGGCTCAATTCCCCATGTACCCACATAAGCCAGATGTACAAGGTGGAACATGCATCTGGAGTTCGTTTGCAGTGGCTGGAGGCCCTAGTGCACCCATATTCTCTCTCTTTCTGTCTATCACTCTCAAATAAATAAAAATAAAAAAAAATTAAAAATTAGCAATTCCAACAAGGAACTTGCTGGAAAAGAAATTAAGAATCATACCCCACTCAAAATGACCCTCCCCAATGAGGCACCTACAGATGGGAATGGTTAAGTATATGAAAATTTTGTACAAATAAAACTTTCTATTATTTGAACAACAAAATGAAGGAATGCACCAGACTCAAGAATTTGTCCATGTTCCTACATTGGTAGATTCCGTAATGTGCAAATGGCTGTATTACCAAAAGTCGTCCACAGATACAATGCAAGTCCCATCAAGTTTCTCGTGATAGTCTGAGAACTAGGAAAGCCTGTAAAAATAAAATGATACAGGGCTGGAGAGATGGCTTAGGGGTTAAGGCACCTGCCTCCTAAGCCTAAGAACACTGGTTCCAATCTCCAGCGGTTCCAATCTCCAGTTCCCTCGTTTAGCCAGATGCAAAGTGACTCAAGGGTGCAATGCCACTGTTGACCACAAGGGGGTGCACGCATCTGGATTTCATTTCCAGCAGCTGAGAGACTGCTGGCACACCCATCTCTATCTGTCTTCCTCTCCCTCTCTCTCTGTCTCTCTCTGTCTCTCTCTCCAAAAATAAAATAAAATAAAATAATAAAATAAAATAAAATGATACAGAAACACAAAAGAGAATGAATACCCAAAGAAAATCTACGCGGAAAGGAAACTGCCTGAGGTACAGCAATTCCTGACCTCAATATACACCATGGAGCCACGGTGACAAAGAAGGCATGGCGATGGCACAAAACTAGGTAGACAGGCCAACATAATTCAATAAAGTATCCAGAGGTAAGTGCCTACAGCTATGATCACCTAAGGTTTTTAAATTTTATTTATCTATTTTCAAGAAGAGAGATACAGACAATGGAGAGAGAAAGAGAGAGAGGGTGTATCCAGATACAAGGGTCACTTTGTGTATCTGGCTTTACTTGAGTACTGGGAACTCAAAACTGGGTCATTAGCCCTTACAATCAAGTGCCTTAACAGCTGAGTCGTCGCTGCGGCTCACTTAATTTATGCAAAAGGCATCAATACCATACACTGGAGAAAAGGCCTATTCAACACATGGTACTGTCAAAAATGGATACCTACCTGCAGAAGAATGAAATTAAACACATCTTTTAAAAAAAAAAACCCAAATGATTTAAGGACCTTAATTTAAAATCAGAAAAACTGGGACTTCTGTGGAAAAACAAAGGGGATACACTGAATTCACAGCTATAGGTAAGCATTTTCTGAACAGGCCTCTAATAGCACAGGACACAACCCTATGAATCAACAAATGGTAACACATGAATAGAACAACCGTATGATTCAACTGTACCACTCCAGGACATCTATTCAAAGGATGTATTGTGTAACCTCTTTCTCTCTCAGAACTGAAGCAATAAATTGAAAGTTTCCCTCCTGGAGGAATGAGGGAGGCTATGGAGACTCAGGAGGTAAATAAGTCTGGGAATGCTAAAAGTTCAAAGATCACACGACACCCTTCCCAAGAACGTAGAAGACATAAACAACGGCTGGGTGTTCCTGCTTCAGAGACGCAGCCTTTTTTTTTTTTTTTTTTTTTTTTTTTTTGGTTTTTCGAGGTAGGGTCTCACTCTAGCTCTCAGGCTGACCTGGAATTCACTATGTTTTCTCAAGGTGGCCTTGAACACCGGGATCCTCCTACCTCTGCCTCTTGAGTGCTGGGATTAAAGGGGTGCACCACCACACCCTGCTAGAGGTGCATCTTTTGTGAGGCACACATGCAGTGGGGCTGCCTTTGAGTTATCCATGAGCCTGTACTGAGAACCCTCTCTGCTCTGGAAGTAAGCCAAAAATCTCTTTGGTTCGCCTGTTTGGTTCGCCTAAACTGTTCTGTCATTTGACTCCAATCTAAAGGGAATAGATGAGTGTTCATGTCTTCACAGGGACAACGTTTCACGAAACAGAATCTTTATATGCTGTGACCCCACCTCTGGTATCAGTTTTCCATAGCTGCTAATTTTTTTGCTGCCTGGACAAAGCACTTTACTTTTTGCAGGATTTTTGGCCCAGGGAGGGTTTAATTTCCATGAACAAGCAAAAGATTCATTCATTCATCTATCTGTCTATCTATCATCTCTCTATCTACCTATCTATCTATCAATTTATCTATCTATCATATATCTATTTATTTTATTGTGGACATGTTTAGTACAGATACATCGTGTAGTGGTACCATCCTTATCTCATTTAGAAAAGAACTGAAAACATGGGCTCTGAGAAGGGTAAATGATGAATTATGAGGTTTATTTTCTAGAGAATTTGGATCTGCAGGGAGGGAGGGAGAGTAAGCACTCTAGCCAAAAGTGGGTTCTCCTCTTTCCCAGCCAGGTTGGGAAGAAGGAGAATTTACCCAAGCAAGGACCAGGAGACCAGGAGAATCAGGGACCAGGAGATGGCAAAGGGAGCAGGAAGTGTTACCCACATCATTAGGCTTCTGTATACAGATCAGACTTCCAACCCATAGGAGACTTTTTGTCACACTGGGCTTTGTAATGGAGAGACTTAATTGGTTGGCAGAATGAAGAGACTGACTCATGAGAATCCAGCCCACTCAGGTGTGCCAGGCCCAGGAAAACTTGAAAAAGAACCAGGAGGCACTTCTGACTTGTTGCTTGCAGCAGTCTTGAAGGAGACTGTGGGTCCGACACGGGTTCTAGTCCTGCCAGGGCAGGCAAGGTGGGGCATCCCGTTTCTTTTTGAGCCTCTGTTGCTGGCTGACTGCCTATGAAGAGATATGTTGCTCCGGTTCCTCTTTTGCTACCTAAAACAATTTCGTGGAGGAATAATATTTCAGGCTTATAGTTTTTAGGGGAAACTTCATCATGGTGGAGAAAATGGGTGGGCTTATGGATCACACATGGGCAAGCAAGGGGGAGAATGACAATTGCAAGCTGGGTCTGGACACACAGCAGGCTGCATTCGAGATCTGCGCCCCAGGAACACACCTCCTCCAGCAGGGCTCTGCATACTGGGGACTAAATAGTACTTGATGCTACTTTGAAGCCCATGTTGGTCTCAATCTCCTGATCCTGGTGGCTGGAATTGCAGGCGCATGCCAACATGCCTGACTTTGGGCTGGGTTCCTTGTAGGATGATTTAACAGTGGTCTGTCACAGGCTTTACATCAATTTTCCAGTTCTATTTCCATTATAAATCTTGCGTGTTTTGATTTTACATATCTAGGGTCTGACACCGGATACTTTATTGCTTACTAAACATGCTTATTGCTTCTGAATAATACATATTTTTTTCAAATACAATGCAATAGAAATCCACTTATCATTATTACTGTTACCAAGAAAGATCACTTTGAAGGTTTTAGCGACTGCTTTCCACTTTAGGGAATTTTTTTTTTTTTTTTTTTTTGCCTGATGTTCCCCAGTGTTTTAAATAAAAATATCAATTAGGTAGCATACCTACTACATTCTAGTCATTATTATTACTATTCTAATCATGTTCATCATGTTTTGATCACAATTATCTTGTCATCAGATGATACTTTGTCAATCACTCACATCTTTTTTTAAACAATTTCTCCTGGGTTTTTCTATGCAACCATATTCTTCGCTACAATCTTTCCTAATATTTTCATTCTTTCTTCCCTGTTACTCAAGAAAGTCACATATAAACTTTGTGAGATGTTAAATGCATGCTTCATTTCTGCAGAAGCTTATGCTATAATAGAAAGAAAAAAAAAGATACTAGCCTAGATGTGAAAATAAAGCAGAAAGAAAAGCTCATGTTACAGGCTGTGCGGACCCCTTGTTGGGCATTATACACATTCAGAGAGAATAAGCATTATACGGTTTTCATTGTCATACTGGGGGCTGCACTAAGGGCCTCGTGCTTGTTTGTGAGTGTCCTACCACTGAGCTATGTCTGGCCTCAGCTTCCTCCCAATGCCTGAGTGAGTTTTTTTTTTGTTTGTTTGTTTTTTGGTTTTTCGAGGTAGGGTCTCACTCTAGCCCAGGCTGACCTGGAATTCACTCTGTATTCTCAGGGTGGCCTCGAACTCATGGCGATCCTCCTACCTCTGCCTCCAGAGTGCTGGGATTAAAGGCGTGAGCCACCACGCCCGACTCTGAGTTTTGAAAGAACGTGAAAAAAGCAGGAATGGAAATCCAGGTCCCGCTTCTCTTTAAGGAGCTGGTGAGATGTATTTTCTAACTTTTCCAGTGAATTCAAAGAAAAGATTAAGAGTCAGAAATGACGGAGACGGTCCTTTATCTGGTTTTATTTGGGGATTCATCAGTGTGACAAAACTCATACTAAGGCTGCTTATATTTGCCTGTGAGGTAAAATAACTCACATGGTTATGTTTTTGTCCTTATTTCCACCCTGTGATTTGTGTGTATGTACACATATATACATGTACGTGCATGCATGTGGGTGTAACAAGGTGATAAGTAGAAATATTTTCACTAAGAAGCTGTGGCAGTCAGGTCTGCATTGCTGACAGAAAACACCAGACCAAGAACAGCTTGTGGGAGGAAAGGGTTTATTTTGGCTTACAGATTCAAGGGGAAGCTCCCATGGTGGCAGGGAAAATGATGACATGAGCAGAGGGTGGGCCTCACCTCCTGGCCAACATCAGATGGACAACAAGAACAGGAGAATGAGCCAAACACTGACAAGGGGACACTGGCTATAACACCCATAAGCCCGCCCCCAACAACACACTGCCTCCAGGAGGCGTTAATTCCCAAATCTCCATCAGCTGGGAACCCAGCATTCAGAACACCTAAGTTTATGGGGGACCCCTGAATCAAACCGCCCCAGAAGCTGAGATGCTGTAGTTATCAGATACTATGATGTTGACTAAAGTAGCTTGTGGTGATAGAGCAGAGTAATGTCCTAGAAGGAACCATATGGTCCCTTCTGCTCTGTGAATCAAAGCTTCATGAAATCCAGGATTCAGCCTCGTAGTAATGTTAACAGTGTCGATAAAAGATGATTTAAGATCTTTCCACAAACAGGCATCTCGGAGGAAGAACAGACAGTCCGTGTCCATGTTACAAATCTACCTAACCCACGAAATCGAAGGGCCTTTTCACTGGATTTAGTTACATTCAATTTTTTTTCTGTCTTATTTTTACCATTCCGTCTAACTCGCTCCCATTCTTTCAGAGTGAAGATTCTTGTCTGACAGCATCAGAAGCAGAGAGGAAAGACCATCTGGGATAAGAGTGAAGAATGCCGAATCACCTTCCTGGCTGTAGCCTCAGGAGCTGTTTTCTTGAGGTTAGAGTGACCTCAGGGTCTGTCATCATCACCCCAGAACTACCATTTTATGACATAGACCTTCTCCTTAATGAATTTACACAACAATCCTTATAACTGAGTGTAGTATTTTTTTTTATTATTTCTCTGAACAATGAAAAAAAATGTCATGGCTGGGTTAAATCTATGCTACAACTTTGCCTGTTACCAGTGCTGTGGGGAAAAGTTGGGATCAGCAATGAATTTACTTTTATGACTGCATAATGTGAAAATGATTTCACCACACAGCAATGGGATTAGCCTGCCTCTGCTATTAGTTTGGATCCAGTGATATTTACAATCTCCCTGGACTGATCAACTGGATTCGTCAGCTCACCATTTAGCTGTATATTACATTTCCATGACATGTTTGACGGACATTGAGACTGTTAGCTTTTCACAATATATTGGTATAGAAAGGGAAAATAAAACATCAAAATAAAAGAGGGGCAAATTGGAAACAAGACTTTCAGCGGAAGGTGGGTGGGGAAAAGGGACAAAAGAAGACGATGGGAGGGGATCCTGATCACATTACATTATCTTCATGTATGAAAATTGTCAATAAGAACGTTTTCAAAATATTTTTATTTATTTACTGAATAGAGAGAGAGAGAGAGAATGGACACACTGTAGGCCTCTAACCATTCACTGCAAATGATCTCAGGATGCATGCACCCCCATGTGCATCTGGCTTACATGGGTAATGGGGAAGCAAAACTGGGTCCTTAGGCTTCTCAGGCAAGCATCTTAACCACTAAGCCATCTCTCTAGCCATCAGTAAGAAAGCTTAAGAAATACATGCTTAGCCATCTAGGATCTTGCTGTTGAAAAAAAAGGTTATATGTATATATTTAGTTTCCAGTACTACTATTGTGATGGGAGAAAGCACTGCTCATTTGAATGCACGTACGAGTGGCCTACTGAGATTGGGAGGATAAGTAATCCATAGGTCTTCTTCAAGGGTTGAGACGCACAGTTTAGGGTCTCAGCCTGTACTTTGCATGCAGATCTGAGTGCTTGTCAAGCTTTCCTGGTGAAGTCCCCACACACAAAGATGCTGGAAAGCATGTTAGAGTCAACCTCTACTGCTGCCATGTCATCAATCTCTAGACCATGCAAATTAAAAACATTGCTCTAGGGGCTGGAGAGGTAGCTCTGTGGTTAAGGCAGTTGCCTGCAAAGCCAAAGGACCTCAGTTCTATTCCCCAGGACCCATGTAAGCCAGATGCACAAGGGGGTGCATGCGTCTGGAGTTAGTTTGCAGTGGCTGGAGGCCCTGACACACCCATTCTCTCTCTCTCTCTTTCTCTGTCCATGTCCGCCTCTTTCCCTCTCTCAAATAAATAAGTAATAAATTAATAAATAAATAAAAATTTTAAAAACCATGCTGCTCTAGGAAATTGGCTGAGCCAGAAAAGGTGCAATGGTACCTCTGTATCATTCCTCAGAAAAGCAATCTTTTAGAAATATTTTTATAATTATTATATTTATTTACCCGAGAGAGACAGTGGCAGATAGAGACAGACAGAGAGAGACAGAGAGAGGGAGAGAATGGGCACACCAGGGTCTTCAGCCACTACCAATGAACTCCAGATGCATTCGCACCCCCTTGTGCATCTGGCTTATGTGGGTCCTGAGCAATCGAACCTGGGTCCTTTGGCTTTGTAGGCAAGTGTCTTAACCACTAAACCATCTCTACAGCCCCAGAACAGCAAGTTCTGATGCATGTAACTTAAAGATTTTTCTTTGTGTACCTTCACCAAATCACAAGTTTCTTGATTTCCTTAGCAAATCTTTAGAGATAACAGGTATTTTAAAAAATATATTTCATTTATTTATTTATTTGAGAGAGATAAAGAGACACAGAGAGAGAGATACAGAGAGAGAGAGAGAATGGACACACCAGGGCCTCCAGCCACTACAAACGAACTCCAGATGCATGCACTCCCTTGTGCATCTGGCTTATGTGAGTATTGGGGAATCGAACCGGGATCCTTTGGCTTTGCAGGCAGACTCCTTAACCACTAAGCCATCTCTCCAGCCCTACCGCCATTTTGTTTTACAGGTTACAGTTACAGAAACACAGAGACAAACAACTTTATGTTGAGTAGCAGTTCTTGGCAGTGATCTGGTCACCTTCATATGACTTCATGACTCTCTTCTGGTTTTGGTTATTATGCTAGGCTACAGAGCCTATGTGTGTTTTGTTGTTGTTTGTTTTTGTAAATTACATATTAGACTGTTGACCAATCAAGTGTTTATTGAGTTTAAGTATTTTGTATGGCATATTGGCATATTCAGAATGCTTAATGCACAAGGAGTATCCATTTTTAGGTTGGTATTGTTTTTTTTTTTTTAATTATGCCAAAATAAAATAGGATTCAGGAAAAACAAATGTCAAGGGCCACCATAACTAGACTCCACAAAATTCAAATAATGTATTCCTTTAGTTCACCTTCCTACTGGAGCGCATGGATTTGATGCTTTTTTTTTTTTTTGAGAGAGAGAGGGAGAGGGAGACAGATAGAGATGGGTGCACCAGCAGTCTCTCAGCTGCTGTGAATAAAATCCAGATGTGTGCGCCCCCTTGTGGTCAAGTGCGGCATTGCGCCCTTGCGTCTCTGCATCTGGCTAAACGTGGGACCTGGAGATTGGAACCAGCGTTCTTAGGCTTAGGAGGCAGGCGCTAAGCCATCTCTCCACCCTGCTGCTTTTTTCATGAAGCCTTGGAACAGAGGGCACGGTGACTCTGGCTGTTCTGCCAGCGAGCTGAGCAGACATCGCTGCTGGCAGCACATTTTCTGCTCACGCAGAGGGCGCAGAGGAGAGCAGGGCGAGCTGAGAGTACCCGAGGGGAGGAGGAAGGGCTCGCGCCTCTATGTCAGTACATGAGAACAACTTCATGCCTTGGGTTCCATTTTGTTTCCCATTCTGCATATAATCAAGAAGAACAATACTCTTGTTGACTTTACATTTACTTGTGCCTGAATAATGAGTCAGCCGGCATCAAGGGGATACATATTGTTTTGACCTTATCTGAATATTGCTAACGGTAGTAATGTTAAGGTTACTGTGGTAAGTTCACCACTTAATAGCTATTGAAAGAAAAATCACAAAATCCTTGGGAATATAAACAAATTTAAGGGAATCTTTGAGAAATGCATGTAAAGAGAAAACTGTTTTGACATCAAGAAAGAATAAAAAGAAAAGTATATATAAAAAAAAAGCCGGGCATGATGGTGCATGCCTTTAATCCCAGCACTTGGGAGGCAGAGGTAGGAGGATCACCGTGAGTTCGAGGCCACCCTGAGACTTCATAGTGAAATCCAAATCAGCCTGGGCTAGAGTGAAACCCTACCTCAGAAAAAAGAAAGAAAGAAAGAATAGATTGGAATAGTCAGAAACAAAATTTCTGAGTATAGGCTGTATTGACCAGAAAAAATGTATAGTAATGTGAGAATTATTCATTTTATAATTGTACACATTATGAATTTTTATATATCAGAACTACAGAAAATATCATATATTATACTACTTTATCAAGTAATTATTTTATTCATTTCAGTATACTGATACATCCTATAATATCAGATATTGACATGCATTATACTATGTCAATGTACAGTTTTTACAATAGTATATGATATATAATTTATATATAATTATACATATTATATAGTATATAATATTTATATATTGAATATGTAAATATATATGGTATATAACATTTAATGTGATGTGCTGCAATGTTTAGATTTTCACTATATATGATGTCAATACACATTTACACATCTATAACATCCAAATGGTTTTGTGCAGTGTTTACATGTCTACTGAATGTACACAAAAGTCATATTTTCTCTGCTTGGAAAAATTAGACATGTTTCATTTTAATTTTTCTTCCTTGACTGTTTTTGTACAATATATTACTGCTCTTATATCATGTGATATCTATTAAATGTATTCTAGCAAAAGTGTCAAATAAGGGCTGGAGAGATGGCTCAGTGGTTAAGGCGCTTCTCTGTAAAACCCAAGGACCTGGGTTCAATTCCCTAGTACCCAACTAAAGCCAGATGCACAAGGTAGACCATGCATTCGGAGTTCTTTTGCAGAGGTTGGAGTCCCTGGCCCATCCATTCTCTCTCTATCTGTGTCTATCTCTCTTCTCTCTGTCTTTCTCTGCTTTGCAAGTAAAATAAATAAAATATTTAAAGAAAGTGTCAAATAAAGGGATCAGATAAAACAACCCAAACCAAATTTGCAGAGTTCACATATGGATAGATAGATGATATATATGTAAATACAGATACTGGTATAGATATATTAATTTTACCCCATACATATATCACATGCACAGATTAAGTATGATTAGAAATACAATTAACACACACCTCACGGTAGGGACTAGAACATGATTAAATCCTTAGCACATGTATAATAAACCTTTTTTATTGATTTTCTCTAATCTTAATGATGAATTAAACATTAATGTGATTTGTATTCATTACCACCTTGGGTGTGTATATGCTAATTTCCTATCAGATGTATATGTTAATCTTTCTCTTTACTGACATTTTAAAAGAGAATGCAATACCTTCTCTTATTTAATTTCCTCATTTTTATGTTATGTTCTAACATATATTTCCATTGGTGCAGATAGCTCATTTATTTCCACTGCTACATAGTACTCTATTATATAAATATATTACAAGCCATTTGAAGATACCTATTATGTTAAGGGGTACTGTGTGATGCTTTGATACGTGTATATATTACATAATGTCTAATATCTGTAAGCATACTATCTCTTTACACACATCATTTTGGTTAAACCTTTCAAAATCTTGTAGCCTTCGCAAATGTATAGCACATTATTATATCTAGTTTCCCAACTGTTCTGCTTGCAAAACTTGGTGACCTAAATGTTTTTATTAATGCACTTTTGTTTTTAATTTACCCAGGATTTTTAAAATTTATTTATTTATTCATTTGAGAGAGATAGAAAGAGGCAGATCGAATGAGTGGACCAGGACCCCCTAGCTGCTGCAAATGAACTCCAGACACATGTGCCATGTCATGCATCTGGCTTACATGGGTACTGGGGAATCGAACCTGAGTCCTTTGGCTTTGTAGGCAAGCACATTAACTGCTAGGTCATCTCTCCAGCCAGACAATGTCTTTTAATTTTTTTTCATATTTATTTATTTATAATAGAGAGGAAGAGGCAGATAAAGACAGAGAAAGAAAGAAGGTGCACAAACAAACTCCAGACACATGCACCACCAAGAGGATCTGGTTTTTGTGGGTGCTGGGGAATTGAACCTGGGACCTTTGGCTTTGTAGGTGAGTGCATTAACTCCTAAGCCATCCCCCCGGCCTGACAATTTCTTTTTTAAATGAAACCAGGGATAGGTATTGGGTTTTATAAACTTTTCATTCCATTGAAATGATTATCTTTTATCTTACTCAATATGTTCATGTAACCGACAACAACTTGAAAGCTTTTAATGTTTAGCCATCATTAAATATGCTAAAAGAAAACAATTTGTATCCTTTCTTAATCCATTGGTAAATTCTATTTATTTTATTCATTTATTTTTATTGTTTATTTTTTATTGACAAATTCTTTAATTGTAGACAATATCCCATGGTACTGTAAATTCTATTTTTAACATAATATTAAGAGTGTTTTATATATTTATGGAGGAGGATTAGAGCATATTTATTTTCTTTGAACATTATACTCATATTTCTATGCAAGCATAGAAATACATAAGGTTAATCATTGGTTTGGGATGATAATTTTCCTTTAGAAAGCATGTGAACATCATGTTTCAATCAGATTAAATTGGCACAAGTGTTAGGGACTAATTTTTCAATTTCTGTCAACTATTCTATCATACTCTGAATGTGTTCCTAGTAAATTATCATTTGTACTCTGTAGGTTTCTTCAGAGAAAATTGTTTCAATGTTTTTAGTAATAAAACATTTATTGTTCAATACCTTTGACAGTTTCATGTTTCATAAGGTGACAAGTTTGGATCGTTATTGGCCATTGGGAAGGAAAGGAAGAGCGGGGGTGGGTACATTAAGAAGCAGTGCTAGAGAAACAAAAGCCATATGTGACATGCGTCCTCCCACAGTCTGCTTTATCATCCCTTTAAGAACTCTGGAGTAACTTGCTGCAAAACAAAACAAGCACCTTTTTTTTTTTTTTTTTTTTTTTTTTTTTTTTTTAAAGAAAAAGCAAGATTAAAGATTAAAGCCACATAGACTGGACAGGTGCCTCCAAAGAAATGAACTCCAACAATGAAGGAAGGGAGAGGAAGAAAGAGAGGGAGAGAGAGATAGAGACAGAGACAAAGAGAGGATCTATCATTGTGGGGTTTGACAATTTCAAAAGCCTTGGGGCTTGTCCAGCCAATGTGAAACTCAGGCAAGAGTTAATATATGAGCCGGGCGTGGTGGCGCACGCCTTTAATCCCAGCACTCAGGAGGCAGAGGATTGCTGAGAGTTCGAGGCCACCCTGAGACTACATAGTGAATTCCAGGTCAGCCTGGACCAGAGTGAAACCCTACCTCGAAAAACCAAAAAAAAAAAAAAAAAAAAAAAAAACAGTTAATATATGGTTTTGAGCCCTTCATCAAGCCAACAAGATGAAAATTCAGGAAGAAATTTTGTTACCATCTTGAATCCAAATTCCTGCTTTTCTGGGAAACTTCATGTTTCCCTTTAAAGTCTCACCGGATCAGATGAGAAAACCACATATCACCATCCGTTATTGAAAAGTCATTTTAGGGGCTGGAGACATGGCTTAGCAGTTAATGTGCTTGCCTGTGAAGCCTAAGGTCCCAGGTTCTATTCCCCAGGACCCACGTAAATCAGATTCACAAAGTGGAACATGCATTTGGAATTTTATTTGCAGTGGCTAGAGACCCTGACATGTCCATCTCCCCTCCCCTGTGTGTGTGTGTGTCAAATAAATAAAACAAAATATTTTTTAAAAATCATTTTAGCCAGGCATGGTGGTAAATGCCTTTAAACTCGGCACTTGGGAAGCTGAGGTAGGAGGATTGCCATAAGTTTGAGGACAACTTGAGGCTGTGAATGCCAGGTCTGCCTGGGTCGAGTGAGACTCAAAAACCACATAAGTCGGGCGTGGTGGCACATGCCTTTCATCCCAGCACTCACGAGGCAGAGGTAGGAGGATCGCCATGAGTTCAAGGCCACCCTGAGTCTACACAGTGAAGACCAGGTCAGCCTGGACTAGAGCAAGATCCTACCTTGAAAAACAAAAACAAAAACAAAAACAAAAAACCTAAAAACAGATATAGTTCATGCCTATAATCTCAGCACCCAGAAGTCTGAAGTAAAGCTGGGCGTGGTGGCGCACACCTTTAATCGCAGTACTCGGGAGGCAGAGGTAGAAGGATCACTATGAGTTCAAGGCCACCCTGAGACTACATAGTGAATTCCAGGTCAGCCTGGGTACAGTGAGACCATCCCTCTAAAAACAAACAAACAAACATACAAAAGTCACATAAACAAATAATTAAATTAATAAATAAGAAAAAAATTAAAGTCATTTTATTACCACTGGTGTTCATATTAGCAAAATACCAATATGGCCACATGTAGACTAGCGTGAGCACAACGGTCTGACCAAGTGAACCTAAATTTTACATCAAAATAGTGGTGATATGAGTGATTCTATATGCGAGAAACTAAGTCCTGTAATATCTTATTATCATGTGTCTTTTTCATAGACTGAGGTCTGGAAAGATGGCTTAGTGGTTAAGGTGCTTACTTGTGAAGCCTGAGGACCCTGGGTTCGATTCCCCAGTACCCATGTAAGCCAGACACACAAGGTAGCCTATATGTTTGGAATTAGTTTGCAGTAGCTAGAGGCCCTGGTATGCCCATTCTATCCACCTCTTTCCCTCTGTCTCTATCTGTCTCTCTCAAATATTATTTAAATTTTTTTTTATGTGTGTGTGTGAGAGAGAGGAAGAGGCAGGGAGAGAGAATGGGCATGCCAGGGCCTTTTCAGGCACTGGGAACGAACTCCAGACACATGTGTCCCCTTGTAGGCATGTGTGACATTGCGTGCCTGCGTCACTTTTGCGTCTGGGTAAACGTGGGACCTGGAGATTTGAATAAGCGTTCTTAGGTTTCACAGGCAGAATCCTTAACCACTAAGCCATCTCTCAGCCCTTAAAAAAAATTTTAAAACATTTTAAATAGATAAAATATGTCTTTTGCATTAATTAATCTTTAGAGAATAATGCTGGTTTGCTAAAAGAGTTTTCTTGTTTCTATTACAAATTGTCCCCTCTCCCAGCTGTGAGTTCATTACTAGTTTGGGCTACAGAGTGAGTCTCAGATCATCCTGAGTAAGAGTGAGGCCCTGCCTTGAAAAAAAAAAAAATTCTGGCTCTATTTTTTTATTTCCTATTGACTTATTGATGTCTAGTTTTTATTAATTTCATCCTATTTTTCTTTAATTTCATTTTAATTATCTTATTTTATTTTAAAATGTAAACACAGCTACTCATTTTTTTTTTCTTCATTTTACACTATCAATTGGGATAGGTGAGCACCAAGAAAGAAAAATGGTGTGGGATTTTTCCCCCCCATACCAAGCAATGAGTTTTAAAGTAACAGGGTCAAAATAAAATAATTGAAATATTATTGGTATATATTTATATCACTTCATTGTTTCATTAAAATATGTGTATTGAACACCATATAAGTTCCTTTCTCTTTGTTAGTAAGCTATGTTTGAAACTCTTCTAGCTATTTCTACGTAGACTTCAGGAAATTCTTATGCATAATTTTAAATTTGCAGTTCATTTAGCGTAATTGTGAAGATAGTTGAATGAGAGTATGGGAGGGCCTGATGCACCCTGAGTTCAATCCCCAGAGCCCATGTAAACTTCCAGGCATGAACATGCGCGTCTGTCACCCTACTCCTGAGGGTGTGGAGACAGGGGAATTGCCAGAGGCTTGTGGGTCAGTCAGTCTCACCACAAACATGGCAGCTGTAGGTTCACTGAGAGACTCCGTCACAAGGAAACGACATGGAGAAGTGATAAAGGGTGTCACCTAGCGATTTCCCCTGGACTCTGCACACATGCACACATGGACACAGGTAGAACTCATCAGCGCGGGCGTGTGCACGCGCACACACGCACACACACACGCACGCACACAGATCCCAACATTATACACATACACCACACACACAAAAAATACAGTGTGTGTGTGTGTGTGTGTGTGTGTGTGTATGATGGGTGTCAATGTTCTAATTGTTCATTTCCAGTGTCCAATAGCACCTATATATATTATATATCATACACACACACACACATATATATATATATATATATATATATATATATATATAAATTTGGATATATACTTTGAATTCTAAATAAAGTAATTTCAAACATAGAATATTATAAACTAGGGCTAGTAAAATAATATTGATTATCTATCTTAAGCACAGTGTTAAATGTCTTTACATATCTAACAATGTTGAGCACAAAATCAGCACTATATTTTTTATTTTAAAATATTTCATATCATGTCATTTAAGCACATTTTATTTTTTTAATTTAATTTTGGGGGG
Organism: Orientallactaga sibirica; assembly: GCA_036365145.1. Taxonomy (NCBI): domain Eukaryota; kingdom Metazoa; phylum Chordata; class Mammalia; order Rodentia; family Dipodidae; genus Orientallactaga; species Orientallactaga sibirica. Next base: position 3,322,540 of record JAEOAD010001797.1, read on the forward strand.
GGAGGTTTGGAGGTATTCAAGGTAGAGTCTCACTCTAGCCCAGGCTGACCTGGAATTCACTATGTATTCTCAGGGTGACCTTGAACTCATGGCAATCCTCCTAACTCTGCCTCCCTCCTGGGAATAAAGGTGTGCGCCACCATACCCGGCCTCAAGGATGTTTTATTTTATACCTATATGAAACACAAATTTACAGATAATTTGAATATGATTAAGTAATAATATTTATTATTTAAAATATATGCATGGACCTATGTGCAAAGTCATTATTTCTATCAGGATAGTAAACCTGTGCAGCAATAAAAAACAATCTTCCCGTGTACTTTTACATTTCTTCTCTCTTGCCTGCTCTCCATCTGTCCATTCTCAGGTAATCTGTATCTTGTTCTCTGTATCTATAGTTGGCCTATTTTTAACATAATAGAGGTTGAAAAGAACATAATCTCTTCTTTTTTGAAGTGAATCAAGCTTGTCACTGAGAATCAATAGCACATTTCTCTTGTTAAATAGGATTCTGCTGTGTGGCACTGGAACTGGGCGTTTGCACCTTGAGGCATTTGGACGGTAATTTGTATTAGGTCAGATGGTGATGTTTTCATAATGAGACTAATGTATTTATTAAAAAAAAAAGTCTCTCTCTCTCCCTCTCTCCTTCCTCCCCTCCCTTTCTTCTTCCTTCCCTCCACCCTTGCCTCTTTCCCTTCCTCCCTCTCCCTCAAGCATATTATTCTTCATACCTAGAATTTTGGGTTCGATTTGTCGACTTTTATGTGTCTACTTTATTCAATTTTCTCAACCTTCTTGAACATGTAGAATAGAATCAAATCGCTCTTTTACACTTATTGTATAGAATTTTTATTGTCTATGTGAATTATGTATCTTTTTTCTATTGCTTTAATATATCTATTTGTGTGTGTGTGTGTGCAGTGTGTATTGTCAATTATAAAAAGAATGCAACTCAGAGCATATGACATGGTGTGCAAACACTTTACCTATCTTTAGCTACATGTCAGGCCTCCATAGCTGACAGTTTTTGGTTGGTGTAGATGTTATACGCCTGTTGCGTGTTCCGTCCTTTTTATATGTTCTTCTGCTTTGCTAATGAATTTAGCTAAGTTTTTGAAGACATTGAATGATGTTATTAAAGCACTTTTTTGATGAATTCTTGTGTTCGGTTATGAGAGTTTTAAATCTATCTCAATAGTCTTATAGACAACAGGATGCTAATAATATTTTTTCTTTTATACATTTTTGTTGTGTTTATAAAATATTGTATTTATTTACTTATTTATTTGAGAGAGTCAAGAATGGGAAAGAGGAAGATAGAGACAGAATGGGCGTGCCAGGGCCTTTAACCACCAACCAAAAAATTAGGACACATGTGCCACCTTGTGCATCTGGGTTACTTGGGTACTGGGGAATTGAATCTGGGTTTTTCAGCTTCAAAGGCAAGCATCTTATCCATTAAGCAATATCTCCAGCCCCTTTTATAAATTCTTTTTATAATATTTTATTTTTATTTATTTATTTGACAGAGAAAAAGAACGAGAGAGAGAAAGAGAATGGGTGCACCAGGGCCTCCACCACTGCAAATGAATTCCAGATGTATTCACCACCTTGTGCATCTGGCTTTACATGGGTCCTGAGGAATCGAACCTGGATCCTTTGGCTTTTCAGGCAAATGCCTTAACTGCTACGCCATCCCTCCAGCCTTCCTTTTATAAATTCTTTAAATGCTCAACATGAAGATTTATTACACAGTACAATATGAGAACATGAAGATTATAGCACAATGATGTATACAAAAAGCAAAAAGACTAACCAATTACAGGAAGCATAATCTTTTTATGTTGTTGTGGTATTGAGGCAGGGTCTCTCACTTTATCACAGGGTGACCTTGAACTCCCTCTGTAGCCCAGGCTGGCCTTGAATTCATGGAAACCTTCCTACCTTAGCCTCCCAGAATGCTGACCTATAGATGTGAGCCACAATGCCCAGCCTTGGATCCATTATCGTAACCACCATTTTATAAATGAATGAAAATGCCTATAGTTTCCATTCTAGGAAATGAGAAAGATGAGAGGGTACACGCAAGGTTTGCACATGGTAAAGGTTTCTTAAAACAATAGTCTGCTAAGCACATGAAGGTCATAACTTACCAATGACAGGAGTGAAGATTGAAATGCAGTCATCGAACTTGCTTGTCAGAAGTTTTAAACACTCCCATTGAAAGTGGCTTAAAATGAAACATCTCTGAGACCTGAAGGGGAAAAGAGTACATTTCGGTTGTATTTTTCTGATATATTTCTGGGAGAAAAAGAACACTGAATATATAAAGACAACACATGGGGAGAGCTTGCGCCAGAGGCTGGCGTGACTGAATTATGTTCAGAAGACCAAGGCTGAGGACAGAACTTGGCTCCTGAGGGTGGTGAGGAAAGATGGTGGACTTTAGACTGCCAGTGTCTTTGTAAACATGAAAATCCTCCATTTTCAGCTCTCTAGCTTCAACTCACTTTTGTGTTGATCACTTACTTGAACATTGAACTTTTTAGGGTCTCCGTTGGACTCACGGATATATTTGTTCACCCATAAGTCCCTCCTTGTGACTCTATCATGAACTTGGACTTCCTTCCTTTTGCTGTCACCTACTTTCATTTCATCCTTTTCCTATCTTTATACATTTTGGTTATAAGTCACAGACTTTTTTTTTTTCTTGTTTCATGATGAGTAGAGTTTGTGCTGTCTCTGATTTGGATTCGCTCTGTCCTTTTTGATAAAACTTTGAAATGTACATAGAGAAAGTATGCTCATGCTATCATCACTTTGAAAATCCTACCCTTGATCCATTCAAAGGTTCCAGAAATACGCATCTGCCCCCAATCTCACTCATACTCTCGGCCCAAACCTTTGACCCTCTAGCAAGCACCCTCTGCCACGTTGTTTTGTACTGAATGCAAAGTACTTAATATCAGTACTCAGCCACTGAACGAGACCACCTTGTTTTTATCAAAACTGCACAGAAAGAGAGTATTTGCAAGAAAAACATGCACACCCCCATCAAAGGCAGCTCTAACTACAACTGCAATTTGAGCGTCAATGTGTTTTCAGAGAAAAGCCACCAGGCTCCAATGGTTAGGACAGTCACCTCCTGGCTCAGTTTCTCTCTGGGTGCTAAAAAGTTTATCTTTCTTGCCTCTACAAGGCAAAGAGGGGCTGGAGGAATGACTTGGAGGTTAAAAGTGTTTGCTTGAAAGGTTGTCAATCCAGGTTCATTTCCTCGGTACCTAGATAAATCCAGGTGCACAACGTGGGGCACATGTCTGGAGGTAGCAGGCACTGGCATGTTCATTCTCTCCTCTCTCTCTCTCTCTCTCTCTCTCTTCCTCTCTCATTCTCTCACTCACTTTCTTCAATAAAAATATTAAAAATGAGTGGTGCTTTTATTTAGATTAGCAGAGAGAGAGCGACAGAGAGAAAGAGAGAGGGAGAATGGACACACCAGGGCCTCCAGACACTGCAAACGAACTCTAGATGCATGCACCCCCTTGTGCACCTGGCTTATGTGGGTCCTGGAGAGTCGAACCAGGATCCTATGGCTTTGCAGGCAAATGCCTTAACCGCTAAGCCATCTCTCCAGCCCCCAGGTTTGGATTTTGTTTTTCCTAAAGTAAAGCAGTTTGCATTTTAAAGGTACTTAAGATGGCAAAGACAATGGTTAAATGAACATTGCCTGAACTTGAAGCATGGAGACATTGGCACAGGCAATGGGGGCATCTCTCGTGTTTGGAGCACAAAGCTCTCTGCCAGGTTCAATTATGATGACAACATTGTCAGTTGGTGCATACTGAAAATGAGCATGCTAAGGACAGAGCTTGGGGATATGCAAAAGGGGAACTGATTTTGCAGTAAAGTTTCAAAAACTTATTGAGAAAAAATTTACATTCAATAAAAGTGATTAAGATCCAAGAAAATAATATTGAACAAGGACAACCTAGGGGAACTGCATTTAATTCAGTTTGATTTTAACATAACTCATCCTGGAAATTTCCTGATAAAAAACATAGACCCTTAAAAGAAAGAGCAAAGTATTCAAAGATAGCAAGTTAAAGGCTTAGTAGGTTCTGAGATTATGTTCAATTGCATAGAGATGGACATAATTCTAAAATTGGATTCTGTATATTAAAAAAAATAAACCCACATCAGCTATTTGATTTTGCTTATTTCCCGGAAAGAATGAATAGTTTATACAAATGCAAATCATTAAAAGCTAATTTCACTGTAAGACATTGTTTTCTGCCTTATGGTACTGTATGAGGTCACTTTTATGTGATTTAAATCCTCTTCCTCTGGGGATTGATTTGGATTTTCAAATATGATAAGAGTGAGTCAATAAGCAATGCAATCCCTGCAGGTGAAAATGATTAAGCATTTTAGATATTTTCAACTCTAAAGTGAAGAGATTTTTACACGGAGAAACCATGTAAGTGGAACTATGCTATTTTCCACACTTTAGTAATGTTTTTCTATTACCATTCTTTGACAGGCAGGGATAACTTAAATTTTGAATAGAATGCATGTTGACATCAGTACCCAGTTTGCTATATTAGACTTGTAGCCGTGCTCATATGCCTGCCTAGATAGTTCACAGTGTCATGAAATTACAGTGTTTGTTCTGTTTCATGCATGACATGCTAGCTCTCAGCTTCATAACTTGGAGACCCAAGTTACAAGCTTTAACAAACACCCGAGTCTATGGGAGACATACATTCTAACTCCCACATTTGGGTAAGGTGACAGAATCAGAAGTCTTAAAAACATTACCTATGTGTCAAACAGTCACAGCATGATTTTTAATTAATCTTTTCTTTTTTTAAAATTTTATTTATTAGTAACAGACAGAAAGAGGCAGAGAGAGAGAGGGAGGGAGGGAGAGGGGGAGACTGAATGGATGCACCAGGGCTTCCAGCCACTGCAAACAAACTCCAGATGCATGCGCCACCATGCACATCTGGCTTATGTGGGACCTGGAGAATCGAACCTGTGTCCTTGGGCTTCGCAGGCATGAGCCTTAACTGCTAAGCCATCTCTCCAGTCCCTTAAATGAATCTTTTCTTAACTAAGTTTTATTGCTGTAATTACACAATTGTTGAATCAACTTAAGGATGGATAAGTTATTTTAAGGTTAATAAAACATGTATACATGCATATGTACACACACATACACACACACACACACACACACACACACACACACACATATATATATGCTTATGGACTGCATGAAGGGGCAGGTCCTGCTGGTTTTATGGCAGGGGAAGACTCATGTGAAACCACTCATGTGACAATGGCTATTAGAATTTCTTATTTATTTATTTATTTTTAGTCATTTATTTGATAGAAAAAAGGCAAGGGGTGGGGGGAGAATGGGCATACCAGGGCTTCTAGCCACTGCAAAGGAAATTCAGAGGCATGTGCCACCTTGTGCATCTCAGAACATCTTATAGGAAGTTGTGTGCTCTCACTCTGATCATGTACCATTTTCCAAATTAAAGCCATATGGTGAAATTTAATCAGTCCAGTGGGAATAAACTAAGTTGTGATGGAAGGGTGGAAAAAATATGTATATTTTAAAGACGCAATCTACGATTTGTGTAGATATTTTAAAATAGACATTTTCTTTTCCTTGATATTGTCATGGGCTTCCTTAGCATATTGGAATCAAATCTAAATACAGCTTTGGAGGAAATTAAAGATTAAAGAGTAGTTGTTTAGCTAAAAAAAAAAAAAAAAAAAAAAATTTGAGGTTCTATTCCAAGGTGACTCATGAGGTCATTTGAGCACTTACCAACCTAGGGAACTACTCAGAATGTGAGGGTACATTGTACATTCTGATTTGCCTGCTTGATTTTTTTGGGGGGGAGGGGTGTCAGGCATTTAGAATATAGACACATGAAATTATTAAAATAAAAGTTCGACTGCAGCTAGGGAAGTCTTTCTTTTTTGACTTTCAACTTTTGCATAAGGGATTTAGTGGGTCTGAAAAGTTAATCTGCTTTTCAATTTAGCCTCTTGCAGGCTAAGATGTTGTTTGATCTTTGTCCATACCAACCCTTCAGCTAATTCAGGAAATAAATTAATTTAGAGCAATCATAGATATTTCCTGGTTCTTTGATCGTGATTTGAGCCAAGACTTTAAGCTCATGACCCAATATTTTCAATTTTTTCCTTCTCAGTATTATTATAAACAGGGTTTCATATTCTTTGTTTGGTGTAACTCTCGTGGTGTGCTGTGGGATATTTAATTTGCCAGGGTTATACATTCACAATGAAAAGTTTCATTAACACTGCTCAAACTTCTTTATAGTGGAAAAAGGCATTTCTTGTTTGTAAGCCAACACACCAATTTCCCATCTTCTTTTGAGTCTATTACCTGCAACCACCTCTGGTACCAAATATTTAATCAAGACTTAGTTTCTTTTTATTTTTAATTTTTTAAAGATTTTATTTTTATTTATTTATTTATTAGAGACAGTGAGAGGGAGAGAGAGACAGAGAGAGAGAAAGGGTGAGAATGGGTGCATCAGGGCTTCTAGCCACTGCAAACAAGCTCCAGATGCATGTGTCCCATGTGCATCTGGCTTATGTGGGACCTGGAGAATCAAGCCCGGGTCCTTAGGCTTCACAGGCAAGCGCCTTAACTACTAAGCCATCTCTCCAGCCCTTTTTTAAAAACTTTATTTATTTGAGAAGGAGAGAGAGATAGAGAGAGAGAAAGAGGGAGAGAATAAACAAACTCCAGATGCATACGCCCCTTGTGCATCTGGCTTTATGTGGGTCCTAGAGAATTATACCTGGGTCCTTTGGCTTACAGGCAAATGCCTTAACTTCTAAGCCATCTCTCCAGCCCCAAGACTTAGTTTCAAGCAACAAAACACTCCATCAATTTCGGCAGAATATTTGATAACGGAAAATTTATACTTAACAATATTCTAATCTGTGGTAGAGAAAAACACTCCAATCTTTCCCTTTAAAATGATTTCTAGAAGAGCACTTCAGAACTTGACCATGTGAAACTTTTCCTTTGCTGGAGTCAAGAAAATGACATTTTCACTTTTGATACCAGGACGGGAATAGCTTAATTGCATGCAAAGATTATAGCACCATTCCTAGAACTGTGGGCTCTGCTAGAACCAAGGGAAGATGCTTCCCACTCTACCACTTTTTTAAAAATTTTATTTATTTATTTATTTATTTATTTATTTATTTATTTATGACACAGAGAGAGAGAGAGAGCATGTGAGTGAGAGAGAATGGGTGTGCCAGGGTCTCCAGCCAATGCAAACAAACTCCAGATGCATGCACCACCTTGTGCATCTAGCTTATGTGAGAACTGGAGAATCGAACTGGGATCCTTAGTCTTCGCAGGCAAGCGCCTTAACCACTAAGCAATCTTTCTAGCCCCACTCCACCGCTTTTTAATCCATCTGCTGAGGTTGTGAATCCAAACCCAACATGAGCCCATTACACTGGTAAATCTAAGACACAAATAATACCAGGCAGGATTCTGAGTCTACTGTGACAACTCCCCAACCCTAAGAATAAAACTTGATTTCAGACACAGTCTTAGCAGTAATCTGTTAGAGCCATTCTCTCAAATGAGCCCCAAACTCTAGTTCACTTTGGTTTTCCTGCTTCTGCCGACAAAGTCATGGTTGAATACATCCTCATCCACTCAGCACTCTTGAACTTTGAGCTGGTGATTGGTGAAGTGCTTGTGCAGCCTATCTTAAAGAGGGGTTTTGGGCTGGAGGGATGGCTTAGCGGTTAAGGCACTTGCCTGCAAAACCCCAGGACCAAGGTTCAATTCCCCAGGACCCACGTAATCCATGTGTACCAGGTGGCACATGCGTCTGGAGTTTGTTTGCAGTGGCTGGAGGCCCTGGTGCACCCACTCTTTCCCTCTTTCTCTCTGCCTGTTTCTCTCTGTTAAGTAAATAAAAATAAAATATGTAAAAATAAAAAAGAGGGGTTTCTTTGAAAGGATGCACATGTAACTGTCCCAGGAGCCCCAAGAATATCACTAATAGATATTAATTTTCATGTTATACCTTTATCCTCTGGCTGTGCCAAGGAGCCAAATAACAACAACAACAAAAAAAGTCTGGCAGTGACAGTGATTGCGCCCTTGTTGAAGGGAAGTATTGCTTTCCCATCTTTGCCATCCTTCCTGCCTTATTTCCTTTCATTAATGCTGTCCAGCAATTGAATATAAAACAGCACATCTTCAGCTCCTACATGGCCCTAAAGCCGACTTTCATCCTTTCTAATGACCAGCACCTGTCCATCTGTGCCTGAGCTGCAGCCACAGAACTTAACGTCCTGGTGTGTGTTCTCACTCGTTTCCAGCCTGTACTGAATATTCATATAAAAGAACAACTGTATTTTTAAAGGCCTTAAAATACTTGATCCATTATTTATAAGTGAGCTATGCCATAAAGAATAATAACGGGGCACATATTTGACCTGAGTTTCTAATAGACCTCCAATGTTGTGCAGCCTAAACACACGGTAATTCATTTAAAGGTTTGTAAAAGGGCTGGAGAGATGGCTTAGCGGTTAAGGCACCTGCCTGCTAAGCCTAAGAACCCGGTTCCAATCTCTAGGTCCCACGTTTAGCCAGATGCAAAGTGACGCAAGGGCGCAATGCCACACTTGACCACAAGGGGGCGCACGCATCTGGATTTCGTTCACAGCAGCTGAGAGTCTGCTGGCACGCCCATTCTCTATCTGTCTCCCTCTCCCTGTCTCTGTCTGTCTCTTTCTTTGTTTCTCTCCAAAAAAAAAAAAGTTTGTAACAGACATCCAGAATTAAATGACAATGCCCTGGTTGTAATTTTGTGCTAGAGCTCTACACAATGTCACCACTGAAGGAAAATTGAAAAAAGGTTTCAGAGATTTCTGGGCTGGAGAGATGCCTTAGTGGTTAAGGCATTTGCCTGCAAAGTAAAATGACCCCAGGACCTACATAAGCCAGATACACAAGGTGCCACATGAGTCTGGAATTCATTTTCAATGGCTGGAGGCCCTGGTGCTTCCATTCATTTTCTCTCTCCCTATCTCTCTCTCTCTCTCTTTTTATATCAAATAAATAACATAAAGAAAGAAAGGTTTAAAAGATTTCTCTGTATTAGTTTGTGCAAATGTATGGGAATTATGATTATCTCATAAACAAAACAGTAAAAAAAATGGTTGCATTACATATGCATCTACTTTTTTTTCCATTAAGGGAAAAGGTGAGGCCAGATGAAGGTAGCTTATAATTTTATCCTAACAGAGAACTTGGGCTGGTTTCAGAATCCTGCTCCATAATGTCTCTATTATACCCTGGCCCTCAAGTACCAAATTATAGTTCAGTGAAATTTTGTATAGGGGAGGCAGAAAAATAGGTGTGGGCAAAAACTTAACCTATACATAAGTTAATTTGTGTGATAAAATGGTTTGGTTTTGAGATTTCAAAGGAAGTGTTATTTAGGCAGGATCTATTCTATCTATTGTAAAAAAAAAAAATTGTGGATATTTCAACTACAATTAAGACTGGAGGAACTGAGGAAATAGCTTAGTAGATAAAGTGCTTGTGTACAGGCCAAAAGTCATAGCTTTGATCCCAGCACCGATGTGAAAGCTCAGCGTGACAGCAAGTGCCTCTAATGCCAGTGTTAGGGAGGCTGAGAAAGGAGGATCCCACTGCCTAGCTGGTCTCCCCAATTCAGGTAGCTCAGAGAGAGACCGTAGCAATACGTGTCATCGTTCTCTATGGCAACCAAAGCTCACAACAGTCACCCTCACAATGTGGCATCCTGGGGGCATAACAACGTGTTAGCAGGTTGTATTTCTTCCCTGTTGGAGTAGATCTCTCTCAACTCATACGTTGTTCCTTGGGAAGTGGATTTGTCCTATATGTGTTACAGTTTGAAGTGTGCTTATGTAAGTAAGTGTCGCACTTGCCCAAATGGAACACAGCCATTGGAGCCATTTCATAATCTGCATCTGCCTCCCACATGTTTCTATTCAAAGATATAAGATGGTCCCATCATGCCAAGTGCAGATCCACTCCATGGTTCAGGCTGGGTCATGGGGGAGATTAGCACACACAAGCCTCTTCCTTTACCACATCCTATAGATAAGAAACAAATATGCTATCTTTTATTTTATTTTATTTTATTTTATTTTATTTTATTTTGTTTTGTATTTTATTTTTTGAGGTAGGGTCTCACTCCAGCTAAGGCTGACCTGGAACCCACCATGTAGTCTCAGGATGGCCTCCAACTCACGTTGATCCTCCTACCTCTGCCTCCCGAGTGCTGGGATTAAAGGTGTGCACCACCACGCCTGGTGAGATCTCTTATTTTAAATGATGGTGTGTTAAATACATTTCATATGTTTGATGAGCTAAAATGGACTAGCATACATCAAAGCAAATTCCCCCTGGAAATGGAGAACAGCTCTGGAAAAGCACACTGGGGACTTTCACGGCATACTTTACCCAATGTGATTATCATCTACTTTATTGGTCAGCTGAGGCCACACCGGCTTGATTTGATGCAAGGACTGTGATCTACTGAACTGACCAAAAGGGTTTTTCCCAGGCAGCTGGTGACTGTATGCATATTTCTATTCCTGTCAAAATAAAATGGGAAATCCTTCGATTTCCATCTGGGAATGATATTTCAAATTCTGTGACAGTTCAGTTCAACAACTGCTCTTCCATCAAATATTTTTGGCTGGTGACTTAGTGGAAACAGTTTATAATTTTAATAGGTTTTGTTTTTAAAGATTTATTTATTTATTAGAAACAGGAAAAGGGAGAGAGAGAGAGAGAGAGAGAGAGAGAGAGAGAATGGGTGTACCAGGGCCTCCAGTCACTGCAAACGAACTCCAGACGCATGTGCCACCTTGTGCATCTGGCTTATGTGGGCCCTGGAGAATTGAACCAGGGTCCCTAGGCTTTCTTGACCGCTAAGCCATCTCTCCAGCCCTTAGCAGTATTTTTAAAATTATTTTTATATTTCACAACACACTGTGGACTTGGTTTCTAGTTTCAAATGAAATGTAATGTATGAATATTGAAATGTTTTATATTTAAGTGTTGGAGTTCCCTTCTCATTGCTGGGACAAAGAAGCCAACCAGAAGCAGCCGATGGGAGGAAAGTTGTACTTTGGCTTATAATCTCAAGGGGCAGCTCCACGATCACGCGGGAAAGCACGGCACGAGTAGAGCGTGGACATCATCTCCTGGCCAAGCGCAGGCAGAAAAGAGTAGCAAGAGAATGAGCCAAGTTATGGCAAGCAGGACCAGTCTACGATACTCCTAAACCCACCCCAACAACACACCTCCTCCAGTAAGGCTCCCCTCCCAAGTTGCAATCAGCTGGGGACGAAACATTCAAAACGTATGAGTTTATGAGGAACACCTGATTCACACCACCATGCTTAGTAAACATATAGCATCTTAATGGGGTAAACAGAAAGCATGTTTGCTCATAAAATAATTATATATATATATATATATGATTTATATAAATAAAATATATGTATGCTTATGCTGTATAAGAAAGAATAATGAAACAGTGGTGTAAAATGCTTAATGAAATTAAATTTGGGTGATGAGACATGGTAGATTTTTTAAAACTAATTTTATTTATTTATTCATTTATTATTTATTTATTTATTTATTTATTTATTTATTTATTTATTTATCTATGTATTTATTTGAGAGCTAGAGAGACAGAATGGACATGCCAGGGCCTCTAGCCACTGCAGACAAACTCCAGATGTATGTGCCACCTTTGTGCATCTGGCTTTATGTGGGTCCTGGGGAATCAAACCTGGGTCTTTGGCTTTGCTGGCAAACTCCTTAACTGCTAAGCCAATGCTCCAGCCAATATTTTTATTCTGGATATTTTTAAACTTTGAAATTATTTCGAAATAAAATTGATAAACACAGAACTAGGAAGCAATGATATATATATATTCTGTTTCATATTGCAAATTACAGGTGTTTACATGGTATCCTATCTATGGTGAAATGTACCACATTTCATCTACTGAACTGCCAAGAGAATGTGCTAAGGTAGCCTCACATGCTCTCACTTCCACACATATAGAATACAGGCTGATATGGGTTATTGCTCTTCTAAGATCACATAATTAGTAGTCTAAATTCTAAATGAGTCTTACAGAAACATCATGGCATGTTTTTAATTAAAATCAGGGTAAAACACAGAAAGAAAATTAAATTTGTGTTTTGATCATCAGAATATATATATATATATATATATATATATATATATATATATATATATATAGTATTTTATGACATGCCTTGAGACTTGTCATCTAAGGAATTAAGGTGAGATTATTTTTGTTTGATTCCACACATAGAGGATATAATGGTCTGAGGCTGTTCATGATATGAATGAAAATTCACTGCAGACTGTGGAAGGAGAGCAATCCAAATTAAAAGTGAAGCTACCCAATTACAAATTCTAATTTATTTGGATTAATTCCACTCCAATAGGCAATTTGTTTTGACTTATATGGCTCAGAAGAACTGGAAGACAAACATTTTAATATGAATAGGATTTTCTCCTTAAGGAGAAATCATCTCAAGTGATTCCATTTTATGTGGAATGTAGTCAGCAGCCCATAATCAAATTCCATTATATCCAGTGAATAGTTTTCCGTATCAGCTTCATTTTCCCCACCATTGGATTTTCAGGTCCTTGTGCTCATCTCTCATTTTAACCACATCAAGTTAAACAGAACCTATTAAAGCTCTTTGAGAAACATTATATGTTAATCTACCATACCTTGCATGTCATAGGTGCTCCACAGACGTTACTGGTAAATGTCTGTCCCACATACATATACACAGTGCGTATCTATATGAACCAGCACTGTGGAGGATTCAGAGAAAGGCAGTAACCCTACTAGTTCATTGAAATAACGGGCATATTCTTTTAAGGGGACATTTTTATTTTAGCACTAGAAAGCAGACAGAAGCAGAGGGAAATTTGCTAAGTATAGAATGAACCGCATGAAGATATCTAAGGGCAAGTTCAGCACCCATCTCAAGTGAAATGACAGGCTTTCAGAAAACATACAACACCCACTCAAAACCCAGGGGGTGGATTGCTGAATATCAGGAGACAGTGGCATGTTTTGGCCCCATCAATGTCTTCTGAAAGACAGCATCAAAACGACTGAGTATGGGTCGAGGAGGATCTCTTGCAAGCGAAAATCTACAGATCATAGGGGCTCTAACCGAGTAACGTTCTTGTACTTCAGTACTGGTCACGTTCTGCTCTGCCTTCCTGAACACGTGCACCATCAACTCACCGACTGTGAAATGGGTCAGCCCATTTCCCTGGACCAGAGAAAGGAGCAAGTACGATAAAGCACAAGTCACTTTTATCCAGGTGTTTCCTTTGAATCATCCATGCAGACAGAACCTGGACCATTTTCTCATATAGATCCTTGGCCAGAGTTCAGTTAACTGTGCGCACCGACTTCTCAGGAGGTCTAGAATTAATATGTATTATTCACTCACATTGAGCTGCTAATTGCTGATGAAGTTACTGAAAAGATGATTTATCTATTCTCCTTCCCTCCTTCCTTCCTCAATCACTTCCTTCCTATCTTCCTTCTTTTAGTTTTTTCCCTTTCTTTCCTTCCTTCCTTCCTTCCTTCCTTCCTTCCTTCCTTCCTTCCTTCCTTTCTCTCCTCTCTCTTTCCCTCCCTCCCTTCCTTCCTTCCCTCCCTCCTTCCTTCCTTCCTTCCTTTCTTTCTTTCTTTCTTTCTTTCTTTCTTCCTTTCTTTCCTTCTTTCGCTTTATCGAGGTAGGGTTTCAATCTGGTCCAGGCTGACCTGGAATTCACTATGTCTTCTCAGGGTGGCCTTGAACTCATGGTGATCCTCCTACCTCTGCCTCCCAAGTGCTGGGATTAAAGGCGTGGGCCACCATGCCAGTCTCCCTTCTTTCTTTTGAAATAGGGTATTGCTCTTTAGCCCAGGGTGGTCCTCCTGTCTTAGCCTTCCTGTGCTGAGATTATTGGAGACCACCACCATCAGCTCTCTCTTTCTCTGCTTTCTTCTATCATCTTTTCTTTCAGCCCAGTTCCCTCCCCCTTTTCTCCTGAGACATATCCAAGAGGCTGGTTTGGTACATACCTCTTTTAATTGTTTCTTAGCAACTTTACATTTTGGTAGAAACAAGAAAGGTAAAACTGAAAACTCATTTACTCAGAGTCCCTAAGACCAGGGTCTAAATTACTTATTTACTTAGTTTTATCAGTCAGATTCACCCCCACAAGACTACCTCAGAATTAAGTTAGGTAAAGTACTGGTTTGAGATTTCTATTTTGCTTGACAGTTATCAATCTGAGATGGCAGGTTCTTGAGCTCCACACTGGATTTGCTCCACACAGCAGACAGAGAAATGCAAGTATCAGCAAGATGAACACACACAGAATTGGACAAAACCCTAAGGTCTGCCTCTGGCGGCATATTTCCACCAGCAGGGCTCCACCTCCCCAGTGCTTTCACAAGTGGGAACTAAGTAGAAAACTTAATCACAAACACCTTAGACTATGGGGTGTTATGTTTAAAACCCCCACAATTATTCCAGAGTCAGTGTCTGCACCCCCTCAAATGGGTCTTTTTATTAACACACAAAAAATTCTGTTAAACTTAAAATTGTTGTGTTAGATTCTGTTCTCTGCAATGAATAACTCAAATCATTAAGCTGAAGATATAGGAAGGAGGGCTGGAGAGATGAGTCAGTGGTTAGAGACGCTTGCTTGCAAAGTCGAACAGCCCTTGGTTTGATTCAGCAACATCGATATGAAGCCAGATGCACAAAGTGGTCCGTGTATTATGGAGTTTGTTTGCAGTGGCAAGAGGCCCTGTCATGCCCATTCCCTGCTTATTCTTTCTCTCTTGCTCTCTGTTTGCAAATAAGTAAATAAATAAATAGGTAAAAATAACATAGTAAATCATGTTTTTTTAATTAAATAAACTCATACAATTATCAGGTAACCAAATAATTAGCAATTGCTAGATGGCACAATTGATAAAGCTTCAACTTTCATATTAGATCAAACACTTAATAGAAGCACTCACATAGCACACTTTAAATATTTTAAACTTACTGCCCCCAAACTGAACAATACAATTTTGAAACAGTTAATATATTCAAAATGTAAAAGGAATATTTTTAGGTAAAATAATACATTCTCTGCAACTGTGTAAATGAAGCAGAGAATTCCCCTAACCATAGACTTTAAATCCATAGGGATTTAAACATAATTTATAGGATTTAAACATAATTCAAGTTTATGTTTAAACTTGAATTATGTTTAAATCCTATAAATCAAAAGCATAGACCTTCAGTTAATAAGAAAGAAAATCCTGTGTGTACTCTTTTGAAGAGTCACACAGAAGGAAAAACATAAGTTATGAAAATAAGGATATATATATATATGTGTGTGTGTGTGTGTGTGTGTGTGTGTGTGCGCGCGCGCGCAATGGCAATAATAAATGGTCAGAAAGAGCTCTCTTTTGCTTAACATGTTCAAAGCTAAGTTGAACATCCTTCCAACTACAACAGTAAGACAACAGGGCTTGGTATATGTCACAGTTAGTAAGGCATCTTCTGCTGTTTGAGGACCTGAATTTGAATCCCTAGAAACCACACACAGCCAAACTCAGCAGGCCTTGTCTCTAAGTCCAGCACTCCTAAAGCAAGATGAGAAGTGGACACAGGAGATGGGCCAGGTAGCGAGGCAGAAATAGTAGCCAATAAATAAAAGATAAAAGAAGCCTAAAACTACCAAACCTGGACTTTCTTGCTCCCACAAATAACCAAGGTGGAAAGTAAGCAATCATGAAGAAAGCTGAGGACCAGCAGGGACAACAGGATCAGACAAGGAAACACTCAGCGGCTACAGAAGGAGGAAGAGGCAGCGGCCACCACGCACATGTCAAAAGGAGTTAACTTAAAGTTTTGGTTACATTGCTGAAGGCTAAGAGTGCATGAGCAAGAGTGGGTATGGAATTTCTGAGCAGCAGGGTTCACTAAAATATAAGAAAGAAAATAGAGAAAATTAAAATTAAATTAAATTAAAAATCAGAATACTAATGATGAACAAAAGCGGTTAACCCAAAAGTTGATTTCTTGAAGAAATTAATAACCGTTTATCCTAGTGAGAAAAAAATTAGCAAAAAAACAAACATTGTAAGAATGTAGCAGCGAAAGAGCTAACAGAATTTGTCAACTGGAAACGTAAGAAAATGCCAAAAAGAATATTTTGCTCATAGATTTGACAATGTTTATGAAATTACTACACTCTGAAAGGTACAAGTTACTAAAACATACTCAACAGAAAATCTGAGTAGGGGGCTGGAGAGGTGGCTTAGCGGTTAAGGCATTTACCTGCAAAGCCAAAGGATCTCCAGTTCACCTCTCCAGGACCCACGAAAGCCAGATGCACAAGTGGGCTCATGAGTCTGGTTTTCATTTGCAGTGGCTAGAGGTCCTGGCATGCCCATTCTCTTTCTCTCTCTCAAATAAATAAATGAATAAAATATAAAAAAAGAAAATCTGAATAGTCTGTTTCTGAAGAAATTGAATTATTAGTATGAAACACTTCCATAAATTACATTACAGATGTATTTCTTTGGACAGCTCTACTACACGTTCACAGAAGACAATGTCAATTCCTTACACACTTCTATAGAATATAGAAGAGGAGTGAGACCAAGTTTTAGGAAGAAAGGGGTCTTAGATCATCCATATATCTTTCTGTGTGAGAGTAGACTTTCTGGAACGGAGCTAATGGAGGCCTATAGCATGAAAAAGAAGTTGTGGTTTTTGAGAAATAATGTTTAAACAAAGGTTCTAAATGCTATAAAAATCCTAAAAGACTGATTTCGGTTCAGACAGTTTCCATAAATGACTGACTCTTCCTAACTCAGTATTTGCATAATCTTTTCTCATACTGGTGAGTGCTTCCCCACATATTTGCATAATTATTCTCTTGTCACCTTCAGCTTTCAATAAAATATTACTCTAGTTTGGTGGATCCTGACAATTGCATCAGAATTTATTCCTAACTCCACTTAGGTTTTTTGCCATCCTATGTTGTTCCTTAAGTGCTTAGCTTTTCCTAACATGTGATGTAATTTAATTATGGCATTGTTGTAATAATTACTAGAACTAAATTTATCTATTTTTCCCTTTCCTTCATAGATCAGTGATTCCTGGTATGTTGTAGGTATTCAGTACCTATGCGAGTCTTAGGAAATATTTTGGGCCAATACCAAATACAGTAAATTTATACTTTTTTTTTTTCCAATTTGAGTTAGGGGCTTTCTCTAGCCCAGACTGACCTGGAATTCACTATGTTGTCTCAGGCTGGCCTCAAACTCATGGCAATCCTCCTACCTCTGCATCCCAAGTGCTGGGATTCAAGGTGTGTGCCACCACATCCGGCAGTAAGTTTATACTTGTGAGAGAAAGCTTCCCTATCTAGTCATTAGACTTTACCATATTCCTAGAAAAGAGTGGCCTCTCTCTGCTATGCAGAATATGTGCATTGTACCACATTCTTGAACCTGACTACTACATTTCTTTCCCCATGTCTTTGAAAATGAGCAGTTTATTTACTCAGGTGATAGAACGAAATCCAATTCAAAACAGGCTGAACATAAAAGGGGCAATGTTTCTTAGAGAGAAGGAAGATGTAATTTGAATTGTCAGAAATTAAAATGGAATGACCTGGTAGCATCGAGAAGGTCATTTAAAATACAATGATCAATAAGCACCATTTTCCTTGCAGTCCTACTGCCACTGCATTTACGTTCAAAGAGCCGGTTTCTGTTGAATCACTGTGATCAGTCATTCAAGGTTCAAAGCAGGAACAGGGCTCGTAATCGGTGTCTTAATGTTCTTGTTGCACCAATCACTAATTTCTGCCACCTCGTCACAAGCTAAGGATTATACCAGACTACACAATGGTGATAGTTGCATAGATTTCTTATATAACTCCCAGGTATCTATCATAGAGACAGGATTGCAAAGCTGCTGCAGCCTTTTTCCCTTTAAGAAGTCCCTTTAAGAATTTCCCTTTAAGATTCCCTTTAAGAATCTGGATGTGTCTATTTTGAGAGCCAGACACGGGATTTTCTTTTTTTTACTTTTTTAAAAATGGCATATATATATTTGAGAGATAAAGAATGGGTGCGCCAGGGCCTCCAGTCACTGCAAATGAACTCCAGAGGCATGTGTCACCTTGTGCATCTGGCTTACGTGGGTCCTGGGGAATCAAATCTGGGTCCTTTGGCCCATGACCTGGGAGTTTTGAAGGAAGGAATTTAGTGGATGTACAAGGTAACAAAACTTTCAGGCTGATAGGGAAACTGTGTGTTGCCAAATCCATTTAATCCTCTATTGCCTTTTCCTACCCTGTCTTCTGAGCACCTGAGAATTAATCAGCACATGCATCTGTAAATGTGTGTCTAATAATGAATAGCATTCAAGACTAGGAAAGAATTAATGCCAACGTTCTTTCTCTGCGGACTAAATACCTTACTTCCTAATGATTACATGTACTTGTTGGTCAAAACAAATGATTTTTTAAAAATTTTTGTTTATTTTTTATTTATTTATTTGAGAGCAATAGAGAGAAAAAGAGGCAGAGAGAGAGAGAGAGAGAGAGAAAGAGAGAGAGAGAATGGGCACATCAGGGCCTCCAGCCATGCAAACGAACTGCAGATGCATGCACCACCTTGTGCATCTTGATTACATGGGTACTGGGGAATCGAGCCTCAAACCGGGGTTCTTAGGCTTCACAAACAGGCACTTAATCACTAAGCCATCTCTCCAGCCCCAAATGAAATTTTTAAAGTTCAAGTTAGCTCATTTTACAATTATATACAATTTTAAAGTAGTCTGGCAGTTCATATATCAACCAGAAAAGTGGTCATTTGAAAATTCCTTTTTTAAAGATTTTTTTTATTATTTATTTTTGGAGAGAGACACAGAGAGAAACAGAGAGGGAGAGGAAGACAGAGATGGGCGCACCAGCAGCCTTTCAGCTGCTGTGACTGAAATCCAGATGTGTCCGCCCCCTTGTGGGCAAGTGTGGCATTGCGCCCTTGAGTCACTTTGCATCTGGCTAAAGGTGGGACCTGGAGATTGGAAAAGCTGGAGATTGGAACCAGTGTTCTTAGGCTTAGCAGGCAGGCGCCTTAACCGCTAAGCCATCTCTCCAGCCTGAAAATTCCTTTTTTGTATTGTGTTGTGTGTGCCTTTTTTTGTGTTTGTGCTGTGTGTGCTTTGTGTAGGGTGCATGTACATGTGTGTGCAGCTGGGGAGGCCAGGGGAGAATGCTACCTGTCCCCTCATCTAAGTGTTTCCTGGAGCCAGAGTTCCAAAGCATTCTTATCTGCTGACCTAGCTCCACAGCCCCATTTTACTTTTTTTAAAATTCACAGCAACAATTTTATCAGATGTTAAAAATTAAACAGAGATTCTATATTTATAACTCCCATTTTATAGAGCTGTTATTATTAATTAAGATGAATATTCCAAAGTATCTTTAATCAAAACTTCTCATTAAGAGCATTTCCCTTGGGAATATATGGCATACTTTCTTCTCAATTCCTTACATAAGGGCACAGCCAATTTAAGGATGGAAATATATTGAGACACATGGAGATAGACAGAGAGGAGATAAGGCTGGAGAGAGAGAGAGAGAGAGAGAGAGAGAGAGAGAGAATGAGATTACAAGGATTTGATTCAGGTATTTATGAATGCTAGGAAGTCCCCAAATCCTCTGCCAGCCAATTGGAGGCCCAGGAGCGTAAATACTGTAGTTCTAAAGTACGGGATCCAGACCTAGTTCAAAGGCTTGAGAACCAGGAGGGAGCCCATGGTGTCATTTTCAGGAAAAGGCTGGTGTCCAGCTTAGGCAGTCAGGTAGGGAAAATCCACTCTTACTCTCTTCTGTATGAATCTTCAACTGATTAAATAAGGCTTGGTCACATTGGGTAGGGCAACTGGCTTTCCTCAGTCTAATGATCAAAATGGTATACTCCTCCAGAAATTACAGACCAGTTTTCTCACATGTCTGGCATCTTGTGGCCAAATCAAGTCCACACGTAATGTTAGCCATCATGGATATCGTACACCACAAAGAACGTAATTTCCTCTAAAAGCTGAACAACTGGATATAATTAAAATGCTCAAGGGATGCTTTAATTTCTTATGACAATGTAAATAAATTATCTTATGATAATACAAAAAGAATGAAAATATGACTGAGCCAGTCCCACTACTCACTTACTCGGTTATGTGTCTTTGTTTTCAGAACACGATTGAGCTGTTCCTTATCTAAACTATCATGATTGTCTCTCAATGCGTCTAAGCGCATTGGTTTATACATTTGGTCAACAAATAAATTACCTTTATGCAAGTCAGATTTTCTAATGAAAGAATTAAAAGAAAGAAACCTTTTTCTAGAGCTATTTGCTGGCCTCATTAATGATCTTGGCCACTTCAACAGCCACAACTAAAGTAATTTACCACATATGTTCCCATAAAATAGTTTAATTAGAGTTATGGACCCTGACTAACTGATTTTAAAAATTCATGTTGTATTTATTTATTTATTTATTTATTTATTTATTTATTTATTTATCTGATGGAGAGAGGGTTGTAGGGGTATGGGTGTGCCAGGGACTGCTGTGGCTGCAAATGAACTCCAGATGCATGTGCCACTCTGTGCATCTGGCTTTATGTGGGTACTGGGGAACTGAACCCAGGCCTTCAGGCCTAACCATTTGATTTAAAAATATTTTAAAAGCCAGTTTCATACTATTAGAAAAACCATAATGAAATCTCATTGAAGCCTGAAGCAAGGCTCTATAAATCACTCAACCACACAGTAAGCCCAAGCCTTCCCCATGTCCACGTCAAAATGAATCAGACATCTGGGAAGCTGGGACTCAGTCATTCCTTGTCATGCCAGTTCTCTGTTCAAAGCTTTCTTGAGAATTTCATTATATATTTCAATGTCCACAAGTCCAGAAAGTTATGCACGGAAATTGTTGTCTTATAATGCATGCTTAAACAACCACTTCCTTATACCTTAGGATTTTTCCTGTTGCATTTCCTTATAAAAATCATGAGCACTTTTTTTTTACTTCCCCATACCTGGCCACATATAAGATTACCGTGTCATAAATACAGGCTAAACTAACCAGCTATCCTGGTTGTATCCTTATAAACATGTTCTATTTCCTTTTGAAACTTTTCCAGAAAAAAAATAACAAGTAAGTAATATCTTCCACTTTCTCCCCTCGAGAGTATTATAAAAGTTCATAAGTAGAACCTTCAGAAGAAGATATAAGAGCTTAGAGCTCTGTGATGGAAAAAACTTGTATATAAATACAATATATCATCTTTATAATACCTACCAAGCTAACAAAATATAAATGCAATGCATTCTACCACTGGATTTCTTACTTGAACTGTATCCAATCCATAAAACACAATTAGTACAGGAAAAACTTGTTGCCATAAACCACAATAACATGGAACTCTATGCAATTGCATGCTGGGCGTACTGCAAGGTCTTCACTTCGGAAAAGGCATGGTTTTAGCACCAGTCTCATGGTGCTCTTTGGGACCTAAAATAAAAAAGCATTTTGTGTTTCTCCCTTGGATGTGACTATGGTTCTTTCTCAAACCAATTCAAGGTTAATACTCCAGGTGTTTACCTCACCAATTATTACCTCACCATTCACCTTATCAGGGAAGGCACGCAAGCCTCCTAACTCTTCCGGAACAGGTCACACCCTCCACCATCTTACGTGTCTCCTTCCTTTCACCTTAAAACATGGGAAAGAGTAGTTTCGTGTCTTTTCCCTCTCTAATGTATTGATTCTTTTCTTCTGGAAGGTCATTAATAATATTTTGGATAATTCAGCATTTTCTTATTTTTCCCTATTTTATTATCTTTCATTGCCTTTCAAGCCTTGGATAGATCTTATAGGATTGATTCTTGTATGCTTCTGGATACATTTTATTATCTTCTAATAAGCTTTACTCCTTTTCACTGATTTTTTCATTGTTTTTCTCTGCTACTCCCATTCTTTTGGTTTATTACTCACATTTAAAGTAATACCCTCAAAGAAAATTTAAAGTTCTACCTTGTCCAGATTAAGACTAAAATTACTTGTAAGCCGGGTATCATTGCACTCATGAGGAGTTATTTCCAATGTTACTTCTGTTATCCCCCTTTTCTGTTCAAAATCTTCCTTGAAATCCTTGTACTAGCTAAGTACAAAATGGATAAAAAGGCGTTAAGTCATGCTAGAGAGATAGCTTAGCAGTTAAGGCGCTTGCCTGTGAAGCCTAAGTATGCCAGTTCGATTCTCCAGGTCCCATGTTTAGCCAGATGCAAAAGTGATGCAAGTGCACAATATCGCACATGAGCACAAGGGGGCGCATGCGTCTGGAGTTTGTTCACAGTGGCTGAGAGGCTGCTGGCGCGCCCATTCTCTGTCTATCTGTCTGTCTCTCTCAAATTAAAAAAAAAAAAGAGAGGCGTTAAGTCAGTGATTCTTGGCTGGTATGCGTACAGTGGTATTTACAATGACTTGATTATATTACTTGATTACATAAATGCAAACACTTATTAAATAGATAGACATTTGCCTAGTTCCCAAGCCTTTGTTATTTTCATTTTTATACATTGCTCCATTCATCATTACAAACTTCTGGATGTATAGCATCTGACACACTGGAACACTATATTTTAAACCTCCTTTGTGTTGTGCTTCAGACTCACCTCTTAAGATACTTCTTCCCTGTAATTAAGTGAGATCCTGGCTCAGGAGGGAAATATCTGGGCACACATTGTTTTGCTCTTGGCTCTCTGCTGTCCTCCAGTGGTCATACGCTAGCTATACTCCCCTACTTGGAGAACATTTGGAGAATAGAGTTTAGATGCCCTCACTGAAGGACCAGCATTAGCTGAGCTACACGGTAAGGAGAACAAATGTTGTCTGTCACGAAAACACACATTCAGATCATGAATTAGTTTTCCTCTCATTGCCACTAAAGACGAGCTGATTAAGGGCTACACGCCCCCTCCCCACACACACATACCACCTTTGGTCTCTCAAAAGAGAAGCCTGTGGTTTAAGAGTTTGATCATTGATATTGAAATCATATCTTATGTTCACAACCCCCTAGCCCCCCCCCAAAAAATGTGTGGTATGAAATCTGCTGGGCTCAGAATGATTGGCTGGGAAGGGACCTGTGGGGTCAATGTTTGCATGGAATTGAACAGGAACACCCCCAGATCTTTTAAACTGTTGTTACTCAGGTAAAATTCTCAGCCATTAGGGCAGGAGTTCACTCCTGTGACTCATTTCAAGGTTATTGTGTCGTCTATGTTTACTCTGAAGGTTCTAGTAAAGGAGACACAGAGTCTATTTTCTTCTATTGGTTTAAATCTATCTTCTGTATTTCTCTCTTGCTTGCTAAACTTTTATAGCTCGCTGATTCATGGGCTTACTAATAATCCCCTGACTTCTTCTTTTTACGTCACTGCAGCTCTTCAAGATTATTGCAATTCCCCACATCAATCCCAGAACTACTTTTTTGATTTCTACCAAAATGTCACCTGTGATTTACATCTTGATTGTACTGACATTGTGGATACATTTAGAAATACTTGGCATGTTATTGCCATTGAACTTTTTGATCCATGAACATGGTACACATTCTCAGATGTGTACTTAATTTTGCTGAGCACTGTTTCACAGTTTGTGCATGTGTTCAGGCTTTGCATTCCTCTTAACAAAATTATTTCAAATGTATTCACTGATTTATATATTTTAACAATATTTTGGCAATTTTAATGAGCTCATTCCTGACTTGGTGTTTTTTAAAATACATATTATGGAGGCACCTTCTCTTAGTCAATAATGTTGTTTGCTTACAAGGATACTTTTTCTCTTTTTACAATCTGGATATATCACTGTTTGACTTATACAGTCTCACTGTATAATACATATGCAACGAAAGTGGTGATTGCTGGGATATTTGCACATGGAGCATTCGTAATACTAGATGTATGGTTTTATACATGCTCTTTATTAACCTGAGGAAGTTTCCTTTATTCCTGTCTTGATTAGTGTTTTCCTTAGCAGTATCTGTTGATATGTTTGTTTTAGCAGCTAGCGCATGTCACATGGATTGATAGCAGCTACAGCAAGATGAAGATTGCCATAAATTATTAATAAAGAGCTATAAGGAATAATTGTCACTGGTAGAAACCTTATTTCTGGGCAAAATTCTCCCTCTCTTTTTCTTCTCTGAATCACAGATGATCCCACAGGCTCTTTCCTGGGGGAAATGTGACTATAGAAATTTATGTCAGGACAGTAGTATTCTGTATTATCTTTGTGATTTATAAAGACATCTGCACAGCAAAAATATTATCTGGAAATTTAACCCGAAACCACACAAATAGGTGGTTAGAAACAGAGATGAGGAATCATGTGAACTTCTTCTTCTTTTTTATTTTTATTTTTTGCAAAATAACCTAAAAATTTAAGAGTATGTCGAGTGGGGATAAAGAAGAATATGGCTTCTTGTGGATGTGCACATAGGCTTAAAATTAATCTATATTGGAGAGCAATAAAGTACCATGGAGATAAATTGATTTGGGAACGGAAAAGCCTCTCTACCATCCCATGTAGGAAGAGATGGTAAATCTATTTCACTGGGCATAGCAGTAATGATATTGTGTAAATCATTTAGCTCATTAGAGGGAAATACCATTCAATGAAGCCCAACTCAAGCCTAGTTTAAGACAGGGCTGGCTCCTTTTCAGTGAGAACGTTCATGGTCTGGTTGGTGGCAGTGCTAAGGAAAGCAGATGAGAACTCGCAGACATCTGGGTGAGACCACATTAGCCAGCAGATCCCAGGAAGGTGGGCCTCTGGGAAAACAGTCTCTAAAGCAAAGTATTTTTAGTTTCACCAGATGAAGGAAGTAGATGCTAATGAACTCAGCTGTGAAACAGAAACGTAACTGTCAATCTTGTCCATTCTGTAAAATTCAAGTCTATGCGTAACATCACAGTCTAGCAGAACTAAGAACGGGTTATTTGTTCAAAAGGGGGAAGGGCCTATGAAGCCTGCTATGCTATAATGAGGAAAAAAACTCAACCATTTTTTAAATATCCAATTAGTCATTATTTTTAATTTTTTTTACAATTTATTACATATATATGTATATGCTTACATATATTTTATTTATTTTTGACACTTTCTTCCATACACATATATTTCTTACATGTACATATATATACATATATATACATATATGTGTGTGTATGCAAATGAACTACAGATGCATGCGCCACCTTGTGCATCTGGCTTATGTGGGTCCTGGGGAATCAAACCGGGATCCTTTGGCTTTGTAGGCAAATGCCTTAACCACTAAGCCATCTCTCCAGCCCCATTATCTTACTTTTTATACCTACATACATGATTGTGTTTAGAATGTAAAATGATTTTAAAAATACTTGATTTGTTTAGGAGAGAGGGAGAGAGAGGAAGAGTATGGGCATACCAGGGCTTCCTCCCCACAGTAAACAAACTCCAGATACATGCACACTTTGTGCATCTGGCTTCAAGTGGGTATGAGGGAATCAAACCCAGGTCATCAGGCTTTGCAAGCAAGCACCTTAACCACTGAAACATCGCTCCAGCCCCCCACGTAATTTTGTAATGATAAAGCTTTCATGAAATACGAATTAGCAACTGAAAAGAAGAAGATTGTGTTAGAAACTCAGATTGCTGCTAGATTCCAGGACCCTGCAGAAGCCTAGGTTTGTGGGAGTGTTGTTTTTGGTTTTTGTTTTTGTTTGTTTGTTTTTCTTAAATGTGATTAAATGCTATGATGCTCTTACTCATCTAATAAATATCATTGTATAAATGGATATTCTGGAGCTTGGATATTTTTTGTTAGCTTTTGAAGATGTGAAAAGAAGATTGTGAGTCATTTCAGTTGAAAACAATTCCCCTTGTTCCTTGGATTAGAAAACTGTTTCAAGCAAAAGCAGCTGTCAAAATTTCTGTTCATACCATGACAAACAATTTGTCTTGATTAAGTTTTATACAGTCTAATTTTCAGCAGTGTGCCTCCCTAGGAGTTAGGAATATCTGTGATATACACTGTATGATTTATGTTGTATTTTAGGTTTTATATTATTTTATATTTATGATATCAAGAAGGTATTATCTATTTATTTCTTTGTTATTACAAAGACAGAACTTAACTTACAGTTGATGTTATTGGAAAACCTGGGAATGTTAGTGTAGTAGACAGCTTCAGGTTCGCTGAGATGAACTTCCAGACCAGGCACAGTTATAGAGGAAGGGATATTTATTGAAGCTTACAGATCCAGGGGAAGTTCCATAATGGCAGACAAAGCTGGCCTGCTTTTACAGCACCGAACACAGAGAGCCAAAACCACAAGCCACACAGCACAGCACACCTCAGGAACTCCAGCTAGGCACACTTTGCATATCTTTAGATTGAAATCTCAAACCCACCACCACACCTTAAGATCTGCCAGGTGGCTGCAGATGCAAACTACAAACTAATAAAACACTGAATATATTGGGGGCCATCTATTCAAACTACCCCAGTTAGTCTTTCTGAACTAGCATGAAGTTTAAAAATATAAGTCCCTTACTTTTTGTTTGGGTATAATAGAGCCCTTGTAGAGAATGTCTCCTCATGTGGAGCACAAAGAAACTGAGGAAGATGAAGGCTTTACTCTTGTCCCAATTCAGTGCAAGCCAAAATCCAAAAAGTCCAGTTGCATAAACTGAACAGTAGGGAAAGAAGTCAGCATCCTACCACGACAACTAAGTTACTAAGTGCTAATGGGCCAAGTGCTTAGGGCCAGCAAGGATTTTAGGAGAGACAGTAAGACAGAGAGATTAGGGAGTTGTCTCAGGGTCTACTTGAGCTACCCACCATTCCAGTTGTAATTTTCCCGAGCCCTCCCTTTCTCACCTCTTTCATATCATATTAAGAAGCCTGCTTCACTGGTTTTGCTGGAACTATTAATTATTATCATCCGCTTGTTTTGATGCCATATCTGTCTCTGACTAAGTGTCACAAGAATAGAAGACAAAGAAATAACATTACACAAGAGAATGGGGGCTGTGTGTGTGTGTGTGTGTGTGTGTGTGTTTGAGTTTAATTAGGGTAACTTGCATGAGCTCTATTTACCAGGTCGTGTGCAATTTACCAGTGGTATACCATGGAAGGAAAACATCTCTCCTTCCTCCAACAACCGTTAACAGTCAGTAACTCCTGAAGAAGGGAGGAGGGTCCCGTGCTATCCTGTTCTGTCCACGATGGAATGTTGATGGGCCCAATATCGTGTGCAAGCAGTGACAGTCCCTGTGAGCAGGTCAGGAAGGCAGTGGTCATGCTGTGTCCAGGAAACAGCATTCCACAGCACACCTCCCCGTCCTCCAGATCAGATCTTACATTCTTTTTGCACCCTATTCTGCAACAATCCCTGAGCATTAGAGGTCTCATTTAGTGCTGAGCACTCAATAGTCATGTATTCTCAGCAGTTTGATGAGGTGTTTTTTTTAAAGATTTAGTTTTATTTTGTTTTATTTATTTGAGAGAGAAAGAGAGAGAGAGAGGCAGAGGCCCCCAGCCATTGCAAACACACTCCAGATGCATGTATCACCTTGTGCATCTGGCTTACGTGGGTACTGGGGAATTGAACCTGTGTCTTTAGGCTTTGAAGGCAAGTGCCTTAACAGCTACCTAATTTGATGAGGTTTTTTTTTTTTTTTGTGTGTGTGTGTGAGAGAGAGAGAGAGAGACAGAGAAAGAGAATGAGAGAGAGAAAGAATGGGCATGCCAGTGGCCTCTCAGCTGCCATGAACAAATTCCAAACACATGTACCCCCTTGTGGGCAAGTATGGCATTTCACCCTTGCATTACTTATTGCATCTGGCTAAACGTGGGACCTGGAGAATCAAATGGGCATTCCGAGGCTTCGCCTTAACTGCTAAGCCATCCCTCATGCCCCTGTGATGAGTTTTAAGTCTTCCAAGAAGATACCATCAGCTGAAAAAGAAGCGTACCTGACCAAGGTTGAGAGGATGCCAATCTACATTCATAAACATAAATATAAATATAAATGTTTAGAGGGCGAATTTGACGGACACACAGATCCACTTAGATAAACAACAGGAGTGGCATTCCTCCTAGGACCCACGACCGCCAAAACCATAGGTTTTTGAACAAGAATTTTAGTATGAGGCATGGCTTCTCTCCCATGGACTGGGTCTCAACATCAATCAAAGAGCAGTTGCTGACCCCATATAAGGTCACGTCACTACTGCACCAGTGTGAGCATCATGTCTGGCAGATTGGGTTGTACAGCTCCCAGGGGCCACTGCTGGAAAAGATTTTTGACTTTACTCCCACAGAAGCCTGCATAGCACTTTTCTATATTCTGAAAATTAGCCACCATGGAAGCTTGTAGGCCAATTCCAGCTTACTTTCTACGTGTATTGTAAGATGCAGGGTTTCGCCATCTAATTCTGGTGAGAAAAGAGCACTGGCAATAGCCTGAATTGTTTTGGAGAGGTCAGTGGTGTCTCTGTCCAAGAAGTCATGGGGAACTGTCCCACCTTAGTATTGGGCTTTTCTTATAATAACCTATGGCTTCTGAGAAAAGCATTATCCACCCACATAGGGTACTTCTCTTTAAACTCACTTGGTAAAAGTGTATTTTTAATTAGCTAACAAAGAAATAAGTTCCTGTGTGGCTTTTTCATACATCTTCCGTTTTGGTTAACCCCTCTCCCCCAACCCTTCCTCTAGTCCCTCCCCCACCCGGAGTATTAATCCTTTCCATACCTAGTTTTCCAGCTCTCTACTTTTAAATCGCATTTTAAAATATTTTATTTTTTATTTATTTATTTGAGAGAGAGAGAGAGAGAGAGAAAGAAAGAAAGAGTGTATGGGTCCATCAGGGTCTACAGCCCCTGCAAAAAAAATCCAGACACATGTGCCACCTTGTACATCTGGTTTATATGGGTCCTGGGGAATCAAACCTGGGTCCTTTGGCTTTACAGGCAAGTACCTTAATTGTAAGCCATCTCTCCAGCCCTTAAACCACATTTTGAAAAATTAGGACTAATACCTCAATGAAACACCAAGTTACTCTAATTTCTTAGTGTATGTCTATGAAGTAAATGCTTGAATGTCCTTTTCAGCCTGTGAGGTACAACAAAGTCCATGACTACTACACCTCATTAACCTTGTAATATACCATGAAAATACATTTGGAAAATAAATGAAATAGGATATCAGAAAAATAATGAAATATTAACACTTCTAAACAACATTCCATATGATGTAGACAACATTACGAAAAGTGAACTTGAATGCCCCATATGAGACTTGATTACCCATTTATTACATAATTCTTATACCAATAAGTGTATAGATAAAACAGGTAGAATATTTAATCAATACATATACATTGGGAAGATAAGTTCAATATCATAGGGAAAGCCATTATTGTGTTAAGTTAAAATATGTATGTAATTCAAATATGTGCATATGATGGTTGACTTAAAAATACTAATTTGAAGTGAAGACTGGAAGAGTGATTGGTTTTAAATTTGTTATTTTGTCATAACATTGCAAACTAACATTTTGGGGGCTTTTTATCTAAATATTTTAAAAATATTTTTTTATTTATTTGTAAGCAGAGAGAGATAGAGAGAATGGGTGCTCCAGGGACTCCACCTGCTGCAAACGAATTCCAGGTGCATGCACCACTTTGTGCATCTGGCTTTATGTGGGGACTGGGGAATCGAACCTGGTTCATCAGGCTTCATAGGCAAATGTCTTAACCACTGAATGATCTCTCCAGTTCTTTTCCAAATATTTTGACTTACTTATTTGCAAGCAGAGAGAGATAGAGAGAAGAGGGACAGAGAAACAGAGCAAATGGGTGCTCTCGGGCCTCCAGCCACTGCCCACAAACTCCAAATGCATGTGTCACTATGCATCTGGCTTTACATGGGTTCTGGGGAATCAAACTCGGGTCATAAGGCTTTACAGGCAAGTGCCGTCGCCACTGAGGTGCCGCTCCAGCCCAACTGGGGATGTTCTTTTATCGATAGTATTTTTGTTTCTATCATGAGAACTCAAGAGGTTTTTACCAGGTGGAGTAAGTTAGTTATAATAAGGTCATGGCTTGAAGTTGAAAGTAGACCCACAAAAGCCAGATGCACAAGGGGGTGCATGCATCTCCAGTTCATTTGCAGTGGCTGGAGGCCCTGGAGGGCCCATTCTTTCCCTCTCTCTGCCTCTTTAATCCCAGCCCTTGGGAGGCAGAGGTAGGAGGATTGCCGTGAGTTCAAGGCCACCCTGAGACTACATAGTGAATTCCAGGTCAGCCTGGGCTAGAGTGAGACCCTACCTCAAAAAACCAAAAAGAAAAGAAAAAAAAAAAACATGGCTAAAGTCATCTAATTTGTTCTTTATTTTGCTGGATGCTTGTAAAACATCTGAGTTTGCACATTAGACAAATAGGCAGGTTGAGAGAGAGAGAGAGAGAGAGAGAGAGAGAGAGGTGTGCCAGGGCCTCCAGCCACTGTAAATGAACTTCAGATGCATGTGACCCCTTGTGCATCTAGCTTACGTGGGACGTGGAGAATCGAACCTGGGTCCTTAGGCTTTGCAGGCAAGTGCCTTAACCGCTAAGCCATCTCTCTAGTTCACTCTTTCATTTTCAAATTTCTGTGCTCTCTTCTCAGAAGGCATCAACATTACTCTCCCTAACACTCATTTCTGCTGCTGACATTTCTGTTCAAGACAAGGTCACCTTGAAAACTGGTCTCCAGTAGAGATTTTTTTTCTTCGCCGCAAATTATTTAGCCCACAGTGACAGCAAAGCTCCACGATCCTCAAAGCTAAATTCTTTAGACAAAACAAAACCAAGCAATCTTTATGACTTCTTACTGTGAGCCTGATGGACTGAGTCTCCAGACACCAAAATGTCTCTTCTCCCTTTCTTTTCATGCTGGCTGTCCTCCATGACACATGGCACTAAAGCTGATGAGCATGAAAGATGGACGGAAGTCACGCTCTTCCCAAGTGAATTATCAAGCAGACAGAGAACATCCTAGCAAAGAGTAAGTTTTGATTCATCCTGCAGATTGTGAATCATAAATCAAAGGTACGCAGCAGGACACTGGCGCTGTTCTTTGCAACCCGAGGTACTAGAAAATATTGGGGCACAAATGAGAGGAAGAGAAGGCAGAGTGGTGCTTTATTTATGGTCTTGGACTCAGAAACTGATAATAAGCACACCCTACTGTTCCTGTTCCCACTCATTTTTTTCCCTTTGTTTTTTTTTCCCACTTCCTCTTTTGTTTCCTTTGCCAAGTAGAGAGTAGAGGGTTTGTTTCTTCAGTGAAAAAAAAATCCAATCAGATGGAGGCTATGACAACATCCAAATCTTTTGTCTTCCTTCTCCCATGTGTCCCTCTCTGGTTTAAACCTCTGAGGGTCCCACGTGATACTCACACGCCAGGGTTGAACCAGGTACATTTAAACTGGGTGTTACAGATTAGTGAGAAGGCAGAAACTGCCATAGCCGGGCTCCCTGAGTCAGCAATGTTACTTTAAGATTTACGGAACAGCAAGGAATTACTTTGATATAATAAATGAATACAGCTCCTAATGAAATTACATAAAGCTCTCTGGACCCTTTTTAAAATATTTATTTATTTGAGAGACAGAGAGAGAGAGAGAGAAGGAGATGGTGAAAGAGAGAATCAGCCCAGGGCCTCTAACCACTGCAAATGACCTCCCGATGCATGCCCCACCTTGTGCATCTGGCTTAGGATACTGGGGAATCAAACCTGGGTCCCTAGGCTTTGCAGGCAAGTGCTATAACCACTAAACCATCTCCTCCAGCCCTCCCTGGATCTTTTTAGAGACCATGTCTTGTACAGAGGCCATATGAGAGTGAATATAGAGTACCCTGAAAAACATAAACACTAATTCAGTAAATTCTTGCCCACCATTTAAATAAACATGTTATCATGAGAAGGACCTGGAATCTCTCCATGCTTCATTTTCACATGTAGACACACATGTGGTGCAGATTAAATATTACCTACTTCACAAATAGTGTTGTCAGGATAAAATGGAATAGCGCCTGACATAATGAAATGTAATGACTGTAAAAGCTTTTCCTTAAATGTCTGTCCTTATGTAATTATTTGCATGTGTTATTCAGGTTGCTTTCTTCACATAAACAAACTGTCTCATGGCCAGGGATTTTGAACAACATGAACCTTAATCTTTACGATCCAATGAGCCAGTGTGAATTTCAACCTAACCCTTAATTCAAACCATATAATCAGTTGGCGCTCAGAATTACTTCTAGAGAATTTAGATGCTATCATAAAAGCACTGAGGCAGAGAATACTCAACGCAGTGATAAGCAGATATCATTTCTGAGAGAAAAAAAAGTAAAGCAATATGACTCACTACTACATATCCAATGAATTACATTTCACAAATCACACATGTTACCAATTTTAACTTATATTTTAAGTTTCCAAATGTACTGCAAACAAAACATTTCCATACCTGAAGGTTTCAGGTGAAAAAAAAAAGAAGCCGGATGTGGTGGCACACATCTTTAATCCCAGCACTTGGGAGGCAGAGGTAGAAGGATCGCTATGAATTCGAGGTCATCCTGAGATGACACAGTGAATTCCAGGTCAGCCTGAGCTAGAGTGAGACCTTACCTGGGAAAAACAGAACAGAACAAAACAAAAAGACAAATAATACCTCAATTTAGTCTCTAGGCTTGATACAACTAAGCCTCTCTTTACTCACTGGTAATAAGAAATTGTGAGCGATTCTGAGCATTCAGTACCGTATTATATAGAAAACATTGGAATATATTTGTTCAGCATTTCTGGAACACATGTACTATACAAGATTCTGGTCAAAATGCTTATCATGAACTGAAATATGCTATACATATATACACATATATACTACAGTATAATACATATGTATACCTCATAAATTATAATGCCAAAGAAATATTTTCATCAGAAATATTTGGCTCCCTCACAGTATAAAACTAAGAAGTTCCACCTTTGATTTTTATTTATTTGTTTTTTGAGAGAGTGAGGCAGATAGAGAGAGAGAACTTCTCGGCTGGAGAGATGGCTTAGCAGTTAAGACACTTCTTTGCAAAGCCAAAGGACCCAGGTTAGATTCCCCAGGACCCTTGTAAGGCAGATATACAAGGTGGTGCAAATGTCTGGAGTTTGTTTGCAGTGGCTGGAAGCCCTGGTGCACCCATTCTCTCCCTCTCTGTCTCTTCCTCTCTCTCTCTCTCTCTCTCTCAAATAAATATATAAAAATAAAATATAAAAAATTAGAAAGGATAGATGAAATGCACCCAAATTATGATCACCGACATTAGAAATAGAAACAATTTACACAGTAAGAAGCGATTTCTCAAACGACTTTCAAAAGCTTTATCTTGTCTGACATCCTCCATCATGTTAAATACTTTGTGTCCCATGCACAGTCAAGCAATAAAAGAGAAGTTGATGTGGGGTTGGAATAAAGATTGGCAAATACCTGTACAAGCAATCGCGGAAAGTACTCTGTTCATTACTTTCTGACTCAAACATGAAGAGAAGCAAAGTAACTTGAAGAGGGAAAGAGCCCCCTCACCCCTCAAAAAAAACGAAAAAAAACCCACGATAGTGTTTGCTGATGTCTGGGGAAAGATTCCTGTGATTCTGTATGTGATTCTGGCTGTGGCCAAGACCAGTGCCAGGCTGAGGGTAAAGGCTGAGAAAACATTGAAGTATAATCTCAAGGCTTCCTTGGAAAATGGATCATGCCTAGTTTATGCCTAGTTTAATATTATTACATTTTAAGTGGTTTCCTAAACCAAACACAGTCTCTTATACATTGTGACTAGTTTCTTCCCTGTTGATGAACTTACTGGAAATGCCCAGACCTGTTGTTGATGCCCTGATAAATTCTTCAATTAAGGCAATCATGACATCAAGGTCTAGTAAAATGCTATCAGGAAACCCATGTGCCCATGAAATCCACATTCCAATGCGCTGCTCACATTCCTTTCCCTAATGAGGAAACATTTCCACTCAAAGGTTCCCACAAGAACAGCACCATAAACTCAGGAGGCACAACGTCAAGATATCAGCTTGGGAAATTGATGAATGCAAACGTATCAATTGATGTATCCATATAAGAGATGGAAAAAAATTAAAAAAAAATGTTTAAAAAGTTAACGGGCTGGAGAGATGGCTTAGTGTTTAAGGCGCCTGCCTGCTAAGCCTAAGAACCTGGTTCCAATCTCCAGGTCCCACGTTTGGCCAGATGCAAAGTGACGCAAGGGTGCAATGCCGCACTTGACCCCAAGGGGGCGCACACATCTGGATTTCGTTCACAGCAGCTGAGAGACTGCTGGCACACCCATTCTCTATCTGTCTTCCTCTCCCTCTCTCTCTGTCTGTCTCTCTCCAAAAAAAAAAAAATTAATTAAAAAAAGAGAGATGGCACAAGACTGCACAAATCAGGATATTTAAGGTATATTAGATCTAAGCTTAGAATTGTCTTGAATGAGGGGACCAAATTTGTGAGGCTTGGTTCAGATCTTGAGAACTCACTGTGAAAGTTTGGATCATGACTGTGAATCTTTTCCTTTTTTTTTTTTTTTGCTTCTTCATTTGTTTATTCAAATATATAGGTAAAATTATTTTCTTATTTTGACCTCCATCTCCCTTTCTATTCTCATGTCTTTGTTCATGTTTTCATCTTTCCTCCCCTCCCCTCCCCTCCCCTTTTCTCTTCTCTTTTCTTCTCTTCTCTTTTCTTTTCTTTTCTTTTCTTTTCTTTTCTTTTCTTTTCTTTTCTTTTCTTTTCTTTTCTTTTCTTTTCTTTTCTTTTCTTTTCTTTTCTTTTCTTTTCTTTTCTTTGAAAGAGAGAGAGAATGGGTGTGCCAGAGGCCTCTCAGCTGCAGTGAATGAATTCCAGACATGTGCACCCCCTTGTGGGCAAACGCAGCATTGCACCCTTGCTTCACTTTTGCTGTCTGTCTAAACTTGGGACCTGGAGAATCAAACGGGTGTTCTTAGGCTTCGTAGGAAGGCGCTCTAACTGCTAAGCCATCTCTCCAGCCCTGTTCATGTTTTCTTTATTTCTCATAGATGATTCTTCTAACCTTAATTACCCCTCTAGCAACAAATGAATGCAGCAAATAAAGCATTTACTTATGCTCAGACAGTGATCTTCTCTTCAACACCTTACTAAGGATGTTCATTATTACATTACTTAGTAATTGTAAAAGTCAATATGTATGATTTCAGGTCATTCTCAAAAAATCATGATGTTATGATCTGGACCTTTTGTTGGTTTTATTTATTTAATTATTTTATTATCTTTTAAAATTTTTGTTTATTTTTATTTAATTATTTGAGAGCAACAGACAGAGAAGGAGGCAGAGAGAGAAAGAGAGATAGAGAGAGAAAGAGAATGGGTATACCAGGACCTCCAGCCACTGCAAATGAACCCGAGACACATGTGTCACCTTGTGCATCTGGCTTACATGGGTCCTGGGGAATCGAGCCTCGAACTGGGGTTCTTGGGCTTCACAGGCAAGCGCTTAACCACTAAGCTACCTCTCCAGCCCAATTTTTTTAAAATTATTTTTATTTTATTTTTTTCATTCACTAGAAATACTGAGATTTTTGAGGGGGAGGGGTTACAGAAGTCATAGGCAGACACACCACAGAGTATGATCCAAAGTGTCTGCCTTCTGTGGTACTATTTTTTCCAGCACTGTTGGTTTCATTCATTTCAATGGTCAAAGAATTTGAATATTGAGAGATGTTCTCTTTCTGTATAATCGGGGCGTTATCCCATGGGTCACTGTGACTGGGATTCTTAGGCCCCGGGCATGAGCTAACCTCGGAAAGATCTGGATTTCACATTGAGTGGTG
Organism: Orientallactaga sibirica; assembly: GCA_036365145.1. Classification (NCBI taxonomy): domain Eukaryota; kingdom Metazoa; phylum Chordata; class Mammalia; order Rodentia; family Dipodidae; genus Orientallactaga; species Orientallactaga sibirica. Next base: position 3,358,753 of record JAEOAD010001797.1, read on the forward strand.
ATACTTTTGGTGCAAGTGAATGCGGGGAAGCAGATAGAACTTACAGGGTTTGGTGATTTATTGATTACGCATTGCTGGAGCACACCCATCACCCAATTGCAATGTGGTTTCACTTGTTCCAAAACCATCTCATAAGCTGCTGAAATGTGAAGCAACCTCCAGTGTGACTGGTTCCCTGTACAGTAACTGCGTGACGGTGAGCTCAGCTGCAAGTGTGGTCAGTATTTCCCTCCGGCTTCTTTCCCCATTGCTGTGATTCTTATATGAGTTCTGTTAGTGCTGATAAGAACGTGCTTAATTAATGACTGCCGTTCATTTTCCTTGCATGATTTTATGATTGTCAGATTTACTCAGGGGATTGACCAAGTGGTAAAACCTTCAACAAAAGAAAATAAACTGAGCACATATAACTGTGGCTGCCCTGCTGGAAAAAATAATAATAAAGTCAGTCTCTTACTTTAAGCAAGTCTCGTGTTTCTTAAAACAAATACTAGCGTGCAGATGGCTTCTTTTCTATTGAAGAATTACTCTGTACATTTAAATAATTGGCTATTGTTGCCCATATGGAAATGTACTTGTAGATACAAATATATTGATGTGATGTGGATCAACTCTCTTCTTAGAGGGCTGGTAATGAAAAGCACATTGCAAAGAAGTTAGCAGCCAGGAGAAAAGCAGTTCCTGATCTTTCATTTTAAAGTGTACCTTACTGGGGAAGAACAGAGGTTTTCTTTATGTGGATGGCATCTACCTATAGTGATTGGAAACTGAAACACCACTATTCAAAATGTGCTCTTCCTAAAACATTTGAACACCAATTTAAAACTATTTAATATTTATATTATTAACACATTTTGCAAAAAAAAAAATATATATCCCTGAAAACAAAAGTCATTTGGTAAAAACATCTCATTGATTTGCTTTTGACAAAGCTCTGTGGCTTTTTTAAAATTGAAGTCACCTGGAATTACTATATCCTTCTGCCTACTGGCCTCAAGCTCTTCATTCAACAACTGGAGGATTTGGACGAACAACAGCAAGGCAAAGACGGTACTAAGAAATCATAGCATATCTTATCTTATATCAGAGCATCTGGGAGTCAGTGGGTGGTCCTTGCATAATTTAGGGGTGACTGGGTCCTGAAAGTAAACTAAAAGTGGTCAAAGGTGAGAAATGTACGTCTGTAAGGAGGTAACTTAGTCCTCTCTTAGATTTTTTTTTTTCCCTAGAAGACCCCCCTCAGCTTTGACCTTGCTTGAGGCCAGAAGCATCATTCCTATTCACAGAAATATAAATGGTTTCTTCCCGTTCCTGGAAACCTGCTGGTACGTGGTTACCTGTTGTGCACACTGGACCATCCAGCTCAGCTCCCATCCAGTAAATTCTCATTAAAAAAATAATCGCAACTAGGACTCACCAGGTGGGGTTTTCCATTTCCAGCCCCCGTGGGCAGGTGTTCTCACTAACCTTCCATCTCTTACTCCCTATAGGTTCTATACTTCCACGCAATACAATCTTTTGAAACTGCACCCACTGATATTCTGATTAACTACCTCTCTCATAGTTGTGTCAAAATAGCTGACCAAAGCAACTTCAGGAAGAAAGTGTTCATGGTGGCTCACGGTTGGAAAGCAGAGCCCTTCAGGGCAGGGTAGGCAAAGCAACACAAAAAGTCCTAGGTCCAGAGGCAATAGTGTGAGGCAGCTTGTCACATTGTTTACAATAAACACACTCTGAGAGATTAATGCTGGTATTCTATTTGTTTCTCCTTTTGGTTTGACATTCCAGGATCTCAGCTTATAGGATGGTACTGCCTACATCTTTCTCATAGGGTGGTGTTATTTTTTTTTTTTCTTTTTGAGAGAGAGAGAGAGAGAATTGTCACACCAGGGCGGCAGCCACTGCAATGGAACTCCAGACGCTTGCGCCACCTAGTGGGCATGTGAGACCTTGTACTTGCCTCACCTTTGTGCTTCTGGCTGCTTGTTTTTGAAACACCCTCATAGACAAACCCCAAAACATAATCCTCAGATAATTCTCAGCCCAGTCAAGTTGACAATGAAGATTAATCATCATACTACTTTCTAGGTATAGAATAAATAAAAAGGCAACATGCATAATTCCAATACAGGCAAATGTAACTTATTTTGCATGTAAGGAAATAGTTAAGGATGGCAAAGTTTCCCTGAGCAGGATTCTAATGCAGCGGATCTCACTCTGCAAATGCACATCCTTTGAAAACAGAAATGCCCAATAATTAATCATTTTCCAAGTGGGGAGAAAGTCATCCATATTGGTGTTGGGTCCTAATAAGTTGATTTTCTTTCTGTTGGTGTAGTAGCATTTTCCCTTTAGCAACACAAATTAAAAAAATAATAATGTTTTGGGAAGTGAAAATGTGCTGGATATGGCAGCACATGTCTTTAATCCCAGCGCTCAGCGGGCAGAGGTAGGAGTATTGCTATGAATTAGAGATCAGCCTGAGATGACGTAGTGAATTCCAGGTCAGCCTGGGCTAGAGGGAGACCCTATCTCAAAAGAACAACAAAAACAAAAAAAAAAAAAGTGAAAATATGCCAAGTACTGACTTTTTAAGATTTTTAAAACTCTTATCCCTAAGATATAAAGGTGGCAGTGAAGACCTTTTACTGATTCACTATAAAATATTATTTGCACATGTTTGTCTAATAAAAGCTTGATTTAAGGGATTTTTTGTTGTTGTTGTTTTTCAAGGTGGGGCCTTGCCCTAACCCAGGCTGACCTGGAATTCACTCTGTAGTCTCAGGCTGGTCTCAAACTCACAGTGATCCTCCTACCTCTGCCTCCTGAGCACTGGGATTAAAGGTGTGCATCACCATGCCTGGCACTATGGGATATTTTTAAATTTAAAAATGTTATTCTAAAACATCATTTAGACAATTTTGAATAAGTTCATATAGACTTGGAGTATATTTAAATCAATTATCAAATAGCCATGACAATGCCTGCATTTTACAGTTATAATTAGGAAACAGTGTTCTCTTTCAATCATTGCTACATCTGGATCCACAGCAAGCCATCATTATACTCTAACTCAACGGTGCATATGCCAGATGTATGCATGAATATGCTTCTCAATGACAGGCAATCAGCTCACCAAAAGATCAGTGACCCAGAAAGGTAAAAAGCATGCTCTTGATTTAAATTCAATGCATCTGGAAAATAAACACGTCTAAATTATTTTAACTATCCAATGAGACTAAAATACTCTTAAGGGTTAAGAAGTATTTCATTAACATGTTTATAATAAATGAGTTTTAAGTGACATAGAAAATTGTTCTTTACAGCTGTTTATCATATTGAAATATAAGTGCAACAATGTTAATACCTTCACAGCAAACTGTTGTATTGACAGCTAAAGATACAGGAGATATATATATTCAAGATAGGCTTTCACTCTAGTCCAGGCTGACCTGGAATTCACTGTGTAGTCTCAGGATGGCCTCAAACTCACAGTGATCCTCCTACCTCTGCCTCCCAAGTGCTGGGATTAAAGGCATGTGCCAGCATGCCTGGCTAACATACAGGGATATTTGACATGGATTTCTATTTCAATTTGAAATAAGTTATATGTCATCTCAATGCTGCAAAATCCTAAGATGTTAATGTCAGGGAATCAATATTTTATAATTCTTTCCTGTGACTAGGCTTAATTATGAATGATACTATTTTTAAACTTTGTCGTACTTTTATCTCACTGCTTGAAGGAATTGTTAGTTATATATTGATCAATGTAACAATATAGTACCAAAGGCAGATGATAGTTCAGTGCATATAGCAGCACCTTGCTATTTTCAAAAGTCCCTTTTATTAAATCTGTAAGATGAAGATATCATGATTTGATGATCTAGTTTAAACTTTGGGACAATGTCTTTGCCTAGTTTATGAAAGATGGCTTGAGATAAGAGAATGGCAAAGGCAGAAAACCATTCATTTTTGTCCCATTTTGACTAGTATCTGGAACATGTGTTTCCACTAATGACTTTCGCCATCATTTTTGAGGTAGAAGCAAAGATATGCAGTTGTGATTTGTCGTCAGCCGTGTTACATCGTGTTCCTGCTATGCCTCCAGCTGCATCCTGCAGCATCCACCCTCAATCACACGCCAGTGTGCATGGCCCTAGGGATTAAGAGGAAGTGAGCACGGTTTCATGATTACCTGTTCCAAAATCGCGTAGAATTGGACAAACTATGGATTTGTGTCCATGGAACTTTCACGCATCAAATGACTGTGCAGATTACTACCCAGTAATATAACTGCAGACATAGGTCCCACAAAGAAAAGACAATTGTTGCAATCTTCAAAGTGATACTGACAGTTACTATCATAGCTAATTAACCTCAAGGCTACAGCACTGACAAGTTTTGTGCTCTCATTCCCTTGTTCATTATAAACTTTCCATTATATAAATTGTGATGGGATTATAGTGATAATCCCAAAATCTCCGTTGTTGTTGAACTTCATATAGCCTCGCTCTATCACATGAATCTTTACATTTGACATAATTTCAAATAAGTACAAAATATGTAATGGTGATTTAAGTGATAAGTGAGGGTGGGTCTATGAATATGGCAATCATACTTAAGGGAGTAGAAAGCAGTGATGTTTCTCTACATGATGCAATTGAGGGTTTTCCAGTTTCACAGCTGGGTCTCATGTCAGCTGACTCTCCCCACTGAATCTTCCTGTTTTCCACTCATGAATCAGTATATACATTCATCAATCAGTATGACGTTTATACATAGAAGTGTTATCAAGGAATGACTGACTCAGAAGACTATAGAGCCGGGAAGGTCCCGGGATTTGCAGTTGAGCAAGCACGCAGGAGGTCCAGGAGAGCTGATGGCCCCGTCCCAGTTTAAAGGCCAGTGAGCTTGGGAGCCAGGGCTTTGGTCTGAACAGGAAGGTGGGGAAAGATTGAAGTCAGCCAGGCAGAAAGGAGTTCTCTCTCCTTTCAGGAAGGGAATTTTGTTCTATTTTCACTGGTTGACGTTCACCCACACTACCAATGGCAATTTTCATTACTCAGTGTATTATCTATCTATCTATCTATCTATCTATCTATCTATCTATCTATGTGTAAATTTCTTCTGCAAACATCATCAAAAAACCACATGAAATAATATTTATCAAGCATTTCGCTACCTGGCAGCCTAATCAAGTTCACATGAATAATCATACTGTACATGCCTGGGTCATTAATTTCCTCTCGATGATGTGGAAATCACTTATCACCTCCAGTATCCTTTTACAAATTAGAGGTTGACAGGAAAACTGGAAAAGCAATATTAGCAATTACTCAATATTTTCCATGAAACCAGCAGCCTAAGACATTCAAAAGCATATCTGTCACAGATTTTTTGACCGCTAATAAACTCAGAAGATTTTTTTTTTTGTCTTTAAATGGAAACAGCTCCCTTGCCCTGGTAACTGGCACCACTTAGCACCAAGACTTTAGCTACGTTACTTGCACTAGTTCAGCTTCTTTTCTTCCTGTTTTTTGTTGGTTAGTTCATATCTCTTTACATTCTTTGTCTAATTTTATTGATTTTTTTTTTTTAACAAACAGGTTGTACTCTGAGACTCCTCTCATCCTCACCCTAATTCCATTGAGGGTCTTCTTCCGTAGGAGTGTTGGCATTCAGCTGCTGGGTTACATTTTTTAAATTTTTTATTATTTTATTTATTTTTGGAGAGAGACACAGACAGAGACAGAGAGGGAGAGGAGACAGATAGAGATCTGCTTTGATCGAAATCCAGATACGTGCGCCCCCTTGTGGTCAAGTGTGGCATTGCGTCACTTTGCATCTGACTAAACGTGGGACCTGGAGATTGGACCTGGAGATTGGAACCGGGTTCTTAGGCTTAGCAGGCAGGTGCCTTAACCGCTAAGCCATCTCTCCAGCCCATGGGTTACATTTTAAATTTGTCATTTGATCACTTCCTAAACAATCTGCCCTCAATCTTTGTTGCTTGGAGCCAAATATGTATTATCCTCCAGACTCGACTTCTCTGAACAGATCAGTGCCAGCAAGGTCAGCCCAGCTTAAGTCAGGTGAGCTGCTAATACACTTGCTACGTCACAGTTATCACGTGATGGAAATTTTCTGACTTCTCAGAAACAAATTCGGGAGGAAAATGTAACAAGAATTTGGGATGGTTAAATATTTGTCATAGAATGAAGACTCAGAATGGCTTGGACAAACTGTATCTATCAGTTGAAATGGCTAAAAAGGATTTGATTTCACAGAAGTCATGGAAACCTAAATGGCAATTGTTTTTGCATATTTTCCATCACCTGTGGTTTGGTAAGTCATGTTAAACCTTCTTTCATAAACATTATTTAAACATCTAGTAGGGCTTGGGATGTGGCATAGCGGTTAAGGTGCTTGCCTGCAAAGCCGAAAGACCACGGTTCGATTCCCCAGGACCCATATAAGCCAGATGAACCAGGTTCTCACATGCGTCTGGAGGGTTCGTTCACAGTGGCTGGAGGCCCATTCTCTGTCTGTCTCTCTCTCTCTCTTCTCTCTCTCTCTCTCTCAATAAGTAAATAAAAATATATTTAAAAACGTGGTATTTTGGTTTACTTGCTTTTATGAATGATAACAAAATCCAGTTTTAAAGAAAAAAACATAATCTGATCCTAGGGGACAGCCTTGGGAATGGTGTCCACTGAGGAATGGCTTTAAGTTATGCAAGCTATGCTGTAGCCTCAGACAGACGTCATTACAGAGCAGATAGGTGCGTGGAAACAGGCAGGGCAGGTAGCTGGTGAGGCAGACATAATGGCTTTGTTTTTGCTCTAGGCTCAACCCATCTGCATCTCCTGAATGAGTCTTGACAACCCTTTCCACCTAGAAAAGGTGAAGACAAGGCACAGGATTGGAAACTGGGCTTTTCATTCCATGTGTGATAAATAAGTTGGCAAGCGCCTCATCACTGTGGAACCAAGAGGCTGGCATAGAAGTCTGGCTTTGTAAACCAGGCATACGTATAAAGAGCAGGATTCTGCAGTTTGGTTTATAGATGCTTTTCAGAAAAATGCTTCTAGCAAGGCAGTGTCTTCTTCCCTCTGTGACCTCAGAATCTCTAGCTTTTCTGCACGCATCTGCTCCAGCAGAATGTCAGCAAGACCACAACAAGGGGCCAGTATCTTGGGTCATAATTCAATTTTCTCCCAGGTACCTTACTGCTATCCCACATCAGCATAAGTTTTGCTACTTGATCTATCCTAGTTTAACAAATAAATTAAGAGCAAAGATTACCAATTTTGAAGCCTAGAATCCTCCTTTACTGACTCCTAATTATAATTCATTCTTCATTGATGATCTGTTACATATAAGACTTTGTAAATTTTTTTAAAGATTTTATTTTATTCATTTATTAGAGACAGAGAGTGAGAGAGAGAGAGAGAGAGAGAGAGAGAGAGAGAGAGAGAGAGAATGGGCAAGCCAGGGCCTCTAGCCACTGCAAACGAACTCTAGATGCTTGCACCACCATGTGCATCTGGCTTACGTGGGACTGGGGTCCTTAGGCTTCACAGGCATGTGCCTTAACTGCTAAGCCATCTCTCCAGCCCTAAATCCCTAAATTTTTATTCATTTGCAACAGAGAGGCAGAAATAAGCAGAGACTGAGAGAGGGCGTATGGGTTTGCAAGGGCCTCTTGTCACTGCAAAGGAACTCCAGATGCATTCATCACTTTGTGCATCTTGCTTGACATGGGTCCTGGGAAATCAAATCCAGGGCCATCAGGCTTCACAAGCAAATAACTTTAACTGTGCAGTCTTTGAGAGTGACTGGGTATTTCTCTGGGTCCAAAGGGGCCTGACTTAGAGAGTAAGTTGTTGGAAAATCAACAGCCACCAAATTTATTCTGAGACAGTGGCTCTCCTCCATCCACAAAGGAGTGAGGAGCAAAACCAAGTTCAAAAAGGCTTTGTCCCTGCTGGGCGTGGTGGCGCACGCCTTTAATCCCAGCATTCAGGAGGCAAAGGTAGGAGGATCGCCATGAGTTCAAGGCCACCCTGAGATTACAAAGCAAAGTCCCGGTCAGCCTGGGCTAGAGTGAGACCCTACCTTGAAAACCTGAAAAATGAAAAAACTCTCCAAAAAAGGCTTTGTCCCAGACCTCACAATCACACCCACACTGACATTGTTCAGAGGATGAAAACACCCATCTCCCAGTCTCCCATGATTAGCCAAGAGCCACTATTTACATTCTTTATTTCTTCTGTTTTCCATGCAGAAAGTACAGAGATCGTAACAGCCTAGTCACATGCTCACCTCTGAGCATATGCAACTACCTTGACTTAGGTCACATGTCATGCTTTGACTGCTCAGCAATGAAATACATGTACAGAAGCTACCTCATTCTACAGTAACAAAAAAAAAAAAAAATAGAGGCTTTATTGGCTGAGACCACCTACATTTTCCTTCATTAGTGCAGACCAGTTAAAAATATCTCCATAAGACTGGGCACCATACTATACAAAGACAAGTGATTATCGAGGAAACTATTAAACTAGTGCTACTCCGAGTATAAACTGAGGGGATGGCTTAACAATGCCTCCCCTGTGAAATTTAATCTGGTTTATTCATGGGCCAAGTGTAGAATGAAGTTTGTATAACAGGTAGTGGACTCACGCACTACATGCATAATCAGTTGAAAACAGGCACGCTGCTAGCTTCAAGTTCAATGTATGCCTATTACAATCAGCTTGGATTTCTATTATTACCACATTAAAATTTGCAAGTGTCATCATAGGAATTGTGAAAAAGGACAATTAGCCTTGAAATGAGGTCATATGACTGGAGCAACGAGATCAACTTTTTTTTTTTTTTTTTTTTTTTTTTTTGGAGAGAGACAGAGAGAGGGAGAGGAAGACAGATAGAGAATGGGTGCGCCAGCAGCCTCTCAGCTGCTGCAAATGAAATCCAGATGTGTGCGCCCCCTTGTGGTCAACTGTGGCATTGTGCCCTTGTGTTACTTTGCATCTGGCTAAACGTGGGACCTGGAGATTGGAACTGGCATTCTTAGGCTTAGGAGGCAGGCACCTTAACTGCTAAGCCATCTCTCCAGCCCGAGATCAACTTTTATCATTTACTACGTGTGTGTGTGTGTGTGTGTGTGTGTGTGTGTGTGTACTATCATATACATATATGGCCATTAAATTGGTGTGCATGTGAGTGTCAGTTTCAGAAATATTTAGTATGAATAAGATACATATACTATAAGTATTGGTTCTCGTAGTGTAATGGCGATCACATTTACCTGCATGTGTAATTTTGTTTAATGTTTTATTTGAATAAGACTAATAGAGTGAAAATATTTACTCTAAAAATTCTAGTACTATTTATATTAAATAAACAGAGCCCTTTATCTTCATGGCATAATTTATAACCATTCATAAGCAAGTCACATATTTTTTGTGATTATATGGATTTAAATTTTTATATTGTAATGTATTTTAAACATATAGAAGACACAAGGATACTTTCAACAATTTCATAAACTTAACACAATTTTTTACAAGACATGAACTAGTTTAAACAAATTTTAATATTTTTCAAAATTTTCTCAGATATTTATTATTGGGATTAAAAATAGACCATGTAAAATTCACTATTTTGGACATATCTAGGTGAACGGTTCAGTGGCATTTTGTAACTCACGTTGATTTTCACCAACACCACCATTTTCTTTATCCTCTCTCAGCCTCCCAAACGGAAACCCTGTTCCTATTGAATGGAAACTCCCCGTGTCCCTGCCCTCCCTGATGCACACAGTGAAAGGTAAAGCTACACAACACAACACACAACACAACACAACACACAACACAACACAACACACAACACAAACACAACACAACACAAACACAACACAACACAACACAACACACAACACAACACAACACAACACACAACACAACATAAACACAACACAACACAAACACAACACAACACAACACAACACACAACAAATATAACAGCACAAGTCAGGGCTTCAACAGCTACCTCAAAACGCATCGCCAGTTTCCTTCTTAAGATAATGGTTTCCAAATATTGGGCTTTATCTATCTTTCAATACCTTACTAGGTTTGTCTAGTCTGCATGCAGATTTTTCCACTTAAATCCATATTTTCTTCAACACAACCTTAGAGATTTATTGAAATGAGCATGTGTATGTTGCCCCTATTTTTAGATTTTGCTTTTATATTTAATAAAACATTAAAACTTGTTAATATTGAGCCGGGCGTGGTGGCGCACGCCTTTAATCCCAGCACTCGGGAGGCAGAGGTAGGAGGATCGCCGAGAGTTCGAGGCCACCCTGAGACTACATAGTTAATTCCAGGTCAGCCTGGACCAGAGTGAGACCCTACCTCGAAAAACCAAAAAAAAAAAAAACTTGTTAATATTATGAATCGACTTGCTTACATTAAATGCATACTAATTCTTTGGAAGCATATGCTATAATTTTATTAATTATGCTTTTAAAATTATTTATATTCTTCATTTCCTCTATTTTACCTGCCGAAAACACTGAGATCATGAGCATTTTTTCACAAAAAAATGCACTCATGATAACATCACCCCAAACAGTTAAATCCACAATGTCCCTGTATCAAAAAAGCAACTGCTCTTATGATTTCTTGATTTTGTATGGGTAGAATTATACATGCATATTCAGTTGTGTCTAACTTCTTTTCTCTGCCAAATAAGTTTTGATTCTGCATATTTTCATAAGTATTGTTTGTTGTTCAGTAGCCTTGCTTTGTTCATTGAGGTACAATGGATTAAATAGCATATGACATCACAAAGTTTATCCTCTTTCTTTGGATGTTTACATGAATTCCATTGTTTGGTTGTTGTTAATACAACACTTTGAACATGTCTATATGTGTGTGTGTGTGTGTGTGTGTGTGTGTGTGTGTGTGTGTGTGCACACGCGGGCATGAGAATATCCTTCCATTTCTCTTGATTATGTATCCAGAAGTAGGTTGTTCTGGTTGTAGAACACTGGTATGTTTAAGTATTTTTTCAGAAAGTACTCAGTTTCCCAATGCCATGCTGTTTTGCAGTTTATATCACTTAACATTTTTAAAAAATATATTTTATTTATTTAGTTAGTTGAGAGAGAGAGAAAGAGGCAGAGAGAGAGAGAGAGAGAAAATGGGAGTGCCAGGGCCTTCAGCCACTGCAAATGAACTCCAGATGCATGGGCCACCTTGTGCAGCTGGCTAACGTGGGACCTGGGGAATCGAACCTGGGTCCTTTGGCTTTGCAGGCAAGTGCCTTAACCACTAAGCCATCTCTCCAGCCCTCACGTAGCATTTTTTGCCCATTAATTTTAACTATGTAGCATACTTAGTTACATGACTGTAATGCCCACATATGTTCCTGCTTCTCCTCAGTGAATGCTCATTGCTGATTTCAATTTACTTGGAATTTCAGAATTATTTCAAAGTTAGTATACTAATTGGCATTCCAACCAGAAGCGAATGAAAGTTAGTGTTCAGTCCTGTTGCTAACCTTTAACACGTGCTTCACAAATCTGGCGGCTATCACCTAATTAGATGTCATGTTCCTTCCTTAACAGTAAGATGGATATCTTTCCTTGACCACTTACATTTTAACCAGGAGTTCAAAATCTTTACGTGCATTTTCCATTGGACGATTTAAATAATTCCTCCTAATTTCTGTGAGCTACTTGCTAGCCTTTCATTGTTGGCATCTGCTAAAATGAATTCATGAAACCTAAGGTTTTTTCCTTCTTTGTGACTCTTCTATTGCTCTTCCCATAATTCATTCAAATGTGTGGGCATCTTCCTTATGGTCTATATTTTGACCTTGGGCAATGTACCCCACTAACAGAATGCTTTTGGTTCTTTGTATCTTGTTTCAAATGATATTTTGGGGTTACTTTCTCATTTATTATGTTCTCCAAGGTCACAATTGCTATCTCCTTTTTCATAGTCTTGCTACAACATCTTAAGTTATGATTAGTCCTAAGTGGGTTTCCACAGCTTTTAAATGGAATAGCAGTTGTAGCATTTAGCAACATTAAAATTGAAAATGGCACCTCAAAGGTAATCAAAGGTTACAAGTGGACCAGCATCTCTGGGCTGGTAGCTGACGTGAGAGCTGGTTTGGAAGTCTGGAATCACAGCCCGTGGCTGTGAGCTTGCCCTTACTTCCTCACTGTTCACCAGCTGAGCAGGTAGTGGAAGAGTGCCCTGATGTCACCCCCCACTCCCCGGGCTTGGCAGATAGTCCTGTGCTCCCCACCTGGGGCAGGAGAGAGGTGCCAAGGGGGCCAGTGGTGCCTGTTGGGGGATGTGGGTGGCAGGTGGAGAGAGGAATGGTGGAGCCAGGCTCCACAGAGGGTGCGAGGGGGTGGTGGTGTGCGGGTGTCCGTCTACAAAGGTAACCCGGGCAGGAACATGGGAATGTGGAGGCAGCCAGAAGCATGGCTTGGAGTCTATCAGAGGAACTAGCCAAGGCCAGATGTGTCTTCGAGCCCAGAATGAGCCGGCTTTCCTCAGAGTTCCCTGGTTCCAGCGGGCACTGCCCCTGTGGCTGCCTCTTGCCAGCAGGCTTTCTCCCTCTATTAATTCTTTTTTAAAGGTAAGACAAACCCCTAAACGTGGGGCTAATAAATTCTGAGGGACCACTTCTGAACCCTCAAATCCAGCATCAACAACATATGTGGGCATCCGATGGTTCTCTACCCTTCACACTGGGGTTAGGAAGTGGGGCCTAGTCTCACTGCACATGCGTGTAGGGTCTCAGCCACCCAAGACCAGTAACAGGGGAACCAGGAAACTAGGAGGTGGGCAATCTGGAACCCAGGTCTACTCATGCCCCATAAGCACAGGGTTCCTGCAGCCCCATAACAGTGGTAGGGGAACTGGGATCTGGGGAACCAGGAGCCAGGGAACAGGGAGCCCAGGCCTACTCACACTGCCAGCACACAGTGTCACAGGCACCCCATACCAGCAATAGGGGTACCTGGAGCTGGCGAACTGGGAGCCTAGGCCTACCGGTGCTGCATGCATGCAGGGTCCAAGCAGCCCCACACCAGTGGAGCAGGAACCCGGAGACTGGGGACCCTCCTTTACTTCTATTTCACATGCGCCCCATTCTTTTTGCTTTAGCTCTCTCCCCACTACATTTAGACATCTTTCTATCCCCTCAAAGTCTCTTGTCTACTTTCAAGTCCCACGTACTTATTCATCTCTATATATTTATATGTATATGTGCATACATGTTTACATATAGTTTCTGTGTATGAAAAATAAAATATTTCTATTTCTACACCAAGCTAATTTCATTTAACATGATAATTTCCAGTTTTATCCATTTTTCTGAAAATGACATATCCCCAGTATTCTTTTCCAAAAATTGTATTTATTTATTTACCTATTTATTTATGTGTGTGTGTGTGTGTGTGTGTGTGTGTGTGTGTGTGTATGGGTGCACAAGTGGCTGTTGTTGCTACAAATGAACACCAGACACTTGTGTCACTTTTTGCCTCGGACTTACATAAGTGGGTTTGGAATTAAACCCAGGATGAAAGACTGTGCAAAAAAAAAAAAAGCATCTCCAACCACTGAGCAACCCTCCCATCTCCGTTCTTGGATATAGCTGACTAAAATTCCACTATATAAGTGCCACAGGACTTTATTTATCTGAATGACTTCTAGGTCTGCCATGGGAAGCAGGATGCAACCTTCTCTTTGTTTTCTTAAGCATGATAAAGTGGTCCAGGTGGTAGAATTGGAGAAAATGTATGACTTCTAGAAAAGAAAACAAAACCAAATTCTCACCTGACAAATGTCATTTTCTCATCCTGACCTTCCATATATGACCCTGAACAACGTTTTTGGCTGTCTTGGAAATGTTTATACTATTAACCCTGTGGCAGGTGGGTAATGTGACTGATAAACTATAACTGGGAAATAGCAGTGAATTCTTATGGTTGTATCTTAAATCTAAATCATCACCTTTATCACCAGCTACCGGCAATACAAATCCAAAGAAGCTTTTTCATAATCCTTCCCAGAAGATTCCTAGTTTCCAGATACAATTTAAAGTGTGTGTTCATTCTTAGTTCAATGTTTCTAATCAACTTGAAATTGAAGGAGAAGAATGAAAGTGAAATTTGCCCGTGTTCGTGATGTTCTACATTTTAATGACAACCTCACAGAGGCAATACGATGTATACAGAAGACTGCCTTGACTAATTTTAATTTTAGGCTGTGCACATTGCTCATCCCTTTTTTTTTTGGAGAGAGTTAGAGAGAGAGAGAGAGAGAGAGAGAGAGAGAGGGACACAGAGAGAATGGGCACTCCAGCAGCCTCTCAGTCGCTGTGAATGAATTCCATACACTTGCACCCTCTTGTGGACAAGTGTGGCACTGCGCCTTTGCATCACTTTTGCGTCTGGCTAAACATGGGACCTGGAGAATCAAAGGAGCATTCTTAGGCTTAGTGGGCAGGCACCTTAACTGCTAAGCCATCTCTCCAGCCCTCACCCCTTTTTATTATAAGGAAAATAATGTGGGGAAAGTGAGATAAATACAATAAATGAGAAAATACACTCGATCAGATCCACTTTTTCCTTTGAGATCACAGAGCCAGTGGTAAGGCCAACACTGGTTACACTCCTTAAAATAGTTCTGGACAGTTCTGATGTGACAAATAGTGCCGAGCCTCTCAGTACACAGTCATAGGTATATCGACTAACTTAACAATTACATGCTTTTGATTTTGTCCGATTATGACTTGGATATTTAATTAAAATTGCGACTCTGTTATGGTCTTTGAGCATTCTTCAAATAAAATTTTACTTTATTATCAAACATGGGAAAGCCTCCTGGAAAACAAAGGCATGAGGCAACCACTGTGAATAGGAGAAAGAAAAATCCTTGGGGCCATTTCTTTTATTCTGTAGGTCCAGTAATATAAAATAAATGAAAAAGCACACTATTTGTTCTGAATGTTCTTAACTGCAAGGACTTTGAATTTTTCATTATTTTCTAGGAACTCTTGAATATATTCTGTGCTTAATAAACAAGTTAATAAATAGGTGAATGAGGTTTTTAATTTAAAATATAATAATTCAACATGCAAGACATATAGCTAAATCACAAGAATGGCTATACGTAAAATAAACAGTACAGAACAATGTATTGATTGTGTGGACCACGTTAGCTTCGTGTACTCATTAGAGATTAGTCATGAAAAATCTTCGTAGAAGATACAATTATGACTACCATTCTTCTCTTTTTTTTCTTTTTTGTGCTCTTTTTTTCAGGGTAGAGCATGAACCACAGTCCTCCACTACCACAAATTATGCAGTTGAGTTTCCCGCGTTTGGGGAAATCATAGGGATGAGCACATCTGGAGTGCAATGGAGAATCCTCGCCCTGGAAAAACCACCTTTATGATCATGGTATGTCCCTTGTCAGGTAAGTCTTACAGTCCTTTTTTACTTAGCCATACGGTCCCCACTCTCAATTATTTTATTTTATTTTTTTATTCTTTCATATGGCCGAGTCTGGTTCTATTCTTGTGTCTCACTGAACAGCTCTTTCTAGCATGCTTCTTCAATACATCTAAGCAGATACTCAACTTCTTTAGTGTCTTGGCCATATCTAAAATGAAGTAGTTGTCATCTTTCTGTGATAAGACCTGGAAGTTTTGTCTTTGAACACTTCATCAAAAGTGGTTGCTAATCTGCCGTTATTAAATTGAAAATTTTATCTTCATACATACACATTGCAAACTCTGACATCATGAATCCATCCAAAATTATTTCCAAACAAAGTAGACATTTTCCTCACTGTCTAAATTTTCAGTATATATACATACTATGTTAAACCCACTCAAGATATTCTCTCAGTGTCAGATAGAACTTACTTTCTAAAGATTTCCTTTTTTTTTTTTTTTTTTTTTTTTTTTTTTGAGTTTGACTAGTCTATTTGGAAAACTCAGTGTCTTTAAGATATGTGTCAAAGTATTTGCCTTGCCGGGCGTGGTGGCACACACCTTTAATCCCAGCACTCAGGAGGCAGAGGTAGGAGGATTGCCATGAGTTCGAGGTCACCCTGAGAATACAGAGTGACTTCCAGGTCAGCCTGGGCCAGAGTGAGACCCTATCTCAAAAATACCAAAAAAAAAAAAAAAAAGTATTTGCCTTTCCATACTGCCTCAATATTTTTTAAATAACTTCTAATTAATTAACATAAGACCTCATTTCTAATTTTATCTACCTTATAATTTATTTGTTAATCAAAATTTACGGTGTGCATTCCTTCATCTATTATTTCTACACATTGTTATAGATTATTACTTTCTGAGTTTAAATAATATTCTATATGATAAATAAAAAGTCCTCTTCTCTTATTCCTCCTCCTTTAGCCTTATTATTCCTTTATGATCCCTCCCCGTTTTCTCTTTCCTTCTTCCTTTAACAATTGCACATTAGTTATTTCTTTTTTCAGAAGTGCAGGTGATTCTACTGCATCTATTTTGTCCAGTGATCAGGTCAGCACTGCCTTCTGCACTATTCCTTGATTTGCAGCACAATTACAATTCCTCTGACAATGATCTCCTAAGACATCATTTTTGTTTGTTTGTGTAAAGTCGTGAACTAGACATTTACAAATGCTGAAGAGCGCAGAGGCAATGGTTCAACTGTGTTTTAACAAGCAGAAAACCAGCCAGTCTCTCTCCAATGGAGAATGAGCAGATTCTGTAGTCACTCACCTTCAGCTTAATTGCTTATATGTTTTGACACAAAAAAAATTCAGAAGGAAGCACAGAGATGCTTGGAAGGCACGACAGGTTCGTTTACCACAGGAAACTGTGGACTAACTGAAAGGATGAGGTTATTTATTCAGGATCATATGCTCTGTAAGACTATAAGAGACAGATTGAACTTCTTAATTTCCTAGCTTCCATAATTTTCTGATGGTTTTGTAGTCAAATACCTGCTGTATTCAACTTTCCAAATTGATGAGGTTAGAGCTGAGAGAAATTTTCTATGTTCTTAACGATTAACTCTCCTTACTGGCAAAAACAAATTTGGTAGATGTTAAGGTCTAAGAGAGTCACATATTCCAAATCTATAGTCTTTAGTATTATATATATATATATATTAAATGAGCTGTGAGGCAAAAAGAAATCTCCCCCAAAACACTGAGATTAGAAGAAAATCAAGACATAATTTTAAAATTATCACAGTGCTGGTTGTGTTTCAGTCCCAACCCCAGCAGTGGATTTAAAAGTTCAGGAGTCATAACAGAGTCAGGCATGGAGACAACTAGATTGGTTTTGTGATGAGCATATACCCAGTGCCCTGGCTGCCTTTTGGTTCCTGAGCCACATTCTTCAATTCACATGGACATCTTATGGATTAATAGTCTTCGGTTGTGTAATATCTCCTATTAAGCCAAATTTGAGTTTTGATGATTGCAACAAAGTTAAAGCCTGCAATGCCTTTTGTTATATTTGTTATATTATGATCTTTTTTGTATTCTTTAAATTTGATAACAATGAGAAAATCAAATAATACAGCAGTAATTTTTTTTTTTTTTTTTTTGAGGTAGGGTTTCACTCTAGCCCAAGCTGATCTGGAGTTCACTATGTAGTCTCAGGGGGGCCTTGTACTTGTGGCAATCTTCATACCTCTGCCTCCTGAATGCTGGGATTAAAGGCGTGTGCCACCACACCCAGCTGGAGCAGTAATTTTACAACATACCTCTTCTTTTTGGGGTTAGCTTTCTTTACTTCCTAGGTAGTTACTTCTAGCGCGAGCTGCTCGGTGGGTGAGTTTCTAATTATTTCTCTTCTAAGCATTACCTCCCGAAGAACTCCTAATGACCAGAGCTGACTCAATCAGGCAGCAGAAATGAGAGAAACTCAGAAACCAATCTCGTGGCTAATCCAATTACTAGATGTCTCTGGTGACCAGACCAAACCAGTGCATTCAAAATCCCACTGTGGAAGCCTGAGAGAGGTCGTAGCAGTTAAGGTGTTTACCTGCAAAGCCTAAGAACTCATGTTTGAATCTTCAGGTCACATGTAAGCCAGACACACAGTGACACAAGAGAGCAATGAGTCACATGTGTACAAGGGGGCCCACGCTTCTGGGGTTCATTTTAAGTGGCTAAAGGCCCTGGCACACCCATTTGCTCTTTCTCTTTCTCTACCCCTCTTTCTCTCTCTCTCTCTCTCTCAAATAAATGATAATTATTATTATTATTATTATACGAGTGATATACATACATACCTACATGCATGCATGCATACATACATACATATATATCACTAAGGAGATTCATGAAAGGAAATCATTTCTAAAGACTATCGCAGTATCTTGTATAAGGAAATGGTGTTTCCTAGGGTGATGCATACAAGTGAGCAATGGAACCTAGGGTGGGGACTTGACATTTTGTTCTAACTCCATTGAAATACTCTGAAATATGCCTTTGTCAAATCAGGCCAAACTGCAAGAGGGAATCCCGCGAGGTATTGACATCTATTTCCCTTGGTAGGTAGTACTTCCAGGGAGGGCTTATTTTAGAAGGAAGAGAGAAACTCCTGCCCATGAGACATACAGTCCTTCAGATTCTCATAGCTGTGTCACCTTTGCTGGCTTGGGATTTGCCAGTCCTGAGAAAGGCAGGATCCCCATGATTTCCTAAAGCATCTCAAAGGTTTGATAAGCCCCCCTTTAAAAAAATTATTATTTATTTGACAGAGAAAGAGGGAGAGAGAGAGTGAAAAAAAAGAGAGAAAGAATGGGTGCACCAGGGCCTCCAGCCACTGCAAATGAACTCCAGACGTGTGCACCCCCTTTATGCATCTGGCTAACGAGGGTCCTTTGGCTTCACAGGCAAATGCCTTAACCGCTAAGCCATCCCTCCAGCCCCCTAATAGCTCCTTTGTTATGTCCACCTCAGATGATTCCATCTGAATGGGCTATTTCTGCCCAGGAGTCATTGTCAGTGATAACGTTAGCTCCCTTTGGAAGGTGAGCAGAGATGAGGGTAAGGATGGTACCAACATACTGGCCATAACTAATAAAAAAAAAAAGAAGAAATAAGCCACACATGTTTGATGTAAAAATCATTTTAAATATGATTAAAAGATATAATAAAACTGCTAAAACTAGTTTCTTAAAAGAAAGTTAGTAATATAGGTATATGAATATAGGTATATGAATGTGCTAGCCCCATACATTTTAAATCATTAAATCCTAGCATTTGAGTTTATGATGATTTGAGCGAACACTTGAATCTTTTTGCTTCATGATGAATTGGACAGAATTATGCAATAATTACATTTATTGTAACGAATGACATATTACTCTTTCTGCTTTATGGGTAACAGTGATAACTATATTAATTTCTAGGGGAATTTGCATGGGATGAATATGTCTTTGTTCATTATATAGGTTACCAAACTTTCCAAGCATTTGCTTGCATATTTTTTACTTCATTTTTGATATAATTTTGGTGCTCAAATTTAAAATTCTTATGCAGTCAGATTTGACAATGTTTTTTTTTTTTTTTTAATTGAGTTGCATGGGCTGGGGAGATGGCTTAATATTTAAAATCCTTTCTTACAAAGCTTGAAAGCCGGGTTTCACCTCCCCAATAGCCACATAAAGCCAAATGCACAAAGTGGCACATATGTCTGGAGTTTGTGTGCAATAGCAGGAAGCCTTGGCACATTCATCCTCTCTCTCTCTCTCTCTCTCTCTTTATGTCCCTCCATGAAAATAAATAAGTAAATAAAAATATAGTTTTAAATTGTTTAGGAAATCATTTCCTGGATAGATTTATTTATTGTGCCCATATTTCCCCACATTGAAGCTGGAAAATAATTTCCTAAAAATTCAGTAGCATTTACCACTTATGTCTGATGGAAGACCAGTATATATAGTTTTAAAACTGTCCAGTTCTTAAGACTATTTGCTAAATGAATAAAATGTATTGAAAATAGCCAGGATGTATTATTAATTCAATTGATGTGATCTTGGTAAATCAATGTTTGTGTTATTCATTTTATAATTTTTCTTACTTTGGTTTGATATGTTTTTCTGATGATACTATTTTCTCAAAAACCCTAAATTGTAAATCTCTAGAGCAGAATCAAAGAACTGAAGGCTACCTGAGGCAGGTGAGGGTGAGAGGGTGCCTAATGGAAAATATCAGAACTCAGCTTTTATGCCCTTGTTCAAGCTCTGAACCATTTCCAAGGTACCACTGTAGAATTTTTTTTTTTAAGAGAGACAGAGAGAGAGGGAGAGGGAGACAGATAGAGATGGGCATGCCAGCAGCCCCTCAGTTGCTGCGAACGAAATCCAGATGCATGTGCCCCCTTGTGATCAAGTGCGACATTGCGCCCTTGCGTCACTTTGCATCTGGTTAAACGTGGGACCTGGAGAGTGGAACCGCTGGAGATTGGAACCAGCGTTCTTAGGCTTAGGAGGCAGGCGCCTTAACCGCTAAGCCATCTCTCCAGCCCAGAATTTTTTTTTAATTCCCATCAGTGTTCTCTGAAATTAGAGTTATCTGTTGGGATTTGGGATAAAATGATTAGAATGCACTTTCTACATCAAACACCAATAGTATAACTTTTGTGCATGTCATAAAGCACATAAAATACGAATGCATCATGTCCACATATATATGTACTTGCATTGAAGCATGGGCATTTTGTCAGTCCTGGCTCTAAGGTTATTTCTGTGTTAAATGTTATCAAATTAAATAAGTAACAATGTATGTAACACATGTCCTGCACTGAAGGAGCTCAGATCCACTGCCGCAGGCTCCAGGGTCCAGAGGTGAACTGAACAGCTTCAGCCCTAAGTGTTTGAGGATTGCTAGCCACATGGGGACCACAGTAGGCCAATCTGTGTGGGAGCTTTAAGAAGGAGTTAGTGCTTGATGTGAGTCTTAAAAGGCAAAGACCAGCTAAGCAGGAAGAAAGGACAAGAGATACTATGCAGAAGCAAGGAGGCAGCGATAGGCTGGACAATACAGAGATCAGAAATGAAATGCATACTAGGCATAAAAAAGAGCAGACACTAAAGACAGCAACTCCACTGGTCTTCATTAAAACCCCTTCACTTGGAACCAAAAAAAAAAAAGGAAAGTCTCTCCACTTAAAATCATAATTTGAGGGCTGGAGAGATGGCTTAGTGGTTAAGGCGCCTGCCTGCTAAGCCTAAGAATGCTGGTTCCAATGTCCAGCGGCTCCAATCTCCAGGTCCCACGTTTAGCCAGATGCAGTGACACAAGGGTGCGATGCCGCACTTGACCACAAGGGGGCGCACACATCTGGATTTCGTTCACAGCAGCTGAGAGACTGTTGGCGCACCCGTCTCTGTCTCCCTCTCTGTCTATCTCTCTCTGTCTCTCTCTCTAAAAATAAAATTAAATTTAAAAATCCCAATTTGAGTTGTATGGAAGGAGTCATACATTTGACTTCATTTGTTGTTTATACATTTAAATAAAAGCAATTAAAGGCATAGCCTACAATGCTATAATGATGATAACTTTCTTCCCTTAGAGATACAGATTGATAGGGTTTACTTTAAGTAACTAGGCTAGAGAAAAAAAAGATAAGATACGGAATGCAAAGAAAAGAGAATTAAGTGCTTCTTATTTGTGTTAGGAAGATAAAATGTTACAGACACAATCTGGGGTAAATCGGTCATGTAAAAGGCGATTTTCATCTCATAACTGTCTTACGTTCCTTGAAATTTAATTTACTAAATGAAAGACTACCTAATGGATCTGGTAAAAGAAAAAGAACATTATGCGTGATTATGTACGATCTCCGGGCTTATATTCTTAGAAGCTGGCCTCACATTTTAGTCTTCTCAAACGCAGAGTAATTTCCATCAACCAAGTTTGGCCTCTGCCTTCGGCGTTTAATTGCCTGCTGTAGTGCTGCTGTATCTCAGCGGACTTCAGGTTTTACAACATGTGAGTGGTTCCACAATGAAATCCATGTCATGCTCCATGGGAGCAGGAACTGGGGCATAATAGCCCTCCAGAGTGCCAGCTCACCCTCACACACCATTACACGTCCATCTCTGAGTTGGCAAGCTCCTGGGGCATAACAGCCCTCCGGTGTGCTGGCTCATCCTCATACTACCATTACACGTTCATTTCTTTCTCTTATGAATTCCTTATACACAGGCTAAACGGTTCTGAGACAGAGGATGCTAATGCCTAAACTTCCCTGTACCTTGCTTAAATTAGTCCAAGAAACCTAAAGATGCCAGCTAAATGTGAAGTCGCTTATATACAACCCATCTGAGATGCCAAGTCAAAATCAGAAGCATTAAGATACTAGTCGTTGGGGAAAAAAAGAATATATGATTTAATAATATAATAAGGTATATCTGAATTGAGCTCAGTCGTCACAACCACACACAAGAAAAAAATTAGAGAACTCAAAATGGGACTGTGATAGTTTGAATAGATGGCCCCCAATATATTCATTGTTTTATTAGTTTATAGTTTGCATCTACAGCCACCTGGCTGGAGGCAGTGTCACTGGGCAGATCTTAAGGTGTGGTGGTGGGTTTGAGATTTCAGTCTAAAGATATGCAAAGCGTGCCTAGCTGGACTTCCTGAGGTGTGCTGTGTTGGCTTGACAAATCTTATAGTTCCCTTCAATATGAAAGAGATATCTGACAAGGTCCAGTACGTTGGCTTTATATGTTACTGTGATTGAAAGTTGCCAGTCTTTTAATTCATAGATGATTTTTTTTGAAGATGAAGAAATTCAGTTCCAAGTATTTATATCTTTTTCAGATGCCAAATCAGGAAAACAACTGGAAGGTGAATTTCAAACCTTTACCTTCTCCAGCATGTGCCACTTTTCCCCCTCAGAGTAAAGGACAATCCATTTGTACACAATGACACACTAATATATGTGTATATATATATATATGTATATATATGTATGTATGTATGTGTATATATATGTATGTATGTATATATATATATATATATATATATATATATATATATATATATATATGGACATTGAATGACGTTGAATATTTGCTTGGCTTTTTTCTACCATCTGTAGTAAAGCTTTATGACATTTTAACATTTTTGTCCTGAAAAGTCCCGTCTTTTCTAGTTCAGTTCATTGTGGTAATTCTACTTACCTTAACAGAACCCTTCTTTTCAATTTTTAAAAATTTATTTGTAAGGACAGTGAGAAAGAGAGAGAGAGAGAGAATGAGAATGAATATGGGGCATATCAGGGCCTCTGGCCACTGCAAACAAACTCCAGATGCATGTGCCACTGTGTGCATCTGGCTTTATATCTGTACTGGGGGATTGAAACAGGGTCCTTTGGTTCTGCAGGCAAGTGCCTTAACCACAAACTATTTCTCTGGCCCAACAGAAGCCCTTTGTAGAAGAAGATGCTACAGCACACACTATCCATCCTCAAGGGCAAACTTAAACCACTAGATCACTTGTATTCTTTTTAAAAATATTTTACTTTTATTCATTTATTTGAGAGAGGGAAAGAGGCACAGAGAGAGAGAAAGAGAGAATGGGCACACCAGGGCTTCTGGCCACTGCAAATGAACTCCAGATGCATGTGCCACCTTGTGCATCTGGGTTACATGGGTACTAGGGAATTGAACCAAGGTGCTTTGGCATTAGAGGCAAGTGCTTTAACCACTAAGCCATCTCTCCAGCCCCACTTGTATTCTTTTTAATTAATGCTAAATAGGCTGATATCTTTATGGTTCTAGCATTGACTGAACGCAAATATCAAAGGTACATTAGACATAACAGAGATTCCTCATTCACATAAAAAAACTCCTCTAGAAAATTTCATATCATTGTTCATTTTACATATAAAAAGGCCTTACAATAATAAGAATTTTCTTTGGATGTAATCACAGTAGCCATACTGGCGTTGAGGAACAGAATGAATCCTACCCTTTCGTCATTCTCCGTGACACCTCTCAGTATTCTTGCAATATTCTGTGAACTGTTTCTGGAAGGTGGTTCGGTCTGTACTATGATTCCTTAAAATGACACTATAGCAGCATACTTATGCATATCACAAGTTGTGAAAGGGTCTGTACCCTCAAGCTAGGAGAGCAAGTTGACCCTCGTCTGCTAAACTGTCCCTGACAACGTAAACCTCCAGAGCACTTGAAGACTAAGCTTGGTTCCTTAACCAACGCAAATCGAGAGGTAACAGTACGACGCCGGGCTGAGACACTCGACAGACCGGGGAGTTCCCGAGGAAGCACTTTCTTTATTGAAATGCGCGCGTATTCATCTCCTAATGGAACCTCAGAGAAATTTCCCTTTAGGTCCTTTGAAGTCACCATGACAGCATTTACAGTTCATTCATGCCTGCCTAGTGCTGAAGAAGTCACGTGACACACAAACCCGGCGCCACCACGACAGCTGGGGCACCTCGAGTTCCAAGGATGATGCAGTAGAGCAGATAGCATTTTCTCTTACTTTGAACATTGCTTTCCATTTGAAGGGAGAAAATATCCATTTCCGCCTTTGCACCTCCGTGCGCTGTTCATTTGTGTGATTTAACTCACGATGAGCACTTCAGTTGCACACTCGCCACCAACTTAATGCACTTCTAATTAAAATGCCAGATCTAGTATCAAGAGGACGGATAATTGAGGTCCGTTTTATTCTTATAAACGACACTCTTTCCTTGGACACTATTTTAAAGTTATTAGTTCTAACCTAGCTAGAAAATATATTTTCCATTTTCCCCTAATTTTTGACCCAGGCTAACACATTCTTCATGACCACCATATTACTTTACTTTTACTTGAGGGGAGAATAAAAGCTTATGGGACTTATTAACTTCTTTAAACAAAACAGTAAACTATATGTTCTTATTGTGCAAGGAAAACTATACTGAACATACAAACACTATTCAGGAGAAAATAATGCTTAAGTATTTCCAAAATGTCTGATTAATGACTATATAACTCTATATATGTATGTATGCATATATATGCATATATAATAATTAACTCATATACATACATATACAATGGCATTAGCATTAGTTAAAATCCTTTTTCTGAAGGATTTAGTAAATTCCAAGATATTAATTTGTCCTTGTATTCTCAATATGGTTTCTTCTATTGGAGGAAATAAGGCTTCTATTTTATTTTTAATTATTTATTTATTAGAGACAGAGAGAGGGAGAGAGTGAGAATGGGCATGCCAGGGCCTCTGGCCACTACAAACAAACTCCACATGCATGCACCACCACGTGCCTCTGGCTTACGTGGTTACCTGGAGAATCGAACCGGGATCCTTAGGCTTCGCAGGCAAACGCCTTAACCGCTAAGTCATCTCTCCAGCCCAAGGCTTCCAGTTTAATCCCAGAGAAGAAACGACTCCATTTCAGTGGCTACTTCTTATTTCCTTTGATTAGTAAAATAGAGAAAGTCTGACATCCAGGGAAATGCAGGTTAGAGGTTGGGGGAAATGTCTTGAGGTTGGCCGCAAGCTCATTAAATTGTCAGCTGCATGGCCGGAATGAGAAGTAGGAATCTAAGCCTCTTGAGTTCTTTTCTCTTTCACCACAAAAGTTAACAAGAAATACATTTTGTGCATTCATAATTCTCATACAAGACATGTATGGGTTTGATATACTTTTGGTTTTGGAAATGATATTAATTTATTTTCCTCCCAAAGGCAGCATAGATTCAGATGGAATACAACCCAATATCAAAATAATGGGCATACCACTCTTATCAGCCTATCCCTATGGCAATATTAGAGAAGTCACAAAGAAATACCCTTAGGGAATATGAGGGTTGGAACACCTGTCACTTCTACCTTCCCAGAACAGATCCTTATTTCAACAGCCCGTTTTCAAGTGCTGAAGAGGCAGGAGTCAAAAAGTGCCAGTAAAATATCTATCTTGTTCCTTCCTGGATTCACCATCATTTCTTGTTTGTGTTCTTGCATTTCTGTTTCCATTATAAAGCTTGGTGAATTTTTCATTTAAAATCGAAACCATGTCCCTATGAGAAGACATATACCCAATTGTGTATTTTTTATTATAATTATGTTGATTTTTTTCATCTATAAGCACTTTGAATTGTGTTTACATTACTCCTGTTCTAAGTACAGACATGTATGTCTTTCAATTCTGAAAAATAATTTTTCTGCATTATTTAGTATTGATCTATTATTGTTGGCGAGGACATACAAGTGAAAAGCAACAAGTAAAACGGTTGACTGGAATCTCAAGAAAACCTTAAACTATTCTCAAGCTATTTACGGGTTGGGGGAGGTAGGTGTCATTGCAAGGGAAGGGTTATATAACCAGTACCAGGGACAGTGAGAAGAGGGGTTATTTCTACTCTTCTACATAACCCAGACTGGCTTAGAACTCGCTATGCATCCTAGGTTTGGCCTCGAACTCATGATCCTCCTGCCTCTGTCCCAAGGTTTAGGAACAGGCACATACTACAATAATTACATTTAGATGATAGACTAGGTATTTTCTTGCCTTTGCTTTAGGTAGGGCAAGAATAATACCGAATTTTAATAGTGACTATTTCTCATTGACAATATTCCCAACAGCTGAATTTAACATTGTGAGATGGACATAACCTCTCAGATGTAAATTAGAGTCTTATCTATTTCTTTTCTTTTTTTTTTTTTTGTTTTTTTTTTTTTGGTTTTTCGAGGTAGGGTCTCACTCTAGCTCAGGCTGACCTGGAATTCACTATGTATTCTCAGGGTGGCCTCGAACTCACAGCAATCCTCCTACCTCTACCTCCCAAGTGCTGGGATTAAAGGCGTGCGCCACCACACCCGGCTAGAGTCTTATCTAATTCTTAACGTGCCAACAAGTACATGTCACAGTTACCCAAACTCAGCAAGGGACTCTGGAACTGACAGTGGCTGAGTCAACATCTTGTGATGCTTAAACCCAGGACTCACTGTTCTTCTTATGAGTATCTTCTGACAATAACTCCCCTGGATGGCTGAACCACAAACATTCCCTTACTTATTTTCTCTTTACCCTCATATTCTGTATAAGAAGGAAAAGGTTCAAACTTGTGTTTCGCTTATGGTTCAATATACTCTAAAGTTCAGTCCAAAGATGATATGTGAGTCATAAACATTGCTCATTTTTTGTCATCGTCGGTGTGCAAAACCATCCTTCAGGCTAATAAAATCCCAGCTCATCAAGAATCTTTTCATGTACTAATATCTCAGAAACTTTGAAGGTCCTGTTGTTGATGTGGCCTGCTCCCACTTGGCCAGAATATTTGGAGTAATGTTGGAAAGGCAGAAGGAAGCACGTGGTTGTTGAATGTCGCCAGCTCCCAGAAGGATAGTCGTATGGAAAAAATGTAGCACTTGGGATATTTCTTAAGCTCAGTACTAGACCAAAGACTTGCATCAGCTGCAAATTTTAACAAATTAAAAAATCTGCCAGACAACAGTTGGTTTCCCCATAACAGGAATGGCATTACTATACTAGCTGGCATATTTGTTCTGTCTGAATATCTGTCAAGCTGGCAGGGTCCACAGCTCATTGACACCATTGGTGAATTTTCTCCCCCAACAGGCTGCATAGATCCTTCTTTTTCTTTGGAGATATTTAAATTATTTATTTATTTATTTGAGAAAGAGAGAGAGGGAGTATTAGGTGTGTCCTGTGGCAGCCATGACAGCAGATGCAGCAAGTTTACTGATGGCTTAAACGAAATGTCTCTTCAGTTTCTTTTCTCCCTTAGGCTGCTGCCAGAGGCAGGTAGCCCACTCTTGGGATAGCGGTGTCACAGGTGAGCTCCCTCACCTCCCAGGTCTGCTCCTAAAAGCAGTTCTCCAACTTCTGGACAGGAATGTTTCAGAGGTTAGTCTTTCCCAAATCATGGCTGTGTCCCCCCCACCACCCCAAATAGGGCAAATAGCTCCATCTAAGTTCACAAGTGGTTATATTTCTTTTTTCATTATGTCAAACAGAATGCTCACTGGGAGATTGTGTTGACTTGACACATATATGATGCATATTTATATTCAGACTTTATTACAATGACCACTTGTGTTAATCTTCTTTTATTTGCAGTACTGTTTTTGACTTTTCCGGTCATGGCAGGTAGTATGTAAAATTCTCATTTTTTCCCTCTGTTATCGTCTCTTTTACAGATGATGAAAATGAGACACCGAGAAGTTACGTTATTGGCTATTTTTGTTTTTTACCCCTCAAATGGGAATGCTCTAATTCCTATAAGAGTAATCTATACTTTATGCTGTACTACATAAAAATATTGTCAAATCATTATAGTACACGGTATGGATAAAAATGAAGAAATTAGCATGACGAATTTATCTGTGGTTACTAAATTATGCAAGCAGTGCTCATCAAGATCATCCCTGAGGCTGCCTATTACATTTAGATTTCCATTTGTGTTATAAATATAATTCATTTGCATAACATAATTTCATTCTCTAATAATGTCCCTTACCCTGTCTTGGCTAATATCTCATTCCTTCCTTCCCTTTCCTTATCTCTAGCAATTTCTTTCATGCCTGCTGTGAAGTGTTGGAGACTTCCCGGCATGCCCAGACTACTGTTTAAATCTATTCATCTATAAAGCACAACTACACCTATAGTGCAATTTCCACTGAGCTCCCAGCAATGACGATGTTCATAGTGGACAAGAGGAAACACAGAATGAAATCAGCTGAAGAGAATGGACCGTGAATTGCAGACTAACCAGAAAATGGTTAGGCTTTCCAGATGACCTCTGTTACTGCAGCCTTAACCCCTTGATTTGGGATGCCATTCAGATCATGGGCCAATAGACATGTCTGCCATCAACTGATTAAAGAAAAAAGATATTTTTCACCATCTATTTTTAAAATCTAAAATTATTCATTTAAGACTCCCAGGAGTAGACTCCGTATATGTGATGCTTGATAACTTGTTGTCCAAATTTTTTAAAATATATTTTGATTATGGATAGAGGGAAGATATCAAGGCAGTTCACATAATTCAAACAAACTCATAGCATCCTAGCAAAAATACTAACTTCAGGGCTGGAGAGATGGCTTAGTGGTTAAGGCACATGCCTGCGAATCCTAAGGACCCCAGTTCGATTCTCCAGGCCCCATGTAATCCAGATGCACAAGGGGGCACACACGTCTGGAATTCGTTTGCAGTGGCTAGAGGCCCTGGTGTGCCCATTCTCAGTCTCCCTCTCTCTCTTTCCCTCTCTCTGTCTCTAATAAATAAATAAAAATAAAATATTTTTAAAAATACTAACTTCAGAAATAATACTTTTTGTTGATTGACATGAAGGAAGCTATTTTTCTTCCTTAACTTAATAAAATAGGCATTTTATTAATTTTGGACATTTAACTGAGCAACTGATGAAAAGAAGGCATCATAACATCAGTATCTTATGTGACTGTGATGTGATGAACTCCTTTGGCTGATACCATCTGAAACATGAATGTAATATATGGGAAAGTAAGATTTATGGGGAGTTACAAAGACTCTTCTGACTGCTTCCTTGCATTCATGGTCAGATTCTTTGCATGTTTAAAATTAATGACTATATCCTCTTTTGAACATACTCGAGATAAATTAAAAATAAACAGGATCCAGTCTGGAGGGGATGGTTCATCACAGTGGGGAAAGTGTGAGAAGAGCACACAGTGGGGACTCGCATCTTCCCACATGAGCGGAAAAGCAAGCAGCAAGAGCGAGCTCACTGGTACTGGCAAGGGGGCTGAACTGTGAAACGCCGAGACCTGTCCCCAGTAACACACCTCTCCAGCAAGGCTCTGCCAGCTAGGGAAGGAGGACGAAGCCTAGTCATGACTACGTGAGGCCGGGGAGGACAGTTCACACTCCAACCACCACCTGGTCTTTAAGCGCTGGTTTCATTTCACGTTTAGTCCTGTGTAGAATTCTAGAGCCTGGATATAACTGCTCATTGTCTTGCGGGTTCTATTTGTGTGGGGCTGCAGACACATGCGTCATTCAGTCATTTGTTAAGCTTTCTTGTATTTTGTTTCCTGGAAATCGTGTCTTTTATTTTAGGTTTTGTAAATGCGTGTGATCAAAAAGAAGCATCACTCGCCTGTCTGTTTTTGTTTTTTGATTTGTGTGTGTTTGTGGCAACATTAAGTCATGAGGTCTAGGGAGTTCTATTTTAGCTTCCACTCCATGTCATCAAAAATGCCAAACACTGTATTTGGAAAAGCTGAACTCCCATGGTCTAGTCCTGCTGTACTTTTACGCTTGTGTTTCTCACTGCATTGTCTCTTCTACTTCTGCTGCGACCACACTTGAGCTCATAACTCTCTCTCTCTCTCTCTCTCTCTCTCTCTCACACACACACACACACACATTTGCACACTCATTGTATCTGCTTAAAGTCTTTTTTTTTTTTTTTTTTTTTTTGTCTGTGTTAAAAATTCCAAGAGAAGGGCTAGGGACACATCTCAATGGATAAATTACATTTCATTCAGTCAGCAGTATCCAAGTTCAGAACCCCAGATTTACATAAAAGCTAGAAGCTGTGGCATGCTTCTGTAATCCAGCGTGCTGACAAGGGGATGGGAGGTGAAGAAAAGAGAATTTCCCAAAAGCTTGCAGACCTGCAAGCCTGGTAAATACGTCACAGTAAACAACAATGAGGGTGATAGATGCTGCCTCAAAATAAAGTGGAAAGCATGAACCAACTTTGTATTTCTTTTTTATCTCCACAGGTGTGTCACACATGAATGTGCACTCACATACATGAACACATACATGCTACACATGCATATACACACACAAAATAAAAAAAAATAATTCCATAAGACAATTCAAATGACAAAATTTCTGCAAAATTATGATTTTTTTTGAGAGAAAGAAACAGAGAGAGAGAGAGAGGAAGAGGTAGAGAGAGAATGGGCACACCAGGGCTTCTCAGCCACTGTGAATGAACTCCAGATGCGTGTGCCCCCTTGTGCACATGTGTGACATTATGCACTTGCGTCACTTTTGTGTCTGGCTAAATGTGGGACCTGGAGATTCAAACTGGCATTCTTAGGCTTTGCAGGTAGGCGCCTTAACTGCTAAACCATCTTTCCAGCCATGCACAATTATTATTATTTTTATTTTTATTTATTTATTTTTTTGGGTTTTTCGAGGTAGGGTCTCACTCTGGTCCAGGTTGACCTGGAATTCACTATGTAGTCTCAGGGTGGCCTCGAACTCACGGTGATCTTCCTACCTCTGCCTCCCGAGTACTAGGATTAAAGGCGTGCGCCACCACGCCCGGCTGCAAAATTATTTTTAAGCCCAGCCTCTATCTCTGGTTAGCATTTTGACTTCTTCCTCCTGGTGTTTTCTCTTGATCTTATGCTGACCCCTCTGTCACTGCATGGTTACTCTTCATAAAGTTTCATATTTGTGTATCTACTATAGCAGTCAGATTCAGGTCTCTGAGATGAACTTCCAAACCAGGCACAGTTATGGAAGCAGGGAATTTATTTGAAGTTTACAGATCCAGGGGAAGCTTCATAATGGCAGAAGAAGTTGGTCCCATGTCCCCAGGTCAAAGTGGAGAGAGAAAACCACCACCAAAAAGCAAGCAAGCCCACTTTAGGAACTCCAGGCACAGCTCAGGCCCTTTGCGTTATCTTCAGAGTGGAATTCCAAATCTACCTCCACGCCTTAGAGCTGGAGCCTAGGATCCACATACAGGCAGAGCTGCACCCTAGGATCCACATACAGGCAGAGCTGCACCCTAGGATCCACATACAGGCAGCTGGAAGTCTAAGAAGCCTCGATGAAAATGAATGTATTGGGGGACATCCATTCAAGTGACCGCATCTAGGCTGGCTACTTCCTTTTGATTTTCTTTAGGAAGATATGTTGCCTGTCTCTCCTGCATTTCATAGGAACCCACTGTGCTACCTGCAGAGAGAGTGCCCACATAGTAAACCTCAGCCTTATTTAATGATTATGAAGACTCAGACCTTTGTGAAGCAGCTTTCTGTATGTACCAGAAATCTGTTAACTGAGAAAGCAGTATTTTCTTGGCACCCGTATGTTAACTGGTAGACGTAGCATTAATGGTTATGCCAAATTGTCAACAAAGTGAGAATTCATATTCCAATAGAATTTTCATACATCACAGGAATTTTATTAGGCATAAACTGATATGGTGGATATTCACTAGTTATTATGGTTGAGGAAACCGATCACCCATCATTCTAACTGATTTGATTATTATGACTTCTTTTTGTTTATTGGGTATAATGAGGGGTTTTGTTCATTTGTTGGGTTTTTAAGATATTTTATTTATTTAAGGGAGGGGAGAAAGGGACAGAATGGGTGAGCCAGGAACTCTAGCCACTGCAAATGAACTGTGGATGCATGCACCACCTGGTGAATCTGGCTTACATGGGTTCTGGGGTGTTGAACCTAGGTCCTTAGGCTTCGTAGGCAATCATCCTAACCATTAAGCCATCTCTCCAGCCCTCATTTGTTGGCTTTAACCTCAAACTTTATGTTCCTTACTGTTTCAAAGTGAGGAGTTATAAATGGTTTGATGGGTGTTAAGGAGAGTAGATAATTTATTTCATGTGTATTAGTACTCAAATTGAGAATTGATTTTCATTTTCGAACAGCTATTTGTCACATATAGTGTTTATTTCTCTAACATTTATTTTAATGTATTTTTCAGACCTCAGCTATTGAGATAAGCCAAAAGTATAGCTTAATACTGCTGCAGAATATCAGGAAGACTTATAGAAGAGAAGGATCTGTAGTCATGTTTTTTTTAAAAAATGAGCTCCATTTTTTAAAGATTTTATTTTATTTATTTATTTATTTGAGACAGAGGGAGAGAGAGAATGGGTGCGCCAGGGCCTCTAAGCCACTGCAAACAAACTCCAGAAGTGTGTGCCCCCTTGTGCATCTGGCTTACGTAGGACCTGGAGAATCAAACCGGGGTCCTCAGGCTTCGCAGGCAAGTACCTTAACTGCTAAGCCAATCTCTCCAGCCCTGAGCTCCATTTTTGTAAAGAAAAGAAAAAAAATGACAATAGATCGGAATGCCCATAAACACATGACTGTTTGTTTAATGAATGGTTATGCTGTTGTTACTGAACATTGTACTGTTACTATTTTAAGAAGGTGACAAAGAAAACAGGACATCCTTCATACTACATTCACACTCACTATGTCACTTAATGAAAAATGTTGCTTTAAATTATGGAGAATTTTACAGCTCAGATACGGTTTTATCTCTACTTTTTCTCTCTTTTTTTTTTTCTTATAACCATTAGGAGGGTATGAAAAAGCCTCAATAGGATGAAAAGCAAAATTGTTATATAATGTTTGAGTCAGGAAAATAGGTAATTTTATAACTATCTTAAAGTTTTTAAATCTCTTCCTGGAACAAGAAAGAGAACTATGCCCTTTAGTGATAGGTACCTTTTAGATGCTCATCAACTATAGGGTTACGGAAGAGTTCAATGACCAACTGAGTGAGTGGCCAGAACCAGTGAGTAAAGGAGCATTAAAGAATAAAATTTATAGGGAAACTAATATTATTTCAAAGTTGATGTTAATGTTCTCTTGAGTAGATGTCTCATCAGATGTGGGAGGATCCTTAAATAGTCTTGGCCAGTTTGAAGGAAAAATCAAATGACAGTTAATGTATAAAATGTTATTAAAAAGGGAATGATATCTCTGACAGAACTTGTAGATTTTGCTACTAGACTCCATACAAAAACTATCATCTGGATGAGTAATGTTAACTTTCAAAAATCATTTTTGTCATTTGTAAGCTATTTTAAAATGAAAATTGACATGGGAAAGAAAATGTCTTTTTTTTTTTTAAATTTAGTCTGCGTTTTCAACATCTTGTCTGAACACGCCAATGATCATAAACATACTAATAATTTTGGCTTCTCTACCTATTGTCATCTGGGAATTGTTCTGAGTTTCACGTATCTGTGATGCCAATGCCAAACCAAACCTAAGGTGACTGAGGCATGTGGAGCCTAGGGAGGTAAGGGAGTTACTTATAGTCAAACTCATATTAATTTGTGGAACATGAATTAAATGTTTGTGTTTACTTTTTTATCGTCTTCTTAAAATACGATATATTCACCTACAGGTTTCCATCCTAATACAGCTACTTTGACTTTGAATACATCATGACTTTACGGCAAGTAATTCAGCAGAATAAATCTCAGCAGTTTCACTTCAGTTAAATCACTCATGAAGGTACTAAAATGTGAGCAAACACCTTTAAGAGAAAAACACTTTGCTAAACTATCATCGTCAACTTCAGAAAATAAACATTGGAACATCACCTTACAATTGAATAGCGGAATTCTATGAGGTGAGCTTTACTTAACTTGAAAACAGGGCTAGAGAGATAGCTTAGAGGTTGGAGCACTTGCCTGTAAAGACAATGGACCCAGGTTTGATTCCCCAGAACCCAAGTAAACCAGATACACAAGGTGGCGAGTGCTTCTGGAGTTCATTTGCCGTGGCTGAAGGCTCTGGTGTGCCTATTCTCTCTCTTTCCCTATCTGCCTATTTCTCTCTTTCAGAGAAATACAATAAGTAAGCAATGTGAAAACAGTAAGTCACCTGGCAGCCATGCAACAAAGAGCCAGTGTGTGATGGAGAGATGGCTTCGCCGTTAAGGCCTCTGTCTGCAAAGCCAAAGTACCTAGGTGCGATTCTCCAGGACCCACGTAAGCCAGATGCACAAGGGGGTGCACGCATCTGGAGTTCTTTTGCAGTGGCTGAAGGCCCTGGAACACCCATTCTTGCTCTCTCTCTCTGTCTCTTTCTCTCTCTCAAATAAATAAATAAATAAATAGCCAGTGAATCACAGGCTTCAGAGAGATGGACATGTGAATTGTGTGCATGGCTGGCAGCTGTGTCGTAGAAACCCCTTATCAGATAATTTGTAAAAGTGTCAAAATGGGAAAGAGGAAACCACACATAAAGCCCTGTAGAAGATGGACCACTCAAATATTTGGTTTTCATGATACAAACATGTTGTACATATGTGCTGGAAACATGTTCGTGGGCCGAATCAATTATCACAGCATCTTTGAGATGCCTGACCTCCTTAGTCCTGCTGCATTGCATTCTCTCTTGTGAAAAGAATGTCTATTTGAAACTGTACGGCTTCTTTGGCTGCTTGGTATTTTAGCTTTATTTCTGCTAGGATTTGAGTTCGCACTTGTGAAATTCAGTTCTCGTCAATGTGAACCTTGAAAGGTGGGGATAAGGTCATTTCCTTCATGGGTACAATCAGCTGCCCTTGCTTATTAGGAGCTTGCTGGGACAAGGTCTTCCCTTTTACCCGTGCACCTCCTGCCTCCTGAGTCCAGGGCCTTCCTGTGCCACACAGGATGTGGACCTTAGCAGACACCAACGTTGAGAGCCGTTAGCCTTAATGTCCTAAATGATGAGAAATACATTCCTCTCTCTTCTTCGTGTCACTCAGCATGTAGTCATGTACTAATGACCAGAGTGATCTCACAAACTCATGTAAAAGATCCAAAACAGGGCTGGAGAGATGGCTTAGTGGTTAAGGCACCTGTCTCCTAAGCCTAAGAATGCTGGTTCCAATCTCCAGTGGTTCCAATCTCCAGGTCCCACGTTTAGCCAGATGCAAAGTGTCGCAAGGGTGCAATGCTGCACTTGACCACAAAGGTGCGCACGCATCTGGATTTTGTTCTCAGCAGCTGAGAGGCTGTTGGTGCACCCATCTCTATCTGTCCTCCTCTCCCTCTCTCTCTGTCTCTCTCCAAAATAAAAAAAAAAAGATCCAACACACACACACACACACACACACACACACACACACACACATATATATGTATATACATTTTTCTTTTTTTGATATGTATGTAAGTATAAACCAGGCATACTGTTCAAGAACTTACTCTTTTTCCCTCAGCATAGTAGGTGAGACTCATCCAAGTTTCTCAGATAGGTAGAGTTCATTTTGATTGCTGTTCAATGACTGGTTACATATCATCACATTGATGGATACACATTGGATAAAGGGATGCTACCAGTTAACAACACTCCTACCCAAAACATATGGAAGTTCATTCTCACTGACTCTCCAAAACCTTTGAAATCAAACATTTTGTTATCAGTACGGCAGGTTGACAGAGTTTATCCTTTCAAATTACGTTTTTCCTGGTGACTAATGAAGTTGAGAAGGTTTTAACGAGTTTGTTTGCCCCTCTGTAAAACATCTTTAAATGTCATGTTTTTCCCCATTTGATTAAAGGAATATTTCTTTAAGAACTGTAGGCTTCAGTATAAATGGTAAACTTTATCTACAGCTTTTTTTTTTCTCTCAAAATTTAGTGCCCAAATTTGCCATATCTTTAATAAAAGGGAACTTTTAGGTTTTTAGCATAACTCTGTATTTGTTTAAAGAGAAAATATCCCTTTAAGTAACAAAGTCATACACTGCTTTAGTTTTGCTTTCTTTTTCACATTTTAGATTTGTCTTTTGCACTTGACTCTTTGATACATTTGCACTTTACTTTCTTTGACACATAAATTTGTGCCCCCTATACTACACGTGCAAGTTCATATGTTCCCCAGGTAGTCAGTCCAAAATTATGACTTCTGCCTCATGCATACGTTTCAAATATGCATATACATATACAAATATACATACCACATGTCTATAAAATTTACCTGGATTCATATCTATACCATATTTCACTAATCATAATTTTTTAAGAAGTAAAGATATTAAGAAGGAGAAGCACAGATTTTATTTATTTTCAGCCATACTTTAATTAATCCTGGCCATCTGTCTTTGTAAATTTTGAAACCTGATTATCAAGTTTAAAAAGATAACAATTTTATTGGGATGTGCTAAATTTATAGTTATTGAACAATAGCTGGTACCTTTTAAAACTGATTATTTTATAGCTATTAAATTAACGTTCCTAGGGACTAGAGAGATAGCTTAGTGGATTAGGTACTTTTTTGCAAAGCTTAAGGACCCAGGTTCGATTCTCCAGTACCCATGTAAAGCCAGATTCACAAAGTGGCACATGCTTCTGGAGTCATTGTAGGGTCTAGAGGCCTTGGCATGCCCATTCTCCTCTCTCTCTCTCTCCTTAAAAATAAATAAAATTAAATTTTAAAAAATTTAAAAAATAATGTTTCTATACATTTATGTCATTAGATTAATTGATAATTGATTAATTGATAATTAATGTAAAACATTAAAATTCATAATTTTCTGTATAAAGTTCTGATATATATTATTGCATATTTATTTTTATTTGATTTTATAGATATTAAAAATTGTATATGGTGGGCTGGAGAGATGGCTTAGGGGTTAAGGCACCTGCCTCCTAAGCCTAAGAACACTGGTTCCAATCTCCAGCGGTTCCAATCTCCAGGTCCCACGTTTAGCCAGATGCAGTGACTCAAGGGCGCGATGCCGCACTTGACCACAAGGGGGCGTGCACATCTGGATATCGTTCTCAGCAGCTGAGACACTGCTGGCGTGCCCATCTCTGTCTTCCTTCCCCCCTGCCCGTCTCTCTCTGTGTCTCTCTCCAAAAAAAAGTAAAATAAAATAAAATAAATTGTAAATGTTGAAGTTACATATAGTTGCTATTATAGATTATAAATATTCTCTTTTAAAAAATTTTAAAAGATTTTATTTTTATTTGTTTATTTATTTATTAGAGACAGAGAGAAGGAAAGAGAGAGAGGGAGAAGAAAAGTGACAATGGGCACACCAGGGCCTCTAGCCACTGAGATTGAACTTCAGATGCAAGTGCCCCCTTGTGCATCTGGCTTACATGGGACCTGGAGATTCGAACCAGGGTCCTTAGGCTCTGCAGACATGTTCCTTACCTGCTAAGCTGACTCTCTAACACTACTTTTTTTTTTTTTTTACAATTTTTTAGAATATTTTTATTTATTTATTTGATAGAGAGGCAGAGAGAGAGAGGCATAGAAAGGGAGAATGGGAGCACCAGGGCCTCCAGCCACTACAAAGGAACTCCAAACACATGCGCCCCCTTGTACACCTGGCTTATGTGGGTCCTGGGGAATCGAACCGAGGTCCTTTGGATTTGCAGGCAAGCACCTTAACCACTAAGCCATCTCTCCAGCCCAGATTATAAATATTCTTGATATATGTGTATTAGATGCATGTATGTGGCAGTAATTATAGTTTTTTTTTTTTACCATTGATCACTAACAAATAATTTACTTTTTAATACTCTTATACATGATAAAGCTTAACATTTTATTACTAATTCTAAAGAAAAGATATTTTTCTATATGGACAAATGAAGTAATGTGATGTCAAATGTAGCAATCTTGACAAAATTTCTTGTCAAAACAAAATCTGATTAATGCACATATAAATGTAGGACTTGTGAAGTAAGACTTGAGGTACAAACACAAAGGGGATAGGCTGATGTTGACCAAGCCATGCATGGATGCCAGGCACTCTGTTAGGGTCTCTGAGCATGCCAACATCACAGCTCCTGTAACATAGCATCTGCTGTTAATGTCACACTGAGGGAAAGCCAAAGTTTCAGAAGTAAAAAACCTCACCCAGACAGCTGATAAAGAACCTGACTTTTGAATGCTATGTTTTTGAAGCAAGCCCAAGAAGACTGGCCTCCTTTTTTTATGAGAGAGAGCAAAAGTGTGTGCGAGAGACAGAACGGGCACACTAGGGCCTCCACCTACTGTAATAGAATTGCAAACGCTTGCGCCACCTTGTGCATATGTGCAACCTTGTGCGTGCATCACCTTGTGTGTCTGCATTACATGGGATCTGGAGAGTCAAACCTGATTAGCAGGCAAGCGCCTTAACTGCTAAGCCTTCTCTCCAGCCCAAGAACCTGGCTTGCTTTATTTATTTATTTATTTATTTATTTATTTATTTATTTATTTATTTATTTCAGAGAGAAAGAGGCAGAGAGAAAGACAGAGAGAAAGAGAGAGAAAGAGAATGGGCATGCCAGGGCCTCATGCCACTGCAAACAAACTCCAGATGTATGCGCCCCCTTGTGCATCTGTCTTATGTGGGTCCTGGAGAATTGACCCTGGGTCCTTAGGCTTCGCAGGCCAGCGCCTTAACGGCTGAGCCATCTCTCCAGCTCTTGGATCTGTTTCTGAATTTAGAATTTGAAATTGGTTTTATGGGGCAGAAGCAAAACTAAGATTTCAAGAGCACGGTCGCTCTCCTAAAGGCTATAGGAGAAGAGCTGTAATAGGTGGCGGAAGCTTTCTATGACAAGGTCAGATATTTGAGGACAAACATTTAAATATCGGGTAAATATTTGTATATAATTTTGTTTTGCCTCCTGTGTATGAGAAATGGTAACCCATGTACAATGGACTCCCTAGCCTCATGTGTTTGTAACTAAACCTCATTCCCCATCCCCAGCTGTTGGCAATTCAGAAGGTTGTGCCTTGCTTAAGGTGTGTTGCTAGGGGAGAAGCTTCTGTTCATTGGTCTAGCCCACTGGATGCTTAGACCTGACGCTATTGCTACTTCCTACCAGCTGCTGTGGCAAGGTCTGGTGCCCAGGCTCTTCTCTGACATGCCATAGTGGGAATTCCCATTGAAACTATGCCAAAATTAAGCACCCAGCTACATTTCAAAATTCATGACCCAAAATCCTGAACATTCTTATAGACAGCTTTATTTTTAAGTGATGTATTTTTTTTTTTTGTTTCAGTTTCCTAGGAGTTTGAGCAAAAGCCAAAACTGAAATTTGGTTTGATCCAAATTGACCTAGATTAAATTATCTCTTTCTTCATTCTGCCATGCCATGGCCTGGAATTAGTGGAGTCCTAATACGACTGCCCTTATTCACTTTGATACGCATATGACTACTGAAACCAACTTAAATGAGTTAACCAAGTTTTAATTTGATTTTTAACCTTTTAAAGCAGCCTAAAATAAGAGAGAAGATCTAATTTGGAAAACAGAGCCTCCCAAGATGCCAAATCAAAATTAATCCTGTTACAAGTCAGACATTAACTAACTGCAGACACATTTCTATGGATCCATTTGGTGCCCACAAAGCAGATCACAGATTGCAACACTGAGCCTTACAGCCTTGAAATTAGGAAACGTTTGTCGGTAGACCAGCGAACCTGGCTCTGACTTCCTGGATAATTGATCTGGTACAGGAAGAGCACTGGTTTTCATGACAAACAAACCGTCCAGGCACCTCTTCCTCCCTGTTTTTCTTCTCTTTCTCACCCTTCCTGCCTTCCCTTCCTCTTTCTGTCCCTTTTGAGATAGGGATATACAATGTAGTCTAGGTTGCTTTTTAACATACTAGGTAGTCCAGGCTGACCTCACATTCAAAATCCTCCTGCATTAGCCTCCTGAGAACTGGTTTTATAGGTTTATGGCACCAAACCTGGCCTCTCTCTCTGTTTGTCTCTCTCTTTCCCTCCTCCCCTCTCTTTTCCTATTTCCTCTCTCTCTCTCTCTCTCTCTCCCTCCCTTCCTTACTCATTCATATGCCATTTTCTATACTTTATGTGATAGGACTACTTTATGATGGGTAGTATTTGAAGTATGATAGGATTTGCCAAAATGTTTTTATTTACATAGAAAGGAAATGTGAGTGTAGGAATAAAGTAAAATAATAGCAAAACCGAGGTTTATTAAATATTTCCTGTGTACCAGGTCCTTGTATTATGTATAGTGTTTTTTTGTTTTTTTTTGTTTTGTTTTGTTTTTCGAGGTAGAGTCTGACTCTGGTCCAGGCTGACCTGGAATTAACTATGTAGTCTCAGGGTGGCCTCGAACTCCCGGCGATCCTCCTACCTCTGCCTCCCGAGTGCTGGGATTAAAGGCATGCGCCACCACGCCCGGCTATGTATAGTGTTTTAAACCTACAAGTTTATTCAAAATATGAGGAACATCACAGAAAGGTTACTTATATCACTGCTATGTTTACAGTGAGAAAACTGAGGGATAGACATTCAGAATCTTCACCAAGGACACCCAGTTGTTTTATGCTAGAATGAAGGTTTCAAACCAAGGTGCTGAGCTAGAGAGATGGCTTAGTGGTTAAGGCATTTGCCTGGAAAGCCAAAGGATCCCCGTTCAATTCTCCAGGACCCACGTAAGCCAGATACGCAAGGGGGCACATGTTTCCGGAGTTTGTTTGCACTGGCTGAAGGCCATGGCACACCCATTCTCTCTCTGTCTCTCTGTCTCTCTGTCTCTCTCTAATACATAAATAAAATATATTTTTTAAAAAGGTGCTCCAGTGGAAAAAAATGCTTAGCAACACTGGAAGTGTTTATGCATAATAATTTAAGTCAGTAAGACATGTAAAAAATCTGAAACAGAAGAGATCATTCATTTCTACTTTGTTATTTTTTCCCTCCTGCATACAAGTAGCGGTAGAGCCACTGACTTTCTTTCTTGTTAGATACCATCTCTTAGTTCCATGCATTAGTGAATTCCTATTGAGAGATGACTGTAAGGGTTAAATGGTGTGGCTCATCATGAACCGGGCAGCAGA
The DNA here is from genome assembly GCA_036365145.1 of Orientallactaga sibirica. Taxonomy (NCBI): domain Eukaryota; kingdom Metazoa; phylum Chordata; class Mammalia; order Rodentia; family Dipodidae; genus Orientallactaga; species Orientallactaga sibirica. Next base: position 3,400,407 of record JAEOAD010001797.1, read on the forward strand.
TACAAGAAGTTACGAGTTCCACTTAAGAACAACCTGAGGTCTGAGAGAGCCCACTGGCTCACAATACGTTCTCCATGGAAATGCACACAGACGGCTCCAGGGCCCTTCAACTGCAGGAGCTTAACGTATGTTGCCCAGTCCCTGTTCTCTGCTCAGTGAATAATCTACTAAAGGTCTGCTGTGACTAAGCATCTCCCAAAATGGATGGAAATACAATTTTCACGTAGAGAAACGTGCTCAAATTCATTTGTTAGGTAGTTTCTGTCAGTCCCAAGCAATACACAAGAAAACAAAGTAGGGGCTAGACAGATTGCTTAGTGGTTAAGGCATTTGCCTGCAAAGCCAAAGGATCCAGGTTTGATTCCCCAGGACCCACGTAAGCCAGTTGCACAAGATGTCACATGCATCTGGAGTTCGTTTGCAGTGGCTGGATGCTCTGGCATGCCCATTCTCTCTCTCTCTCTCTCTCTCTCTCAGCCTCTTTCTCTCTGTCAAATAAGTAAATAGATAAAATATATTTAAAGAAAAGAAAATGAAGTAGACAAAATGAAAATGAATAGAGAGCTCCTTGGTGTGATACGTTGGAGTTAAATTTAAAAGGAAGACTGGGCGGAGTTGTAGCTCAGTGGCACAGTGCTTTCCTATTAGGTGGGGAGGCCTGGGATTTATTCCCACCCTCATTTCATTAAAAAAAAAATTAGAAAAATAAATAAATAGATAAACTGCAAACCAAAGCAAAACAGAAGGGATGAACAAGGAATAAATCCATAAAAAGCACAAATTTGGAAGGACTGGAGAGATGGCTTAGCGGTTATGGCATTTGCCTGCAAAGCCAAAGGACCCAGGTTCGATTCCCCAGGATCCACGTAAGCCATATGCACAAGGTGGCACATGTGTCTGGAGTTTATTTACAGTGGATTTAGGTCCTGGCGCTCCCTTTTTCTCTGTCACTCTCTGTCTGCCTCTTTCTCTCTCTCTCTCAAGAAATAAAATAAAAATAAAAATAAATTTTCAAAAAAAAAAAAAAAAAGCACAAAGAAAATATGCATGTAAGGAACAATTACTGCTCAGAGAGGCTGCATTCAGGAAATTGGAAAAAGACCAATATTCTCAACTAGGTGACACAAGTGTCTGGAGTTCAATCACAATGGCTGTGGCCCTGGCATGCCAACACTCTCTCTCTCTGTCTCTTAAAAACTAAGAATAAAGTTAAATTAAAAAGAGAGGAAATAGGATGGTTGTAAAAGGCACTGGGGTAAGGGAATTGACTCTGTGAGGTGACAGTGAATCTAAATGGGCTGTTACAGAGCTGTTGTGGGAGGAGGTGCAACAGCAGGTACGCTCACACAGCACTGGAAGTGTCCGCCATGGTAGGAATTTGAAGAGTGTTGAGGTTTCTTTTGTTCGTTTGTTTTTTTATCTTATTGTTTATCCACTTTCTTTACAAATTAGATAAGGAATCATGAGAGGGTCCTCAGACTTCACAGGCAAGTGCCTTAACTACTAAACCAACTCTCCAACCCTCATGGCGTCTTTTTTTCCTGCAATAATGAAGCTTCCCCTTGAGACTATAAGGCCCAATTTTTTTTTAAATTTTTAAAAATTATTTTATTTATTTTTGGAGAGAGATACAGAGAGAGACAGAGAGGGAGAGGGAGACAGATAGAGAATGGGTGCACCAGCAGTCTCTCAGCTGCTGTGAACGAAATCCAGATGCGTGCGCCCCCTTGTGGTCAAGTGTGGCATTGTGCCCTTGCATCACTTTGCATCTGGCTAAACGTGGGACCTGGAGATTGGAACCGGTGTTCTTAGGCTTAGGAGGCAGGTGCCTTAACCGCTAAGCCATCTCTCCAGTCCCCAAATTTAAAAAAATTAAAAAAATAAACAACTAAGTACAGAGAGATTGATCCTGGAGAAAGCAGAAATACCCGTTCAATAAAAATTAACCTGATGAGAAATAGAACAAGGGAGGGTCAGAGAGTGAAAGATTTTTAATTTGAGAGTGAAAAGAGGAAAATAAACTGAAGTTCCCTTTGAACATTAGTGACATGATTAAACTTGCAAACAGCAATATAATAGAAAATTCTTTTTATTCCATTTTCCTAGCCAATAAACCCTGTATGGATCATGCTACGTCATGTTTTTCTTCCTTATCTGAACATTCTTGTTAGCACACAGAATGGAATATGACTATAGCTCAGATCATTAAAGATGATTAGATATGGGATTGAAAACACCTGATTTGACCCATACCCCCTTTTGCAAAACAAAATTTATTCAACATGGATCAGAGATCCAAATGTCATATAATACATGATTCAGGGATAAATGGAAATAGAATGTGAATTTATATAATAATGCATATGAACCCGTAAAATACTATGCTGAATAAACAGAAGCCAAACAAAAGATAGCATATTGTAAGATTGCATGGATATGGCTGCTTAAAAGAGGTAAATTTATACTGTCAGGAAATAGATTGAGGTTTACCTAGTTCTCTGGTTTAGAGGGGATTTCGTAGAAAGGATGCAAATTGGCTTTCCTGTTTTGGGAAAGGAAAATATAGACTGTCCAGTTAGGTTTGAATTTCAGATTTTAAAAGTGAACTGTTTCTGTTTGTATTCATGTTTCTTAAATATTGGAGGAGACACATTTATTTTCCTGCAATCAGTATAATGAAGCATCCTGCATTTTGTTTCAGTGATGGAAATGGTCGAAATTCTGGCTGTAGCAATGCTTGTATGGTAGATATTTTATTCAATTATTTCAAAATTTCAATTTATTACTTTTCAAATTATGCCTACAGATAAGTCTAAACCCATGTATGGTTGCAATGAAGAACACTATATCAAGTGTAGCAGTGAAATCTGATGAGAAAACATTTTCAAATGTAAGGGTGTGATCATATTTTAGTGCAAGATTTATACCACAGTGGAAATGTGCATTTCTTGGACAGTGTGAGGCTCAATCCCAGAGTTCTAGGAATAAAGTAAATACAGGATCTAGTTAGTTATTGGCACTCAGGCACACCTGTCTTTTCACTTATGTGATGGGTTAGATTCCTGGAAAACTAATTTTGTTATGGACTTCAAATTTTATGATTTGTATTTGTATATTAATCTATGTATATTTTAATCTCCAGCAAACAAAACTGAGTAAATAAATAAAAATCACTGAGTTAAGGGAAGAGGAAGCTTTTGAGTGTGCAGTGTACCTGGAGCCATCTGACATATACTGATGAACTTGGATTTAGTTTTAGCTTTCTTCTTTTAAGAAACAGATCTTTATTTATGTGAGAGAGAAAGAGAGAGAGAGGAGAAAGAGAGAGAGAGAGAGAGATGGGCACACTGGGGCCTCAAGCTACTGCACACAAACTCCAGATGCATATGTCCTCTTGTGCATCTGGCTTACATGGGTCCTGGAGAGTCGAACTTCGATCCTTTGGCTTTGTAGGTAAATGCCATAAACATTAAGCCGACTCTCCAGCCCCCTAGTTTTAACTTTCTATTACCTCTCAGCCTTTTGGCTAAAATCAAGTGTGGTTTTAACTGTGTGTGTGTGTGTGTGTGTGTGTGTGTGTGTGTGTGTGTGTGTGTGGCACGCACGCACCTGGTGGACATGTGTGCAGAGGTCAGAATAGAACACCAGGTTCCTTTACTATCCCTCTTTATTTCTGGTCATTCTGGTTGGCCACTGAGTTTCATCTCCCTCAGGACTGAGGTGATGGGAAGCTTTCCTACATACTCTGATCATACTCAGGTTCTTATGCTTGAGTGGCAAGTACCCTTACCCAGTAAACTCCTTTTCAGCCCACCGGTTTTAAATTCACTATGAAGGACTAAGAAATCAAAAAAAAAAAAAAAAAAAAAAAAAAAAAAACTACTAGAGCTTGAGGAGGAAATCGGCTTACATAAAGAAAAAGAAAAAAAAAAAAATTCTCAAACCGGGAATCGAACCGGGGTCCTTAGGCCTCACAGGCAAATGCCTTAACTGCTAAGCCATTTCCCCAGCCCCAGACAATCTTTTTATAGATCACATTTCTGGTGGCAGTTGCCCACACTGTATTATGCCTTTATATTTTGTGGATGTGATAACATGTTTATTGTCATAGATGAAAATTTAATTAACATGAGGTCAATGATGATGCATCTTTCATGGGGGGTTTAATTGCTTCTGTAAGTTAGTTTTGGGCACAATGCCTTCTAGATCACATAAGGTAAAGGCCATATCTTAATCTGACTAAAGCTGAGCTCAGGTCAAGAATAACTCATTCATCATTATTTCTCATACATAGTCTTTCATATTTCAAACCTAAAGATGGTGACTCATTTGTACACTTCCACTTTCTGAGAAGACCTCGATGATATTTATGTCTTCCTATCCCTTGTGTGTAAAAAATCATTTCTCTCAGTCTCTCATTCCTAGTCCTCAGTCTCTGAGCTTGGCTTCTCCATGTTGAAAAGAAAATTTATCCCAAATATTCACCTCAATTATTGAGCAAGACATCTGTTTTCTTCAAGATCTTCTTAAAGTTTTTTCTTTTTAAGATTTATTTATTTGCTTATTCATTTATTAAAGACAGAGAGAGAGGGACAGAGAGAGATAGAGAGACAGAGAGAGAGAGAATGGGAACGCCAGGGACTCCAGCCACTGCAAACAAACTCCAGATGCATGTGCCACCATGTGCATCTGGCTTACGTGGGACCTGGAGAATTGAACCTGGCTCCTTAGGCTTTGCAGGCAAGTGCTTTAACCACCAAGGCATCTCTCCAGCCCCTTCTTAAAGTTTTATTTTACCACTTCAGTGTCTTCAACATAATTTTCATAAGAGTATTATGAAAGGTAGGTGTTAGCAGATTTAATTGTTCTATGAATTCATAACATTACAGAACATGCATTTTCCATGAATTTTACTAGAAGCATAGAGAATGCTTAGGGAGAAGGTTGGAGTCAAAAGCATGCAAATTGTGTTTGTTTTTGTGTCAGTTTTGAGACTACTGCTTCTATTTTGGTCAAACATTCCCCATGGTTTCTGGGAAGATGATTGTTTTTGTGTGGACTTGCCATGTTGTCCTCCTTAATGTGTCAATCACCCAATCAGTTGAAGGTGTTACTAGGACAAAGGTGACATCTGACATTCAAAAGGGGAATTTTGTCATCAAAATATTATTTTCCTTAGGCCTCCTGCCTGATAATCTGCTCCATAATGTTTTGGACTTGTAAGTCTTCCATAATAACACATTCTAATATGTATGTATGTATGTATGTATGTATGTATGTATGTATGTATGTATGTATATGTGTGTGTGTGTGTGTGTGTGTATGCACCTACTTATATCTTTGTATCTAACAGGTGGCTTCCAAAAACTAGCATTCTTGCTACTTATGGAATTGAAGTATATGCCTCATCTTTGCATTCATGGATTCTCTTTCCCTTATGAATTTCTGATTTCTGAAGTCCATTGCTGACTGGTTTTGGCTGTTATACAAATGGGAAAAAAATGTACATATTCTTTTGTGAACGTGCATTTTATTTAGCCTCTATTTTTACTTTTGAAACTCATACAGTCAATTTTCAATCCATTCAGGCTAATGTTATCTTGTGTTATCATATGTGATTATATCATGATTCATTGATGCATTTTATTTAAGAGATTTGAGCCACCTCCTATATTTTTCCACTAAAAACCACCATTTTTAAAGTATTACATGTGTGTATTATGGTATATATTGTAAGAACTCATGTAGGATAGGTACCTAGGAAGGAAATTTCTGATCTTAAATTACAGGTATTTAATTTACCCCTGTAAGATAATTCTGACATATTTTGTAAGGCTATTTCCCAAGAAAAGTATTATCTTGTGTTGCATTAATAATATATAGGTATAGCTAAAACTTTTGATGTCCTAACCAAGTGAAGAATCAGATACTTTAGTTTTAACCAAGCCCACAGGCATAATGATATTTCCTCCAGTTTTTATAATTTTTATGCTCACAATAGCTAAGATGATTTATATTTATATGTACACAATAGTTTTTCTCCTGTGTAGAAGTTCGGTTCCTTCATTTAAATTCTTTTCTTAGATTGCTTTTTCTCATTTCTTGCCTTCCAGTGGGTTTTATGTATTCTAGGTATGAATCCTTCGTGCATTATTTGTAGTGTGAACATCTTCCTCTAATGAATATTTGTACATTCCAAATTTTTCTGCAAACTTAAATCATTTTCGTTTTCCCTCCTTCCCTCCCTTCTTTCTCCCAATTTCCATGGCTGACAGATTAGCTTACATTGCTCCCAGCAACATAGAGGATTCTGTCATGTCCACATCCACACAAGCATTTGTTAATGCTTGTTGTTTTAATGACTGTCGTGCTGATTGGGATGAGATGGAATATCACTGTCACTTTCACTTGCATTCCTGTGGTGGCGAGTAAAGTTGAAATTATTGGGTAATCATATTTCATCTTTTAAGAAGTATCCATTTGTTTCCTTAGTCTATTTATTACGTTGTTCGATTTCTTGTTGTTTAGTTTTTTTTAGCTTTGTGTATACTCAGGATATGAATCTTCTGTCGTATTTATAGCTAAAACAAGATATACTCCATTTTGTAGGTTGTCTTAACTGTTTTCTTTGTTGTACTTTGAATTTCATGATATTCCATTTGCAGTTGGCACTCTTTCTTTAGTGACTGGTGTCTTTTAAAAATAGCCCTAGGCTCCCTCTCTCTTAAATAAATAAATAAAATATGTAAATGTTAAAAAAATTAAGCATATAAGTAATCAAACTGCAAATGCATTTAGAGATACATGCTAGTAATCCTGATACTCAGCAGGCTAAGGCATGAAGATCAGGGGATCAAGACCAGCCTGAGCTACACAGCAATACCCTCTTTCTCAATAAAGTAAGAAGTGATATGATTTGATGTGAATTATACAGTTAACATTAGAAGACTGGCTTAAAGAAATCAGAATTTAGCAAACAGTAGGCAAGGGATGACAACTACAAGTTAAAAAATAGAAGACACCACGATGAGAACCTAATCTAATCAGTATACCAGAGAGTGGGACAGAATAATAAAGATCCCAAGACTTACAAGTTTACCATGGGAATGAAAGACATTGCTCCATACAGTCAACAAACCCTGAAGGCAACAGGTAAATACTAATCTGCAATTAGGTCCATTGCAGTATTGGTACTTCAAGAAACCACAAAGATAAACACTTTTTTAAAGTATCTACAAACGAGAGATTAATTCTATATATGAATGAAAATGAATATGTGACCAATAAAAAAAGGCTGAAGGAGATAAACACAGAGAACATCCAACTCCAACTAAGCCAGGTATCCAGAGACACAGAGGCTCCCAAAACCTCATCAAGGAAGCAGAACTAAAATGCCCCAATGTGGCTCAGGGAAACTCGCGGAAGAGGGGGCGGAAAGATTGTTAGAGTCACAAGTTGGGGCATTATGCACAGAGACTGGGGCCTATCCACCAGAACTCTTGAGCAAACTCACAATGCACGATCCACATTCCCCATTGATGAGGGCCCCTTTGAAAGTGGGAGGGCGGGGAGGAGGACAATGGAACCAATACTATGAATGTAAAATCAGAATAATATAAATAAAATATATATATATTTATTAAAAAAAAAAACAAATGGATTAGCAAATGTCTTCTCAGAAACAGTGGAAGTGTTACAAGTCCTCTGTCACTTTTGTGATGTGTAAATATTCTATCTAATTCAGCGGCTGTCTTTTTACCATTTGGATGGTGTCTTCTAAGACGCAAAAGTTTACACATTGTTTTGTCTTTATGTCGCTTAAGTTTGGGTAGTGGTGTTCAAAGAAAACTGTGCTTAATTCAAAATTTGCTTCTATGCTTATAGTTTTAACTTATTCCATTCATATAGCTCATCCATTTGAAGGTAAATAGTTTTTTGTGTATTTTAAATAAAAAAATATATTTTTTACTGATTTATTTGGGAGAGAGAATGATCATGGGTGTTTGCCACACCTGGGCCACCTGTTACTACAATGGAACTACAGGCACATGGGCAACATTGTGCATCTGGCTTTACATGGTACTAGGGAATTGAACCAAGGACATCAGGTATTGCAAACAGTCACCTTTAATTGATGATCCATCTCCCCATCTCTAAAGATAATTTTTTATTTATTTTATTTTATTTTTTATTTTTGGAGAGAGACAGAGAGAGAGGGAGAGGAAGACAGATAGAGATGGGTGTGCCAGCAGCCTCTCAGCTGCTGCGAACGAAATCCAGATGCGTGCGCCCCCTTGAGGGCAAGTGCGGCATTGCGCCCTTGCGTCACTTTGCATCTGGCTAAACGTGGGACCTGGAGATTGGAACCGGGTAAGGCTTAGCCAGCAGGTGCCTTAACCACTAAGTCATCTCTCCAGGCCCCTAAAGAGAATTTTTAAGTACAGTGTACCTATAGGCTCAACCTAATTATTTTGCATAAGATGTACAAAACAATTTATTGAAGACAGTCTTTTGTATTTGTTGAATGGCTTTAGCACCATGAACAAAGACAAGGTTACAAATGTTAGAATTTATTTCTGCATTCACAATTCTACTCCATGTGTTTTTATGTCTGTGCCATGTTAAATAGCAGTGTTTTAATTACTGTAACTTTATAATAATATTTGAAATTGGAAAGGATGAGTATGCCATGTTTTTTTTTTTTTTTTCAAGACCATATTGGATCCCATTTCCAACTGAATTTATGGATGAATCTGTCAATTTCTATATTTATAAGCAAGTAAGGATTATCATAGGAATACTATTTAATCCTTTGTAGGAACCCATCACCTACCTGTCCATCTATCATCTATCTATAGCTATTATAGTCTATTGATCCATCTTCTATCCATCTCTTTACATTTCATGCTAACCCTAAATAGTTGGTGTACTGGATCATCAGTGTTGGGTTGGAGAGATGGCTTAGCAGTTAAGGCACTTGCCTGCAAAGCCAAAGGACTGGTATTGATCCTAGTTGATCTTGCTAATCCTTTGCTGTTTTTGGTTTGTTGGTATCCCCTGCGCATTTGTGCGTATATGTTAATAAAAGCATTAGCCTCTAGTTTTCTTTCCTTGTGATGTCTTTGGCTCAAATTAGTGTAAGAATCATTCTGCATTCATCAAATGGATTAGAAAATTTTTTGTTTCACTTATTGAAAGAATAGTTGGTCCCTAATAATGGCTTAGCTTGTTAAGGCTATATTACGATCTGAGCATACCCCTACATGTATATTTTGAAACTGAATTGTCAGTATAATTGTATGGACACTGAAACTTGAATTTTGTATAATTTTTATATATCACAAAATATTGCATTTATTTATTGTATGACCACTTAAGGATACAAAATCTATTATTAGCTTGCAGATCTTAAAATAGCACACCGGGAGCCACCACTATTCTTTGGGCTATTGTTTGCTGATCTCTGTTCCAATCAACCCTCAAAACCCCGAGCAATAAGAACAGTATTTATGATTTTTAAGCTGGTAATGATTGGAATGTTTTGGAAACTACTTTTTTTTTTCTTTTTTCTTTTTTTCTTTTCCTTTTTTTTCTTTTTTCTTTTTTTTCTTTTTCTTTTTATTTTTTTTTTCAGGTAGGGTCTTGCTCTAGTCCAGGCTGACCTGGAATTAACTATGTAGTCTCAGGGTGTCCTCGAACTCACAGTGATCCTCCTACCTCTGCCTCCCAAGTGCTGGGATTAAAGGCATGCGCCACCATGCCCAGCTTACTTTTCAAACTTCATGTTGAAAAGAATAAGGGGAGAAAAACTCTACTTTTAGAATCAATAAATATGCATCCAAAGCATCACATAGTGATCATGTTCTGGGTAAAGTAGAATAAATACTGTGAACCAGGCTGTGAAATAGGTTATTATTATTATTATCATCATCATCGTGTATGAAACAATACAATCAATAAAACGAAGAAACTAGCTCAGAGGTAGAGCATGTGTTTAGCATGAACATGGCCTTCACCTGGCATTATAAAAGAAAATTAATACAACCTCCTGTAATCACGTGACTGAGTTACAGCTATTGTATAAAAGAGCCACTGCAAAGGACCTTAGAAGAGATCACAGAAAACAAGGACAAATGAAAACTTTCTCCCATCTATTACTTCATACTCTGCCACATTTAGGATTTTAACCTACGAACTTTAGATGACAGAAAAATCCACGTCAATAGAAGGCATTTTTATGGTTACCTCAAAGAAAAAAAAAAAAACACTGATAAATAACCTAATCGAAACCAGCACATCTTATGTATCAATCAGTTGAGACATTTGTAACAACCATTCTTGCAGCTTGAAATTGTTTTATAATAAAGTGGGTGGAAGTATGTGTTTGTATGTGTATATATGTACACCTGCACACCCCACATGTTTAAAACGTGTGTTTCTTTTAGGAACATACTGAAGAGGGATATTAATGATTGTCATGGGGGTCAGTCACTAGACAAGTTTTAATATTGTTATACAATGGAAAATAGGCATACTTTTAAGCTGAGCATTGCTGCACACGCCTTTAATCCCAGCACTCAGGAGGTGGACATAGGAGGATCATTGTGAGTTCAAGGTCAGCATGAGACTGAATAGTGAATTCCAGGCCAGAATGGGCTAGAGCGAGACCTGACCTCAGGAAAAAAAAAAAAAAAAAAAAAAAAACAAAAAAACCAAACAAACTTACTTTTGTGTAAAAGCATTGATTTTTATGACTTTGGAACAAAGCTTGAAACATTCATTTTCATACCATTTAATTTCTGCTTTTGTTCTTTTAACTCCCTATTTTATTAATTTTGATTCTCTCAAGGTAAGAGTAAATATTTAGAGTACATACTCAAGGACTAGAAGGGGGAGGGAATGCTTACTCTGATGTTCCTACAACATGCTTTAAGAACTCTCTGTGCAGCTCAGCAGCATCTACCGCTTCCCAACTGAGACTGTCTGAAGACAGTAGCAGAAATTGCAAATTGCATCTTAAAGCCCATGATTTCTAATCACGCACCACAGGATTAGAACTGTAATAGAAAGAGGTCCTCTAATCCTGGGCCTTGCCATTAAAAAAAAAAAAAAAAAAAAAAAAAACTTTACCTAAATCTTTTAAAGTAGAAAAGCAATCACCTAATTCTTAAAGAGAGCCAACTGCTGAGTTTTAAAGATGATTTTTTTCAGTAACTCTGTCAGAAAGCTAATATGAATGTTCCAGCTAAACATTCAGATGTAATTTGCCCTCTTTTTATTTTATTTTTTCCTTAACTGACCTTTAGAAAATTATCATTCACAATCTTTGTATCTCAAAAGTACTTATTTTTTTTCTTGTTTGTCTTGTATTTATTTTTTTGTTGCCTTTTAAAAATATTTATTTGGGGCTAGAGATTTTGCTTAGTGGTTAAGGCACTTGTCTGGGAAGCCTAAGGACCCAGGTTCAATTCTCCAGGTCCCACATAAGCCAGAGGCAAATGGCAACACGTGCTTCTGGATTTTATTTGCAGTGGCTAGAGGCCCAGGCACGCCCATTCTCTCACCACCCCCCGTCTTTAATTTAAAAAAAAAATGAAATAACAGTTATTTTTATTTATTTACTAGAGAGGCGGGGGCACATGCCAGGGCCTCTAGCCACTGCAAATGAGCTCCAGAAACATGGGCCACCATGTGCACCTGGCTTACACAGGTTTTGAGGAAAGAAACCTGGGTCCTTAGGCTTCTCAGGCAAGTGCCTTAACCGGCAAGCCATCTCTCCAGCCTGTTTTGTTGCCTTTTTTAAAAAATGCAAATTTACTACCTTTTAGAATTTCCTGTTGATTTCTTGGAAGTGGTTTTTCCTCCACTTTAATAACCATATCTGTCATTGTTTATATGCACTGCAGGTGGAACAGGAGAGAAAAAGTGACAAGCCAGGGGCTGGAGAGATGGCTTAGCGGTTAAGCGCTTGCCTGTGAAGCCTAAGGACCCCGGTTTGAGGCTCAATTCTCCAGGACCCACGTAAGCCAGATGCACAAAGGTGGCACATGTATCTGGAGTTCGTTTGCAGTGGCTGGAGGCCCTGGTATGACTGTTCTCTTTCTCTCTACCTGCCTATTTCTGTACCTCTCTCTCTCTCTCTCTCTCTCTCTCAAATAAATAAACAATAAAAAAAAAATTTTTTTAAGTGACAAGCCAGATAGGCAGGAGGATTCAGGGGTGGAGCTTGCTAAACTAGCTGAGCTCCTCAGCATTACCTCCCAGCAGCTAAATAATTTTCTCTCACCATCTTCACCTCTCACGCTCTCTACAGCCTCAATGTTCTCATGGAGGATCCAGCACTGAACACAGAAAGCTTTGGAGGACGCGTTCCAGCCACGCACAAACCAGATTGGTTTTGTTGTGAAGAAAGAGGACATCTGTCCTCTCTGTTATCCTGTGTCATCCCCCACAGCCTCTGCTCCGAGTTTCTTGTACCATCATCTGTCCTGTTGATTACACTCGGAAAGACTGCAAACTATTTCAGCATTTGTCCAGAGAGAGAAAGCCAAGAGCCATCTCCAGAAAGGATCACGTGTTTCACACATGGCTTTTATTCTACTAATTGCGCATCACCTGCCAAGAAATCATTCTTCTGATATTACACGAAAGAATTTATTCAATTAATCATTCAGAAGATGAAAAATAATTTAAGAGTTTTTAGCATACTTAGCCAACAGGGAAACACAAATTAAAACTAATTTGACAGTCCATCTTCACCCCAGACAAAATGGCCAGCATCAAGAATATGCCAAATATGGGCTGGAGAGATGGCTTAGTGGTTAAACGCTTGCCTGTGAAGCCTAAGGATCCCGGTTCAAGGCTCAATTCTCCAGGACCCATGTATGCCATAAGCTCAAGGGGGTGCATGCATCTGGGGTTCGTTTGCAGTGGCTGGAGGCCCTGGCATACCCATTCTCTCTCTCTCTACCTGCCTATTTCTGTATCTCTCTCTCTTTCTTAAATATATAAATACACCCAATGCTGGTGAAGATACTGGGTAAGAGTATAAACTTGTGCAGCCAGTGTGGAAATCAGTGTGGACATTTCTCAAAAACAACCTTAAAAATATGACTACCAGCTTCGGAGATGGCTTAGCAGTCAAGGCGCCTGCCTCCTAAGCCTAAGAACACTGGTTCCAATCTCCAGGTCCCACATTTAGTCAGATGCAGTGACACAAGGGCACAATGCCGCACTTGACCACAAGGGGCGCATGCATCTGGATTTCATTCGCAGCAGTTGAGAGGCTGCTGGCACGCCCATCTCTATCTGTCTTCCTCTCCCTCCCTCTCTCTCTCTCTCTGTCTCTCTCTGTGTCTCTCTCCAAAAAAAAAAAAAAAAAAAAACTTACTTTTGTGCAAAAGCATTGATTTTTATGACTTTGGAACAAAGCTTGAAACATTCATTTTCATACCATTTAATTTCTGCTTTTGTTCTTTTAACTCCCTATTTTATTAATTTTGATTCTCTCAAGGTAAGAGTAAATATTTAGAGTACATACTCAAGGACTAGAAGGGGGAGGGAATGCTTACTCTGATGTTCTTACAACATGCTTTAAGAACTCTCTGTGCAGCTCAGCAGCATCTACCGCTTCCCAACTGAGACTGTCTGAAGACAGTGAGACTGTCTGAAGACAGTAGCAGAAATTGCAAATTGCATCCTGATGCTAAGGGTGTTTATCGGGCAGATTTCAACTGCTTGGTTTTTGTCTGTGTTTAAGGAGCCCTTACCACCTTCGCTCCGCATAGCCCCTCAAGCTTCCTTCCTCCTCCTCTGAGAACTGGATCGAGATCCCTCTCTGGACACATGACCACAATGGTCCGATTCAAATTTCTACCTATTCTCCACTCCTGTGTTTATTTATTGAAGCCAGTATCAATAAATCTTCCGCCAAAAAAAGAAGAAGAAAACAATTGTTTCTGCAACCCATTTAACCTTGATACTGTCACATGGAATCCAAAAACACAGACCAAGGTAAGTATCACCTTGCTGCCCTGTTTAAATGTAAAAGATGGATGGTTAATGCACAAAAAGGCAGTGCTTTAACTTGTGAGGAAGGCTATCAGTCACTTTCATTCCTGAGACGTCGCTTTTCCATTTGAATAAGGACTATAGCAGAAATAAGGTAAAGCAATGCTAAAGGAAGTGTGTCTCAGCAGGCTGACTTAGGGAGCGGAAATCTCACCGCGCATGACCTTGAGGCATTTCACTTCTCTTCCAGATTTGATCCTCAGGTTAACTGACATGATATTTATTTCTTCATAGGAAGCATCTCTACCCATTGTTACAAATAATTCTCGGGGAATTAGAGCTAGCAGCTGAACAGAAGGCCTGAACTGATTTAAGAGAAGCCTGGCTCCATTAAAGTCCAGGAAGCATAACATGGCCACATTCCCCTTTAGCAAATTGCAGAGCAAAACTTCTATGTGTTGGGAAGTGATGTTTCCGGGGAACAGTAGTAATTAGGGTAGAATGGTTTGGAGAACCTACTGGAAAGCTATGATGAAAGGTCGGGAGCCCTGTGGCTTTATTAGAAAAATGCCAAACAGTGCTAACAATGTCTGGAACTGAGAGTAACATTGTTATTCTGTGCTCCAGAGGGAGAAAGTAGCCAATTAAAACATTTGGTACTCAGAGTACCATGCTGGGCATTAGTTAAGAGATGTAGTCAGAGATCTGATCACTCAGCACATTACCCACCCTTCAACCAGTATAATGTCTTAATAGTTACAGTGGGGGAAATCAGAATATATATATATTTCTTCTGGAGAAAAAGGGCTCATCCACATTTTTGAATGAGAATACAGAATAATTTCCTTAATACGATTATATTTTACAGTTTAAGTAGAGAGTGATTCGGTTTAAGGTGAATAAGTGGCAAGCAATTATGAAAAGAAATACCACAGGGTAATAGGAGGGAAAGATGGAAGTGATGAAGGGAAAGTGGGAGGGTGAGTGGAGTAATATGTCCAAGGAAACCATTCAGGGAATAGATGCTGTGCTTTCCCGCAAACCAAGGCTGACTTTTTTATATTTTTTTATTTTTTTTAGTACTTTCTATTTAATCATTTCCAAATATGTCCATTTTTCTCCTGTAATAATTTGACATTTAGAGATGCCTAAGAACTTAACACAGTGTTCCTCATGCATATTTTCTCCTCTGCTCTTGTTTTCTGCATCAGGCAGGCAGAGCTATTTGAGAGAGGAGATCACACGGGAAATCAGACCTGCTTTTCTGTTCTTGGTGAGTGAATGACCTTTTCTGGTCTTCTGTTTTCGTAAGGAGAATGGAGTGGTAATACTGCTTGTGAAGACTGGTTTCAGGATCTCTCTTGCCTCCCCTTGTCCAGCCTCCCTCTCATATAGGCATTATGTCTACACTCTTTATTTAGTCTCATATTAGTGTATTTTTTTTTATCCCTTTAGACCATTCAGTCATCTAATTCTCTTCCTTCTTTCCCATGAACAAAATACAAATGATTGATGCATTTCATCTGGAGCCCTCCATCAGGTTCATTAACTCCAAGTATAATGGTCTGAAAATCCACCTCAAGTGCATTAGCATGAGGTGAAATGCACTACTTCAGGATGGTTAGTAAGCTTCTCAGGGCTTCTGTCATCAGGGTGAAACTCCATTCAGTCTCTGGCATTGCTTAAATCCTTGGGAAAACACTGAAAACAAAATGCTCTGCTTGCAAATGAGGAAAACTATTGATATGATACAGGTGGACAGGTGTTTTGATTCTTAATACTTGGAAGCAAAAGCCACAAGGGCAATCTGAAGAAATGTTTAAAATACCCAAGAGACAGAAAGAAAAAAAAAAAGAAAAAAGAGCTGAAATAAATGCAAACATGGGTGATGTTGTGTCATAAAAACTAAAGATGTCTTTTGTGAGTGAATTTATGGTTTCAACATAACCTCAATAAAGTATCAACACATTCGTGTTTTCATTTTGGGAAATAATCAAGGTTCTTCTAAAGCTAACATGGGAATAACAGAAATACCAAAGAAAATACAGAGTTGAGAGCCAGAGATAGGATTAAATCTGAAATCTATTAAATCAGTTATAGAGGCTGGAGAGATGGCTTGGCAGTTAAGGCACTTGCCTGCAAAGCCAAAGGACCCAGGTTCGACTCTTCAGGACCCACGTAAGCCAGATGCACAAGGGGGTACATGCATCTGGAGTTCGTTTGCAGTGGCTGGAGGCCCTGGCACACCCTCTCTCTCTCTCTACCTGCCTATTTCTGTATCTCCTTCTCTCAAATAAACAAATAAAAAATAAATTACTTATAATCAACAAGAAACAGTAGTAGAACTACAAACAGTAAGACTTTATGGTCAGGAAATTTCCAGAACACTGGTGGAAAGGAAGAAGAGTGACAGCTGCTGGAGCTGCACACACGAATGCACCTCTGTCCATTCCTTTCTGTCTCAGCAGCTTCTCTGCTATAGAAAATGGTGAAAAAAGCCACTTATTCTGATGTTTGGGCTAGTAAGGCCTCCCAGGAAGTGTTGAAAAATGACTTACAATGGTCTTGAATTAACACCCCAATATGAATCCAAATGAAGGAGGAAAGTTTAAATAGCTTTCTCAAGCTTATTAAGTTCTCTCTGATTCCAAGTAAAAGGGAATCATATGACCAAGGAGAGGCTGGGTCAAGTGGGGGTTTTGGCTTCCCCACGGACATTTTTGATAGTGGTTTTATGAAAAGGAGGAGGACAGATGCAGAGAGCAAGGAGAGGTTACCATGCCATGCACAGCTCTCAGTAGATCTAGAAGTTTTAAATGACGGTGAAACAAGAAAACTGGCTCTATCAAAGAACGTGACTCATGACAACTGTGCAGGCCTAGGCGTCCAGGGTTGAGCCATAGAGTGTGCGCCCAGTGACTGAGGTACTGGAATGCAAATGAGGATTCCTAGGATAGTCCAGGGATGCTTTAGTAAATTCAATCTGTATGCATGGAGTGCCAGGGCCCCTGTTACATCAGAAGGACATTGCTATTTGTTTGTACCTGAGGAGGAGACCTTTCCGTATACAGGGACATACAGCTGGTGGAAGGGTTGTGCGGCCATCAAGCATCAATGTCTACTGTGGATGACCTCTCGCCCAGCTCAGGTTGGCAAGAACGGAGATAAGCAGCGGGTGCTCAATGAAAGCATGACAAGTTATCATGGACCTTATGAGAAGGGATACTTAACCATCAGGGTTAATGTGTAAACTTTCCGGAAGAGAGAGGAAGTACAAGGGTCCGATGAAACGGATCAGGTAGAACTAGTGGACTTTGAGCCAAATCAAGACAGATGGCGCCATTGCAATGGGGGAGCTCATGAGGATGATGGCTACCAACCCAGAGGTTGTGTTCAATGTCAAGCCTCCTTTTTTGTTTCCATTTAAAAAAAATATTTATTTATTTATTTATTTATTTATTCATTTAATTTATTTAAGAGGGAGATAAAATGAACAAGCCAGGGCCTCTAGCCACTGCTAACAAACTCCAGATACACGCGCCACCTTGTGAATTTGGCTTTACGTGGGTTCTGGGGAATCAAACCTGATTCCTTTCGATTTGTAGTCAAGCGCCTTAACTACTAAGCCATCTCTCCAGCCTGGAGTGTCTGGCCTGTCAATGAAGCAGTGAATAGCACTCACCTCTGGCATTGTATACGTGGTAGGGAATGAATCGTAGTAAAGGAGTGTGTTTAGAAGTTAAGTGAAGCATAAACACAAATACAGATGTTCTGACTGTGCCTTGTATGTGCAATGCAATCAGTGTGCAAGATGAAGTCCAATAGCCATAAAGCCTACTTTAACAATAGCTCCCTTGGCATGTTTTAGGGCAGACTCTGGAATGAATCAACCGAGTATAGGGACAAAAACAGAAATCCTAAGTGTATGCATTAAGTCCACTGTAGGGCCCTTCAGTGTTAAGCTATGGAATTAAAACTGTTCATTTGACTGGTAATCAGAAAAAGAAAAAAAAAATGTAGGCTAACGTTGTTCTATCAGAATGTTAATATATTAATTGGGCGCACCGTGATGCGTCTATATTCTATTGCTGCAACCATTACCTGAAGGTGGCACAAATACATAATTGTGCCTGTGTTTTCAGTAAGAGAAATGATCTTTCTAAAAAGATTGATCGTAATGTAATATGTTGCTGCTTGACAGTTTGCACTTTCTGGAATATCATTCCCTCCTGAGCTATCTTTAAAACGTGTACTCATATATGTATGTGCATTGGAACCCGTGTTGACCAGTACAGCATACACTGTTTTTACCTTCTCTTTGTGCCACTAGAAGCCCTTGAGTAGTGGCTTCCAGAACTAAGTGCCTAAGAAGTGAAAGTGAACAGACCTGTAAGGTCAGAACTAATTTGCATAAATAATCCAAGAAGGTGTTTCCTGAAGACTTCCATTCATTGTATGTTTAACATCACACGATCACATGCTTAAATCTGGACATCAGAATTTCAGCAATTGATGATATG
Source organism: Orientallactaga sibirica (assembly GCA_036365145.1). Lineage (NCBI taxonomy): Eukaryota > Metazoa > Chordata > Mammalia > Rodentia > Dipodidae > Orientallactaga > Orientallactaga sibirica. The sequence continues at coordinate 3,418,937 of JAEOAD010001797.1, forward strand.
TATGAATGTCTCCTGAATATGCTGATTTCAAAGGAAAAAAAAAAAGATTTTATAGATGTCTCAAGAGGAGGTGTAGACAGCAAAGGAACAGAACAGAAGTTGTAGTGTTAGAGCAATGGACGTTAGGTTTTGAGGGGCTACATATATAACTTGTGAGGAAATAAGTTGATTCAATGCAGGGAGTTAATAACTCTAAGCATCCATCTAAACAAATTCAAATATACATACTTCATCTTTCACTAAAATTAACTCCTAAGCATTGAAAGATATAAGTGTGCAATATAAAAACACAGACAAAGTGAAAAAAAAATCAATGAATTCCTACCTTGGGGCAGAAAATTGAATTCTAAGATATGCAGGATACATTAACATGTATATATCACAATCATTTAATAATCATCACCATCTGATTTATAATACAACTTACTATACCTATATATGATATGTCACTTCATGCCTATATGAAGTTTTTCCTGATCATTTCATTTTTTATTTCCATAAGTTGGATTACTTCTGGTATTTGTAGGTATTCAATTACTATTTGTTTAACGGATTAAAATGTATTTCTATCCTCAATCTTACAAATTTCAACATGTTATGATTTTTCAAGTCAGAAACAAAGTAGAAATAGCTGCCACTCTCTAGCAAAAGAAAACATTTATAAGTTCCTGGTGGGAGTATGAAATGGTACAAGCTGCAGGGAAGAGTGCTTGGCAATATCTGATCAAGCACATGGCATATGGTTTTTGATGTAGCAAATCCACTGGTAGTTGCTTATATATAAGATGACCTACCTTTGGAATTATTCATCATTACGTTGTTAAAGTAAAAGAATAGGAAAAATCCATTATTATTAACAAAGGACCGACTGGACTGGTTACAGTGCACTGACTATTCAATGAACAAAATGGTGAGCGGCTTTCTGTACGGTGATTCAGAAAGCTTTATGCTAATGAGGAAAGCTGAAGAGCCACGTGTGCATTCATCCCCAGTAATTATGTAATAAGAACAAACTAAGCGAATACATGTTCACATTTACTTATCTACATATAAAGAACCTGGAAGGATAGAGATGAAGGTACTTAGTGCTGATAGGATGGAGGTGGTAGAGAAAGGAAGATGGAAGATGAAAGACATCTTGCTTCATACACGTTTTCCTTAAGTTTATGAACAATAGAAAAGATGGCTGTTTAAAACAGTGAAAAAGCTTAATTAAAAAGGTCTCAAGGTCATATATAAAACGAACTGCAAGAAGGGTGCAGCTATCAGGAACTAACTTCTCCATCACATCTAAAAGAGTGAAATAAGCAAGCAAACAAATTTTCCTCAGAACTTGAAAATTCGTTAACTGCTGAGAATAGATTACATCACATCAGTATGTAGATGGAACAGACCAGCCATATGGAAAAGACACCCACCTCAGTAATTATTTCTTGGAAATGGGTGGTCCTAATCAAAGATGAGGGTGTCATTTCTATAAAAGTATGACTACATGAGCATGCTTCAATTGTGACTAAGACAATGCTATCAATAAGTGAAAGAGAAAAGCGTATCTGCTGAAAGTGACTAGTAGATTAGAAATTGGGGCTGGAAAGATGGCTTTGTTTGCCTGCAAAGCCAAAGGATCCCGCTTTGATTCTCCAGGACCCATGTAAGCCAGATGCAGAAGGGGGCGCATGCATCTGGAGTTTGTTTGCAGTGGCTGGAGGCCCTGGTGTGTCCATTCTCTCTCTCTCTCTCAACTAAATAAATAAATAAATAAATAAATAAATAAATAAATATTTAGATAAGAAATATTGAAACGCAAGAGACAGAAAGACAAGCTACCGGGTCATTCAGTGAGAATATATATGAGTATGGGCTGGAGAGATTTCCCAGTGGTTAGAGACGCTTGCTTACAAAATCTGACAGTCCAGGTTCGATGCCCCAGGACCCACATAAAGCCAGATGCACAAAGTGGCACATGCACCTGGAGCTCGTTTGCAGTGGCTAAAGGCCCTGGCATGCCCATACTTTTTCATTTTTTTCTCTCATTTACTTTCTCTCCTCTACTTTCAAATAAACAAATAAATAAATAAACTTTAAAAGAATATATATGAACATGTATGTATATATGAATATATATGTATAGGTATATATACACAGACATGCATACCCTTGGAAGTTTTGTTGCATGAATCTAATCCTTGATTAGGTCCAGTTAAGGGGGCTGACCAATACTTAAAATGTGTGACACTGGGGCTGGAGAGATGGCTTAGTGGTTAAGGCACATGCCCGCGAAGCCCAAGGACCCGGTTTGATTCTCCAGGTCCCACATAAGACAGTTGTACATGGTGGCACATGTGTCTGGGGTTCGTATGCAGTGGATGGATGCCCTGGTGCATCCATTCTCTCTCTCTCCCCCTCTCTCTGTCTCTAATAAATAAATTTAAAAAATCTTTAAAAAATTGTGACACTGGCCATTGGGTACTGATAAATCACTAAAGTATCATGAGGGATATTGCCTAAATGGCTTTGGAGCTATGTTCCTTATGACCATTTGAATTATTCTGTTCTCACAACAATAATAAATGAGGGTAATCGGCTACAGGAAGATGAGAGTGGAAAGGAGCAAGTGGCTTAGTTAATTAACTAAGTATATACCCATTTTTAAAATACAATTAGGATGGAAATGTGGAGTTAAATTCCAGTTATTTGATTACCTACATGGCTTAGCCATTCGTGACATTAGCAACAAACAAATAAGCAAAAAGTTTCTAACCTCCTCCTTTAATACAACCACGAAATAAACTGTTAATTAACAACATTCGTACAGAGGCTGGAAAAGTTGAATTTTCTCCTCAATCTCTATGCAAATAAAAACTGACAACAGCCTCCATGTATTTTGTTTTTTCTGTTAGTCTCCACTCATGCAAAGGGAATTTCTCATTAGAAAAACTCAGCACTTCCTGCCCAGCATCACATTGTTCAAAGCCTGCCTATGGTGACAAGTACATTTCTTTGAAGGGTGGAGTTAAGTCATGTACAAGATCACATCTCTAGAAGTTTCCGTCCCCAGTTATACAAATGAGTTTCTTTGGGAGTTTTCATCTTATTTTTCTTCTACCCTTTCCATTTACACTATTGGTCATGATGGAATTTTTTTTTTTTTACCATTTTTTCCTGGCTTCATTATTTTAACATTACCATTCGCTTTAATCATAACTTTCCCAGGACACGGATCAAAGACAAAACTGTTCATTTTCAGGGTTTCCTTAGCGAGAAACTGCTTAGAACGGTTCTCCCACAGTCATTACTTGGATCTGGCAAAGCTCTTCCTCCTCTGGCAACTCCAGGGAAGGAACTCAGCTGTAAGCCACAGATAAGCCATGCAAATGTGGTGGCTGGGAGAAGTGCCTGTGTCTGAAACAGGTGACTTTGAAGCACGTGGCCACATAATACCTGATGGAGCTTCTCTACTTCAATGTGGTATTTCTGAGTTCCTGACTAGATCTTCTACATCTTGTCTGTTTCTTTTTTAAAAAATATATTTTATTTATTTATCTGAGAGAGAGAAAGGAAGGAAGAGGCAGATACAGAATGAGCATGCCAGGGCCTCCAACCACTGCAAAACTAACTCCAGACACATGTGCCACCTTGTGCATCTGGCTTACCTGAGTACTGGTGACTTGAACCTGGGTCCTTAGGCTTTGTAGGCAAGTGCTTTCACTGCTGAGCCATGTCACCAGCTCCTTGTCTGTTTCTTTACATGGAGCCATAAACCTCACTAGTCCTTGTCTCTCTAACTGACACAAGTCCTGCGAGCTGCTGAGGTATATTTTGGAAGGATATCGGTGAGGCATTTGCATGGAATCACCATCTGCTTTGAGTTGTTCTTGGTATAACTCTTCCAGTTACAAATATGTTACAGACAGTCGATCAGCTATTCTGGATTTGATTGGAGCACACTCATTAGGCAGTCCAAAGAATCGTCAATGTTGAACTCTTCGGCATGCCTTTATTAAGGTTTGGATACACTTCCACAAATTTTGTGGATATACACATTCAATTTTACATGGTGCAAAATCTCCACCCTCGACAAGAAGTATATTGGCTGCTGGACCATATCTTACAATTTTTGGCAAGGTTACAGTGTCAGTTCAGGAAGAGAAAGCTGAGGTGGGAGTGAGGGTTTACTGAAAGGTTTATTTCCCATCTCTCCTACATAGTTTGTTGTTTGCTCATTTCTTTCTTATAAAATCTGACCCCCTCCCCTTTAAATGTAAAATTTAGCAGTCTATTTCACACATAAGAACTGGCATTTTGTGCTGGAGAGATGGCTTAGTGGTTAAGGCACTTGCCTGTAAAGCCAAAGGACTTCGGTTCGATTCCCCAGGACCCACGTAAGCCAGCTGCATAAGGTGGCACATGCGTTTGGAGGTCGTTTGCAGTGGTCGTTTGAGGCCCTGGCACACCCATTTTTTCTCTCTGTCTCTCTTCTTCTTCTGCCTCTTTTTCTCTCTCAAATAAATAAATAAAAATAAAACATTATTAAAAAAAAAAGAACTGCAATTTCAGAGAATGGCTTAATTGGCTGGGCTTTGCCATCACCAATCAAGAGTTGTGGGAAGAGTAGGGTTAATGATAGAGGATAAAAAAGATGATTCATTGGACTGTAAATAGCAGTGAAGAATGTGACCATAAGGCATAGTGCAAGAAATGCAGCATTGTTTTCAAACATATTTTGGGGTTTAATAATTAGGTGTTCAGAGTAGAAAATTACTGGGGAGGAAATCTGGATTGCAGGGATGAAGGACGGATGCCGGATGCCGTGGAGAGAAACGGGAGCAGCTGGCAGAGTTCGCTTTGGCGCGAACTCGCCCTTGCGTGATGGAAGAGTGAGGAGCCCAGGCGGAGCTCGAGAACTGGGCGAGACGGGCCTGGGGGAGGAGGACCACGAGAAGTGATGCTGCAGTAGCGTGAAGCAAAGGAGGCAAACGCACTCTTGAGGCTTCAGGATGAATTAGAAATGGTTGTAGAAATAGGAGTAAGATGATTATTATTAATTATTATTATTTTGCAAAACGGAAATGCTATCTCCATTCTTCTTTCTTTTTCTCCTTTTGTTTTTGCATCAAATGTATATAACAATTCTTGACAGAGATTAAATTGTGACCCAGAAAACCTCAGTTAAAAGATATTTAGGTTCTTGGTTACTGCATGAATTCTGCTACCTGCCTGCTGAGTGATTCTTCTCTTTTTAAAATATGTTCATTTATTTATTTGAGAGAGAAAGAGGGAGAGGGGGAGAGAGAGAGAGAGAGAGAGAGAGAGAGAGAATGGGTGTGCCAGGGCCTCTAGCCACTGCAAATGAACTCCAGATGCATGTGCCCCCTTGAGCATCTGGTTATTGTGGATCCTGGGGAATCGAACCAGGGTCCTTTTGCTTTGCAGACAAACGCCTTAATTGCTAAGCCATCTCTCCAGCCCTGATTCTTCCCTTTGAATCTTACATTCGTTGCTTCTGCTATCCTCCTTCTCCCATACCTACGCCAGGACCTCAGACTTTGCATAGCCATGGGTAATACTTTCAGGACTGGTATCTTTCCAGGAAGGGGTTAGCTCAATTTACTTCCTGTGTGATTACAAATCCTCCGCCTCCCTCAGCTTCACTTTCTAGGGTGAGAACCTAGAATATAAAGTAAAATGAGGACCTGTGCTCATGGGTGGCAGAACTTGCCTGATCGTGTACAGGCTGTATTTCCAGCCCCACACATTTTATTCATGTAAACCTTTCCAGAGTATTATAACTTTTGAAAACATTAGTAGATGGCACTCTGAACATACACTAGGCCATTAATCTTAAATATCTGACCTATCCACATTATTTTTTAAATAGTGAATTATGAATATACCCTGTCTTCTTTTTTTTTTCTCCCAAAAGAGAAAGCCATTTGTTTTATTGACTTTTAGAGAAAAAAATTATTTTCCCACTGAGTTAAAACTAAATTTTATTAAGCATCAATGGATTGTGTATATCTAGGTATGTTCTGAGAGTTAACAATTTCTTTTAGCTATTAAGTACATAATTATATACTGTTTAATTATACTTTAGTTTCTTTTTCTTTCTTTAATTTTTCTTTTACTTTTCTTTAATTTTTATTTATTTATTTACTTATTTTGGTTTTTCGAGGTTGGGTTTCACTCTAGCTCAGGCTGACCTGGAATTCACTATGTAGACTCAGGGTGGCCTCGAACTCACAGCAATCCTCCTACCTCTGCCTCCCAAGTGCTGGGATTTAAGGCATGCATCACCACACCTGGCCTAATTTTTATTTTTTATTGACAGCTTCCATATTGTAGACAATATTCCATGGTAATTCCCCCCCCCCCCGCACTTTCACCTTTGAGACTCCACTCTCCATCATATCCCCTCCCCCTTTCAATCAGTCTCTCTTTTCAGTTTGATGTCATGATCTTTTCCTACTATTATGATGGTCTTGTGTAGGTAGTGCCAGGCACTGTGAGGTCATGGATATCCAGGCCATTTTGTGTCTGGAGGAGCACATTGTAAGGAGTCCTACTCTTCCTTTGCTCTTACATTCTTTCCGCCACCTCTTCCACAATGGACCCTGAGCCTTGGAAGGTGTGTTAGAGATATTTCAGCGCTGAGCACTCCTCTGTCCCTTCTTCTCAGCACCATGGTGCCTTCTGAGTCAACCCAAGGTCACCACCATCTGCAAAGTGAAGCTTCTCTAACCAAAGCTGAGAGTAGCATTAATATATAGGTGTAGACATTAAGAGAAGTGCTTACTAGGCAGTTTGGTGAGCATAGTATATACATTTAGCCAGACAGCAGCGGATGTTATACCCCTAGGGCTCATGACTACCCCTGTCATAGGTTTTCAGTATCAGGGATGTATTCCTTCCCATGGAGTGGGCCTCCAGTCCAATTAGAGGGAGGTTGGTTTCCCCCATAACAGACATGCCACTATTGCACCCGTTGGCTCATTTGGCCTGGCTGGCCAAACTTAAGGTTTGCAGTGTCCACTGTTGAGTATCTTCACTGGTGACTTCTTTCTCTCCCATTGAACTGCATGCAGCATAGCTCTTTCCAGCTTTCTGTCTACTGGTCCACATGGAGGAGGCTTTCAGCTCAGCTCCAGCAGGGTTTCTCAGTGACCTTGCAGCCCAAGTATGTGGAATCTTCAGCAATAGGGTCTTACCATCTATTCCTGGTGGGAAACCAAGGGCCTTGGCAATGGCCTATAATGTTTTGGGGGTATCAGGGGCCTCCCTGGCCAATAACTCACTGGAAAGTATCCCATCCCTGGCACTGAAAAATTTTCTAGTAACAATCTATGGCTTCTGAGTGTTCCATTGTCCAGAAAAGTAGGTTTCCATATGACTTATTTATATCTTCTTAGATTTCGAATAACCCTCTCTCCACCTTTCCTTTACTCAGTCTCTTCCTCTGCCCTCACTTCGGCCTTTTTACCCCCTTTAATCTGTTCTTCTACTGACATATATTTAATATCATCCTGTTAAGTCCCCCCTCCCTCTCTTTCTATTGCCTTTATATCCCCTTTCTAGCTTACTGGCTTCTGCTACTGAGTTTTATTCCAATTCACATAGAAGTCCAATCATTTGTAGCTAAGATCCACACATGAGAGAGAACATGTGACGTTTGGCTTTCTGGGCTGGTTTACCTCACTAAGTATAATCTATTCCAGATCCATCCATTTTCCTGCAAATTTCATAACTTCATTTTTTTATATTTTAATATGACAAGACAGGAACATCCTCATTATGACTCTTTCCAGAACTGTCCTGGAATTTTTTTTCCAGGTAATCAACAAGGGGAGGGGGGTCCTAAATCCTGTAAATATTTGAAATATTTTCTACCAGTTCTCTGATCATACATATGTGGTACAGGGAGCAAACAGCTTTCAAAATAGGGTGGAGGGCTGTGAAAATAACCAAAAAAAGAGACTTTCATTACTCTTCAAGAAAATCTAGAAGTAAGTAATGTGACATGTGATGTTAAAATTCCACTGAGTAGGCTTAGCAGAAAATGGCATGGTATGAATGAATACCACCTGGATGAATATAAACTTGAAATCGTTTAAAACATTAACCATGTGTGCCATGGTATTTAATCTTTATAACCTGTAAGATGAATCAAAATGTTAGATATGTAGACAGAGGTCTCAGATGAGGAGACTACTAACAGAACAGAAAAAAAAATATTTGAAACAATTATAACTGAATTTATTTTTTCAATTAGGTGAGATATAATTGAGAGGTTCTGAAAGACCGAGTCCAAGAAACACCATGTGAGGGGCACCCTAATGATGCATTTCACAGTCAGGTGACTGAAATCATCAACACTTCTAAAGCGGCTGGAGGAAAGCTTGACACCATCAAAGTTTTAATGAGATGTGAGGAAATGTGCCATGGTATTTTCTTAAAAGACTGTGACAAGGTTCTAGAAGTTATCCATGAGCAGACTTTTCACAGAAAGGCAAGCATGGGAAAGTGTTTATTTTATTTTATTATTATTATTATTATTATTATTATTATTATTATTATTATTTGAGAGACACACACACACAGAGAGAGAGAGAGAGAGAGAGAGAGGAAGAGGCAGAGAGAGATAGAGAATGGGCACGCCAGCAGCCTCTCAACCGCTGTGAATGAACTCCAGACACGTGCGCCCCCTTGTGAGCAAGTGCAGCATTGCACCCTTGCATCACTTTTTTGTCTGGCTAAACATGGGACCTGGAGATCAAATGGGCGTTCTTAGGTTTGGCAGGCAGGTGCCTTAACCACTAAGCCATCTCTCCAGCCTGGAAAGTGTGTGTGTTTTTTTAAAAATTTATTATTGTTGTTAATTTTCAGGTCAGATAAGCAAAAAAGGATGCAAGAGCTATGAACCAATCAGGTCTGCTTTGTCCAGCAGAGTGGAACTATCAAGATTAGAGAATGGATTGATTCCTGGAGCCTGATATCCATTTCTAGCTCAGGCTAGACATATGAACCTCATTGTTTCACATGTTTTCCAAGATATTAAAGTCTTCAGAATGTACCAGCTAAAAGAAAAGAGGGAAAACTCACATTTTGAGAAGAGAGCTTCCTTGGGAAGGGTGGTTTCAAGGAGGGTTCCAGGGCAGCACTAATAAAAGAACAAGGAGCAGCTTAACAAGGGTCTGAAAGACCCTCTATGTCTCACAGCATACATTTTTTATGAGTTCTTCTGCACATCAAGGAATCATGAGTTGAAAAATGAAATAGGTCTAAGTAAACACGATCTTTAATCATTTCCATGGCATACAGATATTGGGTTTTTGAGACTTAAAAGGAAACTCTCCTACAGTCATGTTTAGTGTTTATTCATACTTAGCTGTATGGTCAATTTATATCATTTCAGGAGAATTTTCACTGAGAAATTACTCTGTAATAAGTATATGTCAGAAAATGGGAAACAACATGCCTATATGAGATTAGTCTAACTACCACAAAATTAATATAAATTGATCATGCTTAATCACTCCATTTGTTTAATTCCTTTAATGCTATCTCATATCTTTGAAATTCCTGTTCTCTTCCATAAATTTGATGAATTTATAACTTCATGAGTCAAACTCAAAACTGAAACGAATTCCCTTGCTTTAACTTTAATTTTCACTGAGGCCTTCCATCACGATTTGCTACCGAGATAATTGAATTGGTTTTATATAGTCCAAATAATTAATTTATGAATATTTTTGAGAAATGACTTTTGATGTGTTTAAGAAAAGGTGTCACTCTATTTCCCCGCATAGTATGTTTAATATAGGAGTTTGCCCACTAATATTATTGAAATTCAAAAGAGAGTGAGGGCTGTGGGCTGAGAAAGCTCCATATTTGCCAATTTGAAATGGCTTCTAGAATGAATTGGCTTTTGATTTAGTGTCTCCATAAGAAGAGAGTAATTGTGGTACGTCATAATGGGCTTAGAGGTTTGCCAATAAAACTGTAGAGGCAAGGAGTCTCAGTACCACAAAATGATGGAGGATCTGACTAAAACATACTTTGAGCCCAGACTTATCTGAAACACAGTGGGAGACCTTTGATTTTATCCTGAAATTGATGTGGAATGTTTCATGCTGAAATGGAAAAAACAAACAAAAAAAGCCAGGTGGACATTTGTAGAGTTTTCAGAAACTCAAATAAGAAAGCTTTCTTGTTCTCCTTTCACTGTAAAAATTAAGCTACTTTAAATGAATGGAATTCTTATTCGGAAATAAGTCCTTGCAAAGGAAAGGGAAATATGACATATTAATGCTGCAACTCAGAGACCAGATGCCCTCGTTCACATTCACCCTTGTTCTCTCAGAAGATGGCGTTTGTGAGCGTGACAACAATGACCCTGATGATATGCTTGCGAAGGGATCTTGACAAGAAGTCAGTGTGATGGCTGAAGACACCAAGACCCAAATCAAGAACTACTTTCCCAACCAGAACCCGACTAGGAACTGCTGGGAAAACTGCCTGGACAGCCACTGTTTCCAGAAGGCAATGACTAGGCTGGAGAGATGGCTGAGCTGGTTAAGGTGCTTGCTTGCAAAGCCCAAAGGATCCAGGTTTGATTTCCCAGGACTCACATAGGCCAGATGCACACACAATGCAACACACATGTCTGCAGTTCGTTTTCAGTGGCTAGAGGCCCTGACAAGCCCTTTCTCTCTCTCTCTCTCTCAAATAAATAAATAAAAATAAGCAGGCAATGACTGTGAAGTGGGGTTGGGTCCCTGAGGGAATGGGACCTCCGTGTGTACACGTGATTCTGTCCCGTGTCCTGGATCTCAACCTGAGATAAATACCTTCCTGGGAAGACCTAGCCTAGCTCCCTCCCAGCTTTCGGACCTCCCAGGGGAAAAGAGGGACCTCAATCCATAATAGTCTCTACCCTGGGTCCTTGAATCATGATGAATGTGGCAATAAAATCTCACTGGAAAATTGTTTTTAAAAATTAGTCTAATGATTATGTGGTACCAAAACAAACCCAGCTCTGAACCTTCTCTTCCTCCCTCCCTCCCTTCCTGCCTTCTTTTATTTTCCTTCTTTTCTTCCTTTCTCTTTCTTTTTCTTTCCTTCCTTCCTTCCTTCCCCCCCCCAACCCTCTCTCTCCCATTTCCTCCATTTTTTGGTGATGCATAAATATTTAAGAGATTTCTGGCAAGTACCAGATAAGAATATAACATGAGAGGACTTTCTGACATTATAAATATTATCTTTCAGAGTTTAGTATGCCAGCGTAGAGTTGTTTTTAAATTGTGCTCGGTGGTTTTTAATAAGATGCCTCCCAGCAGCCTTGCAAGAAGGCTGAGGGATGTGGGTGGGCAGGAAGCCCTCACAGTTCTCTCTTGACACTTGTGCCTACGAAAGTTGATACACTACATTTGGCCTCTGCTTCAAATGTCTTTTGAACTAATTCCACATCTGACTTTAAAAAAGCAGAAAAATACATGTTCTGCTTTATAAATCTCAATGAGCCCAAACTATGGACCTCGCCTCTTTCTTTTTCTTTTTTTTTATAAATACCTCATTAAATTTCATGTATTCTTTAAAAGTGAGTAAAAATGTAAATTTGGATGTGCTTCTTCTTATTGTCATTTCCCAAACTCTTATGCAACTGACCTTCCGAGACCTGTCACCAGGACCTGCACACACTTGCCGTCTTTTCAAAGAAGGATATTTCACAGAGAGAACAACGTGATATATCTAAAGAGAAGTTCTTGTCTTTGGCTACAACTCTGGTCTAATAACCTTGATTTTGCTATTTTAATATTTTTTGTTTTATTTTTATTTATTTATTTATTTGACAGAGAAAGAGGGAGAGGGAGAGAGAAAGAATGGGTACACGGGCCTCCAGCCACATTAAACAAACTCCAGACGCATGCATCTGGCTAACGTGGGTCCTGGGAAATTGAACCTGGGTCCTTTGGCTTTGCAGGCAAACGCCTTAACCACTAAGCCAGCTCTCCAGCCCTGATTTGGCTATTTGAAGTAAGGAAGGAGCACTTTTCATTTGGCTGCAGTGCACTAGTGAAACAAAGTGCAGTGTCACCAAGAGGTAGACAATTCTTACCTGGCATTAGGTTAAGGTGCTAAATTATTTGGATCATGGTGAGTCAAGGGGAGCAGATTCAACAAATGAACCCTTAAGGATCACAACATGAACTCAGGAAGGTCACTGACCAGGTGGAATCTTAGGAGTATGTGGCAAAAGAAGAAGTTGACAGCATGGTAAATGTGACTCCAAGAAAAGAGTCTTGCCACATGTGGGTTGGGGAGAAATATCAGAGACTCCTTATTAAAGTGTTACAATTTCAATAGAATTTGGTTTATATAGTTGGCAGGCTATCCAGGACTCTTCAAATGTGAAGAGAACACTGAATGCCATCCAAAGACAAAATTCAATTTTTCCTTTTAATTCACTTGATCTGTGAAGAAAAAAATTGGGATATTCGGAAGATAATTTTCATTTTTTTGGCATCTGTTCTTCTCTCAAGTAATAACTTTGAAGAAAACATAATTCTGTGATGAGCATAATGTGCCAGAGCCAAACGGAGATGGTCCTTTGGAATTGACTTTAGAAAACCAGAGAAGGATTTTCAGCTCTAAAACATCATCACACATGCAAAAAGAGACTTCCGTTTTCTTCTCCACAGTAAACCCACCTTTATCTCTCTGTATGGGAAACTTCATGATCATCACAGCACTTCAGCCTTACATGTCTGCGTTCTTTGTAAGGTATATACATATATGAATATGGCTATGAATATATGTGCTACAAAAACAATGCCAGTTGATAATTACATGCATTTCCACTTATGCATAAGTTATTGTTATTGCACTGTTTGTTACTTTCATATTTCTGGAACAAAACACCCAGCCAGAAGCAGCTTATGCGAGGAACAGATTTATCTCAGATGATAATTTGAAGGGGAAGTTTCAGTATGGCAAGGAAAAAGTTGGGTGTCACATCAGCTGGCAGGAAGTAGTTGATTTATTGGCCTTGGAGCTGGGCTATGTACCCCAAAGCCAACCTCAGCAACACACGTCCTCTACCAAGACTCCATCTCACAATGGCCCTACAACACTCCTACCTACTGGGACAAAGTACCCACAATGCATGATCTCAAGGAAGACATTTCATTCAAACCACCTGATGTTCCAAATAGATTATCTTCTATGGCAGTTAAAACCAATTTTAGTTATTATTGTTATTATTATTATTATTATTTTTTTTTTTTTTTTTGGTTTTTAAGGTAGGATCTCACTGTAGCCCAGGCTGACCTGGAATTCACTATGTAGTCTCAGGATGGCCTCGAACTCACGGTGATCTTCCTACCTCTGCCTCCCAAGTGCTGGGATTAAAGGCGTGCACCACCACACCCGGCTTCGTGGCTCTTAAATTGACACTACAAAATAACTTTACTAAGGAACTCACTGTACCATAAATGGGTACACATACACTAGCCTTGGTGAGCTCATGCTTCCAAACAAGGTTTGACAGGAATTTATTTTTAATTAGTTTTATTTTTGTTATTAATGGGCATGGGTAAGAAATGAAGAAGGATACTTTTGTAGCAATATTCTGGGAGCTCATCATTACTCTATGGGGATAGCCTTCAGGCATATAATTTTTCCCCAAAGAAAGGTTCAAAATATAGTATGTTTATTCTATCTTTCAGCATCAAAAAAGTCCCTTTGAGCTAATGAAGAAAATCTCATCAAATGATGCATAAATTTCATCTAATTCATCAAATTATTTTGTGACCCACTTTATGGTATGAAAACTGCAAATTAAAACCATAAATGTGGGAGAAAAATATTCTGAATTTGTAGCTATTTAAAATAACACTTCTGTGTGGTAGTTATTTGTTATTGGTCTTTTAGAATATGCTGTTTTCCAACGCACAGGAAATGTAAACGTGGAAGCAAAATTCTTGGATTTTCATGGAAATTGTTTTGCTAATACCATTGGGCTTACCAAAAAACTAGATAGGAAGCATAACTTTTCCTTTTAATGAATCAGCACCACAACCACTATTACAAAGAAAGAGGAGACGCTGGAGAGATGGCTTAACTGTTAAGGCACTTGTATGCAAAGTCCAAGGACCCAGGTTCTATTGTCATTTCCCACATAAAACCAGATGCACAAGAGGCACATGCATCTCGAGTCCGTTTGTAGTGGCTAGAGGTCCTGGCACACCCATATTCATTTTCATTTTCTCCCTCTCACTTTCTATCTCTCTCTGTGTTTCTCTGTCTCTCTCTCTCTCTCCCTGTCTCTCTCTTTCCATACACACACACACACACACACACACACACACACACACACACACACACAATCTCCCTTTCTCCTTGCAAATAAAATATTTTTTTAAAAAAAGAAAGAAGAAAAAAGTAAAGAAAAGAAGAAATGATTTTTTTTTTTTTTTGGTAAATTCTCTATATTACAGTATCTATGTGTTAGCAGTTCACTTCTCATCACTGCAACAAGACACCTGAGCCGAGGCAGCTTATGGAAGAAGAGGGTTTATTTCAATATACATCTTTGAAGGGAGGTTTCGTCCCGGATTGCAAAGCATTGACAAAGCCAGCAGCTTGACCTGTCCTGTTGTCATGGCAACTAGGGGTAGTAGTCCGAGAGAACTACCACTGGAATGTGAGCTGGACTCTGAAATGCCAAGGTCCAAACCCCCAGTGAAACACTTCCAGCAAGGATCTGCCTCCCAAGGGCCGCCAGCTGAGGTCCATGTAGGAAGCTTAGTTAAAAACACTTGAGGGCTGGAGAGATGGCTTAGCAGTTAAGGCGCATGCCTGTGAAGCTTAAGGACCCCGGTTTGATTCTCCAGGTCCCACGTTGGCCAGATGCACAAGGGGGCACATGCATCTGGAGTTCGTTTCCAGTGGCTAGAGGCCCTGGCGCACCCATTCTCCCTCTCTCTCTCCCACTCTCTCTCTGTCTCCCACCCTCTCTCTGTCTCTAATAAATTAATAAAAATAAAATAAAGTTAAAAATACACCACTTGAGTACACGCCTTGAATCCTAGCACTCGGGAGGATTGCCGTGAGTTCAAAGCCACCCTGAGACTATACAGTGAAAAACAAACAAACACTTGAGAGCATGGGGGACATTTTACACTTTTCCATTCAAGCCAGCACACCATGTGAGATGTGCGCATGTCCCTCATATTCACTTAGCTTGTTCAAAGTGAATGAAGTCATTTGCCTGCATCGTTTTGCCCTGATCCACGTTCCCTCATCTTATTCCATGGAAGGATGCTGGTCACCTTTCTTCATTTTAAACAGCAGACTCGTACACAGCCATACTCCTGCTCCACGCATTTTTTCCCCTACAAGCAGTCAGGCTATGGCAGCCAAACTTGGGAGCCAAACTGCCTTGTTAAAGTCTTCAGTCAGGCAGACCGGGAAAGGGGAAAAGATAAATGGTGTGTCCAGTTGAAGTGAAGGGTCCTGTGTGATGAAATTATCTCGTCTTCTGTATATGCCTTGTCAGTGACATGTCTGTGTTGTTAGTCATTTCTCACCATGGTCTGGCATTGTTTTGGCTGGGTTAATGTTTACTAAGCATGTAAATCGACACAACTATGTCTGCTATGTGTTCTTCATGCAGAGGAGAGCACTATGAGTGATTTCAAATGACATATATACCATAACCCTTACACTCAGCAGTCCTCTTTCATAAGGACAAGGGTGGACTAAGGGACACTTTTTTTTTTTTTTTTGTTTGTTTGTTTTTTGCTATTCAGCAATGGACACTTTTAAATTTTTTAAAAAATATTTATTTTGGGCTGGGGAAATGGCTTAGTGGTTAAGGCATTTGCCTGCGAAGCCTAAGGACCCAGGTTCGATTCTCCAGGACCCATGTAAGCCAGCTGCACAATGGGGTACATGAGTCTGGAGTTCGTTTGCAGTGGCTGGAGGCCCTGGCATGCCCATTCACTCTTCCTCTCTCCATCTTCCTCTCTCTCACTCTCTTAAATAAATAAATAAATAAATAAATAAAATATCTTTTTAAAATATTTTATTTTTATTTATTTATGTATTTGACAGAGAAAGAGGGGGACAGAGAATGGGCACACCAGGGCCTCCAAGCACTGCAAAAGAACTCCAGATGCGTGTGCCACCTTGTGCATCCAGCTAATGTGGGTCCTGGAGAATTGAGCCTTTGGCTTTGCAGGCAAGCACCTTAACTGCTAAGCAATCCCTCCAGCCCAGCAATGGACACTTTTAAGAGTTAAGAGGAGAAATAATCTCTGAGTATATATACTATTATTATAATGTATATTATTAATTTTTTTGAGGCAAGCCCAACAGACTAGCATTTTGTGTGTGTGTGTGTGTGTGTGTGTGTGTGTGCATGTGTGTGTGTGTGAGAGAGAGAGAACTGGAGAATTGGTATGCCAGGACCTCTAGCCACTGTGATCAAACACCACCCTGTGTGCATGTGTGACTTTGTGCACTTGTGTCACATTGTGCATCTGGCTCACACTGAACATGGGTGCTTAGGCTTCACAGGCAAGCAGCTTAACTGGTAAGCCATCTCTCTACCTCAACATTAAATACATACATACACACACACACACACACACACACACACACATATATATATATATATATATATATATGTGTGTGTGTGTGTGTGTGTGTGTGTATGTTTCTAGTAACTCTCTTTTGTTTGTCACCCTACTATGAACCTGAGTTAAGACACAAACACAAGCGCATGTATGATTCTTAAGTTCCTCTTCACATGCATCTGACACATAATCACACGTTGAAGCCAATTTCGAAATATACCTTAGAATTTTGACTCTTGAAACTCTGCTACTGTCCTAATCTGAGAAATCATTCTTTTCCCCCCATGTTCTTCCCAACAGCCTTCTAATTTTGATTCTCCAGCCCCTGCTGCATTTCAGTGGATCTTCAGCCAGCAGCAACAGTAAGGCACAAAGTAAACAAGGTTCATGTCATTCCAATGGCTTCTCTTTCCACAGTGAATATAAGGCCAAAATCCATTCCACTGGCATAGAGCCTCTTACCTGTCAGTCTGCTATTCCCGGAGGTCCCCTCTGCTGCTCTCCACTCTCAAACTCTCATCCTGCTACACTGGCCATCAGCGTGTTCTCAAACACCCTATGGATGCTCCCACCGTCAGCCTTTGCTCTCAATGCTTCCTCTTTCTCTAGGAGTTCCTTGCGCAAATGCCTGCTTGACCCACCTCCTCACCCCATTCCCACCATTGCTCACATCTCACTTGCTCTCTGAAAGCCATACTGTTTTTAGCGTTGCCAATAGCCTTCTTGCATATCTTCTACCACCAGTATGATTTTATTCCTCTTTCTACTCCTTATTTTTATATATTATTTTATATATTATATAATAGTTTATATATTATATAATGTATTTTATATGTTATGTCATATATATTATTTTGCCTTTATATTTATTGCTTGCTTCCTGATGCCTCCACCAAGAACTTATCATTTCTAGGGACAAGGATCCTTGTTTATTTTACCCAGTAGGATATTTCTACAATCTAGAATAGTACCTGGCACATAGCTACACATTCAGGGGATAATGGTTTGAATAAATCAATGGCAAGGTTTTATCTATGCCTGTTTACCTCTAGGACAAATAAAAAGTAAGGGATAAAAAGACTGTGAAAAGAATGAATATTATTAGTGACTTAGGCTGATTGTTATAGCAAATATGATAGACTGAGTGACTGAAACAATATGCATGTATTTTCCACTGTGCTGGAGGCCAGGAAATTCAAATTCAATGTGTTTCAGGGCTGGAGAGATGGCTTAGTGGTTAAGGCGCCTGCCTCCTAAGCCTAAGAACGCTGGTTCCAATCTCCAGGTCCCACGTTTAGCCAGATGCAGTGATGCAAGGGCGCAATGCTGCACTTTACCACAAGGGGGCGCACACCTCTGGATTTCGTTTGCTGCAGCTGAGAGGCTGCTGGCTCGCCCATCTCTGTCTTCCTCTCCCTCCCTCTCTCCCTCCCTCTCTCTCT
This sequence comes from Orientallactaga sibirica, assembly GCA_036365145.1. NCBI lineage: Eukaryota > Metazoa > Chordata > Mammalia > Rodentia > Dipodidae > Orientallactaga > Orientallactaga sibirica. Next base: position 3,437,013 of record JAEOAD010001797.1, read on the forward strand.
GTGTGTCTCTCTCCAAAAAAAAAAAAAAAAAAAAAAAAAAAAATGAATATTTCAGCTTTGGAATTGACTTTGCAAATGGCTACAGTCAAATAGAGAGAGGTAGAGAGCTAAATCTGGTCTCTTTTTAAAATTATTTTTAATAGATTTTATTTATTTATTATTTGAGAGAGAGAGAGAGAGAGAGAGAGAGAGAGAGAGAGGGAGAATGGGCATGCCACGGCCTTCAGCCACTGCAAACAAATTCCAAATGCATGCACCCCCTTGTGCATCCGGCTTACGCGGATCCTGGGAAATCAAACCAGGATCCTTTGGCTTTGTAGGCAAATGCCTTAACCTCTAAGCCACCTCTCCAGCCCTAAATCTGATATGTTTATGAGCTCCTATACCATCAGATCCCTGGGAGTTAGTCACATCCAAATCCAATGACTTCCCAAACACCCCACTTCTAAATACTATCACTTTTGGAACTCAAGTTTCGACATAGGAATGTGGAGAGATAACAAAAGTATTCAGTCCACAGATGTTAATAGCTTTCTGTTGCTTTAGGCACTAAAAACTATATTCCAATGAAAAGAGGTAAGTTTATCAATTTCTATTCACTGATAACCCAATATATGCTGTATGCATTTATCTAGACTATTGACAAGTATGAAACAGATGCAAAATGTTCTTTTCTTTTTTATCTTTAAACTTTAGTGTGTGTGTGTGTGTGTGAGAGAGAGAGAGAGAGAGAGAGAGAGAGAGAGACAAAAGAGGAGAGAAAGAGATAGGGTCTCTTGTCACTGCAAATGGAATACCCATCTGGCTTTACATGGGTGGCTGGGAAATTAAACTTGGGCCAGCAGTCTTGACAAAGCAAGCACCTTTATCCACTGAGCTATTTCAGCCTCCCCAAATACGGTTGTTATCTCCGATATATCCTTAACTATAACAGGTTTACATAAAAATCTGAAATTTTAAATTTTATTTACTTGAGAACAAAGAGAGAGAAAGAATAAATTTGGGCATGCCAGAGCCTCCAGCTAGTGTAAATGAACTCCAGACACATCTGCCACCTTCTGCATCTGTCTTATGTGGGTATTAGGGAAATCAAACCGGGTCCTTAGGCTTCACAGGCAAATGCCTTAACTGCTAAGCCATCTCTCCAGCCCCAAATCTGATGTTTAGTGATAGAAAAAGCACAACTGGTGCTGGAGAAATGGCTTCGTGGTTAAGGCGTTTGCCTGCGAAGCCAAAAGATCCCAGTTTGATTCTCCAGGACCCATGTAAGCCAGATGCACAAGGGGCACATGCATCTGGAGTTCGTTTGCACTGGCTGGAGGCCCTGGGGCTCCCATTCTCTCTGTGTCTGCCTCTCTTCTATCTCTCTCTCTGCTTGCAAATAAATAAATTTTTTTTTAAAAAAAAACACAACTGCTTATAATTCCGTGACATTGTTCATGAACCTGAATCTAAGTGAAAAAATCACCAGTGGAGCTCATGAAGACATGCTTGCCAGAACCTCCACACGGAAAGACTCGGACTCAATACAACAGAATAATATCACACATCCGTGCTTCCAACATGTTCACAAGTTATGCTGCAACTATAGCTTTGAGGACCACTTTCTTATGCTGACGGTTCTCCATTCTGGCTACATGTTAATATCGTCAGATTCGTTTCCGTACAGAAACTGGTGGCTGAAGACACGTGATACATAGAATTATCTTAGTAAGTAGAGGGTGTGAGAGAGGGCGTATTGACAAGAGCACCCATCCTGTGAAGAGCAACGGTGCATAGTTAAGAGTTTTCATGTCTGACCTCTTGAGCTCAGGATGTCTCCTGTGAACGGATATAGCCTATGAGGCAGCTGAGCTGGTTTCTTCTAGTTGCATTTTTAGATTTGGAGGAGATAAAGTACAGCATTATCACTGACTCCAACAACAGGCCAACGCTGATAAACAAGACAGGAAAGGAAGATGACTATGTGTGAATTCAGAAACACCCCCCTTCGGGATTCAATGACATTTTGACCAAATGTTATCTTCATTCTTGTTTTTGAGAAGGAATAATAATTACAACACACAAACCAGGAAGGCCAGATTCGGAGGATTTCAGGTCATTTGGGTTCCACTTGAAAGGTCAGACATTTCCTGAGAGTGGAACTGCTAGCACATAGCTGGGGCACGTAGGACTTTCAAAGTGAAAGGTTTGCTTGACCAGGACAAGCCCTCACCCCAGATCGTGGGAACCCAGAATCACCTTTCTCAGTGAAGTTTATCACCTATTATAATAGCTGCAAAATACAAATCGTCCAAGAGCAGAAATCAGGATGACTTTTGCTCAGGTTGGTCCATGGCTCACGTGCACACTGTCACCCCCACCCAGCGATCACTTCTGACTACCAAGGAGACTCCCAAGAGAAATCATTGTGCATCCTCCAAAGTCACTGTCATACCCTTTCCTCGGAAGAAATAACACTCTGTGTTACTTTGCCTATGTGGACATTTAAATTCCTACTAATGCACAAAAATCTGCAATATAGTTAAAAGAAAAAATATATATATAATATATATATATATATATATATATATATATATATATAGAGAGAGAGAGAGAGAGAGAGAGAGAGAGTTCTTTCTTAAGAGAAATTTGGTTTATTGAGCCAAGACTTTCTTCTCTAAACATCCTGAGGAAAGAGATAATGTTTTATTCATTTGATATTTATATCTATTCTCCCAGTCTAGCATAACAGGTGGAAATCACTGGCTGCATGTTGAGTTGAATAATTCCCCCATTCACCCGATTTCTACTTTCACAAAATTTGTTTCTCTCCTGTTTCACTCCTTGATTTTAAATGGAATACATTAAAAAAAAAAAAAAAAAAAAGGGGGAACGTGAAAACTTTTAGCGACCTCACGGCGGGTGTTTTGTTTCTGTCTTCCTTGGGTTCTTCGTTGCAGAAGGCAACATTCCACGTCTGGGCAGACATAACCCTCCCCACCCCACTCCACCATTTCTTCTTAGATTAGGCATTCTGTAGCGGAAGTCCAAGGATATGGTGATGGGCTTCAAGGAGTGCTATAAATGTCCTGAAACTGTGTATGGAATTTATCTATATCTGTTAGGCATGTGTTAAGCATTTCTTCCTGAGGAAATTTAAATAATTAATGGTAAATTATTCAATTTAATGTTGTTGATCTCAAAAATGTGGCCCAAGAGTTATATATTCTAAGTGGTTCCACCTAAAATAACAAAAGGAATAGGGATTTCCTCAATCATTACTTTTATTATTTATTTTTATTTTTATTATTAAATTCTTTTGTTTATTTTAATCTATTTTATTTGGGAGGGACAGGCAGACAGAGCAAGAGGCAGAGAGAGAATGGGCACGCCAGGGCCTCCAGCCACTGCAAACGAACTCCAGATGCATGCACCACCTTGTGCATCTGGCTCACGTGGGTCCTGGGAATTGAGCCTCGAACCAGGGTCCTTAGGCTTCACAGGCAAGTGCTTAACCACTAAGCCATCTCTCCAGGCCCTACTTTTCTATTAAACACAAAGAAAGTTTCCAGGTTTTCCTGCCATCTATTGCTCTGGGTAGCCCTATATTTATTTTGCCAATGAATTAATTAAGTATATTATTGTCATATGTACAGGCTAGTATGCATGGGACAGTGCAGGTCGGGCTCTAGCCAGACGGCATGCTAGAAGAAACCAGGAAGTGGCTTCTGTGGACATGGCATCCTGTACAGGCCTGGTGTGACAAGAGCTTCAGTCCCATGTTCGCGAGCAACCTGCTGCGAGATGATCTGCCCAGAGACAGGCTGTCATTGGTCACAAGAAGAGAACCACCCCATATAATGATTGGCCAGCCAAACCCTTTGAACCCCCTTCACTTCCTTGAATAAACGAGTCTGTAGCAGCTCGCCCTCTGCCTGCTTCCACCCAACTCCCGGAGTCTGCGTTGTGACTCCTCACCTCCCACCCCCTACTCAGCAGAGACCCTGCCGTCCCTCCGGGGCTGGCCCAAAGAGGGACCCCAACACTCTTCTTTATTATTTATCTATTCATTTTATTTATTCATTGTAGAACTCTGCAAAACTTGAGGATGACGAGTGGATAAAGCAGAAAGTTTCAAAAATCTCCAGTTCTGAATGAGTGCTTGAGAAGATATTTGACATGTTAACAGAGATTGTAGGTGAGAGGGAAATTGGGTGGGGGTGGCAGTGAGAATGAGAAGGGGGTTAGGAGGGAGAACAAGAATCAACTAGAAAATATTGCATTTGAAAATGCCAGAATAAATGGTACCTAAATCTCTGTGTGCCAACTAAAACTTTGTACAGTTTTCTTAAGCTTCTGCTTTTGATTGGAAATGTAGGTCTGTTTGGGACCTTAGCCTTCAAATTGATGTCACTTTATTATGAGAGATTTCTCCATAATACTCAGGACCAGGAAAATGAAGAATTCACGGACACTTTTCATTTTCAGATTCCAGAGAGATATATATTCTTCCCGTCTCATAATTTAGTCAGCCATGAGCCCTGAGGACATTTTTGAAGGAAAATCCTAAGTTGGTACTGAAAAGAAGCATATATAAAATCCCACCTTCAAATTAAAAACGTCCCATTTGTAAGAGTGCAAAAATTATTCATGACCCTGACTTTCAGTTCTTTACATCTTGTTCAATTTCTGGCATTTGAATTCCAGAGCCTGTGCTATAGAAACAAGTTTCATTCGGCTTCAAAACTGAGGTGACATCAAAAATAGAAGCTATAAATCAGCAATATAAATATGAACACATTTAACAACAGATCCCTATGGCATCTTTTGCAAATGGCTACAGTCAAATAGTAGAGAGGTAGAGAGCTAAATCTGGTCTCTTTTTAAAATTATTTTTAATAGATTTTATTTATTTATTATTTGAGAGAGAGAGAGAGAGAGAGAGAGAGAGGGAGGGAGAATGGGCATGCCACGGCCTTCAGCCACTGCAAACAAATTCCAAATGCATGCACCCCCTTGTGCATCCGGCTTACGCGGATCCTGGGAAATCAAACCAGGATCCTTTGGCTTTGTAGGCAAATGCCTTAACCTCTAAGCCACCTCTCCAGCCCTAAATCTGATATGTTTATGAGCTCCTATACCATCAGATCCCTGGGAGTTAGTCACATCCAAATCCAATGACTTCCCAAACACCCCACTTCTAAATACTATCACTTTTGGAACTCAAGTTTCGACATAGGAATGTGGAGAGATAACAAAAGCATTCAGTCCACAGATGTTAATAGCTTTCTGTTGCTTTAGGCACTAAAAACTATATTCCAATGAAAAGAGGTAAGTTTATCAATTTCTATTCACTGATAACCCAATATATGCTGTATGCATTTATCTAGACTATTGACAAGTATGAAACAGATGCAAAATGTTCTTTTCTTTTTTATCTTTAAACTTTAGTGTGTGTGTGTGTGTGTGAGAGAGAGAGAGAGAGAGAGAGAGAGAGAGAGAGACAAAGAGGGAGAGAAAGAGATAGGGTCTCTTGTCACTGCAAATGGAATACCCATCTGGCTTTACATGGGTGGCTGGGAAATTAAACTTGGGCCAGCAGTCTTGACAAAGCAAGCACCTTTATCCACTGAGCTATTTCAGCCTCCCCAAATATGGTTGTTATCTCCGATATATCCTTAACTATAACAGGTTTACATAAAAATCTGAAATTTTAAATTTTATTTACTTGAGAACAAGAGAGAGAGAAAGAATAAATTTGGGCATGCCAGAGCCTCCAGCTAGTGTAAATGAACTCCAGACACATCTGCCACCTTCTGCATCTGTCTTATGTGGGTATTAGGGAAATCAAACCCGGGTCCTTAGGCTTCACAGGCAAATGCCTTAACTGCTAAGCCATCTCTCCAGCCCCAAATCTGATGTTTAGTGATAGAAAAAGCACAACTGGTGCTGGAGAAATGGCTTCGTGGTTAAGGCGTTTGCCTGCGAAGCCAAAAGATCCCAGTTTGATTCTCCAGGACCCATGTAAGCCAGATGCACAAGGGGCACATGCATCTGGAGTTCGTTTGCACTGGCTGGAGGCCCTGGGGCTCCCATTCTCTCTGTGTCTGCATCTCTTCTATCTCTCTCTCTGCTTGCAAATAAATAAATAAATATTTTTTTTAAAAGCACAACTGCTTATAATTCCGTGACATTGTTCATAAACCTGAATGTAAGTGAAAAAATCACCAGTGGAGCTCATGAAGACATGCTTGCCAGAACCTCCACACGGAAAGACTCGGACTCAATACAACAGAATAATATCACACATCCGTGCTTCCAACACGTTCACAAGTTATGCTGCAACTATAGCTTTGAGGACCACTTTCTTATGCTGGCGGTTCTCCATTCTGGCTACATGTTAATATCGTCAGATTCGTTTCCGTACAGAAACTGGTGGCTGAAGACACGTGATACATAGAATTATCTTAGTAAGTAGAGGGTGTGAGAGAGGGCGTATTGACAAGAGCACCCATCCTGTGAAGAGCAACGGTGCATAGTTAGGAGTTTTCATGTCTGATCTCTTGAGCTCAGGATGTCTCCTGTGAACGGATGTAGCCTATGAGGCAGCTGAGCTGGTTTCTTCTAGCTGCATTTTTAGATTTGGAGGAGATAAAGTACGGCATTATCACTGACTCCAACAACAGGCCAATGCTGATAAACAAGACAGGAAAGGAAGATGACTATGTGTGAATTCAGAAACACCCCCCATCGGGATTCAATGACATTTTGACCAAATGTTATCTTCATTCTTGTTTTTGAGAAGGAATAATAATTACAACACAAACCAGGAAGGCCAGATTCGGAGGATTTCAGGTCATTTGGGTTCCACTTGAAAGGTCAGACATTTCCTGAGAGTGGAACTGCTAGCCCATAGCTGGGGCACGTAGGACTTTCAAAGTGAAAGGTTTGCTTGACCAGGACAAGCCCTCACCCCAGATCGTGGGAACCCAGAATCACCTTTCTCAGTGAAGTTTATCACCTATTATAATAGCTGCAAAATACACATCGTCCAAGAGCAGAAATCAGGATGACTTTTGCTCAGGTTGGTCCATGGCTCACGTGCACACTGTCACCCCCACCCAGCGATCACTTCTGACTACCAAGGAGACTCCCAAGAGAAATCATTGTGCATCCTCCAAAGTCACTGTCACACCCTTTCCTCGGAAGAAATAACACTCTGCGTTACTTTGCCTATGTGGACATTTAAATTCCTACTAATGAACAAAAATCTGCAATATAGTTAAAAGAAAAATATATATAAAAAAAATATATATATATATAGAGAGAGAGAGAGAGTTCTTTCTTAAGAGAAATTTGGTTTGTTGAGCCAAGACTTTCTTCTCTAAACATCCTGAGGAAAGAGATAATGTTTTATTCATTTGATATTTATATCTATTCTCCCAGTCTAGCATAACAGGTGGAAATCACTGGCTGCATGTTGAGTTGAATAATTCCCCCCATTCACCCGATTTCTACTTTCACAAAATTTGTTTCTCTCCTGTTTCACTCCTTGATTTTAAATGGAATACATTAAAAAAAAAAAAAAAGGGAACGTGAAAACTTTTAGCGACCTCACGGCGGGTGTTTTGTTTCTGTCTTCCTTGGGTTCTTCGTTGCAGAAGGCAACATTCCACGTCTGGGCAGACATAACCCTCCCCACCCCACTCCACCATTTCTTCTTAGATTAGGCATTCTGTAGCGGAAGTCCAAGGATATGGTGATGGGCTTCAAGGAGTGCTATAAATGTCCTGAAACTTTGTATGGAATTTATCTATATCTGTTAGGCATGTGTTAAGCATTTCTTCCTGAGGAAATTTAAATAATTAATGGTAAATTATTCAATTTAATGTTGTTGATCTCAAAAATGTGGCCCCAAGAGTTATATATTCTAAGTGGTTCCACCTAAAATAACAAAAGGAATAGGGATTTCCTCAATCATTACTTTTATTATTTATTTTTATTTTTTTATTATTAAATTCTTTTGTTTATTTTAATCTATTTTATTTGGGAGGGACAGGCAGACAGAGCAAGAGGCAGAGAGAGAGAATGGGCACGCCAGGGCCTCCAGCCACTGCAAACGAACTCCAGATGCATGCACCACCTTGTGCATCTGGCTCACGTGGGTCCTGGGGAATTGAGCCTCGAACCAGGGTCCTTAGGCTTCACAGGCAAGTGCTTAACCACTAAGCCATCTCTCCAGGCCCTACTTTTCTATTAAACACAAAGAAAGTTTCCAGGTTTTCCTGCCATCTATTGCTCTGGGTAGCCCTATATTTATTTGCCAATGAATTAATTAAGTATATTATTGTCATATGTACAGGCTAGTATGCATGGCACAGTGCAGGTCGGGCCCTAGCCAGACTGCATGCTAGAAGAAACCAGGAAGTGGCTTCTGTGGACGTGGCATCCTGTACAGGCCTGGTGTGACAAGAGCTTCAGTCCCATGTTCGCGAGCAACCTGCTGCGAGATGATCTGCCCAGAGACAGGCTGTCATTGGTCACAAGAAGAGAACCACCCCATATAATGATTGGCCAGCCAAACCCTTTAAACCCCCTTCACTTCCTTGAATAAACGAGTCTGTAGCAGCTCGCCCTCTGCCTGCTTCCACCCAACTCCCGGAGTCTGCGTTGTGACTCCACACCTCTCACCCCCTACTCAGCAGAGACCCTGCCGTCCCTCCGGGGCTGGCCCAAAGAGGGACCCCAACACTCTTCTTTATTATTTATCTATTCATTTTATTTATTCATTGTAGAACTCTGCAAAACTTGAGGATGACGAGTGGATAAAGCAGAAAGTTTCAAAAATCTCCAGTTCTGAATGAGTGCTTGAGAAGATATTTGACATGTTAACAGAGATTGTTGGTGAGAGGGAAATTGGGTGGGGGTGTCAGTGAGAATGAGAAGGGGGTTAGGAGGGAGAACAAGAATCAACTAGAAAATATTGCATTTGAAAATGCCAGAATAAATGGTACCTAAATCTCTGTGTGCCAACTAAAACTTTGTACAGTTTTCTTAAGCTTCTGCTTTTGATTGGAAATGTAGGTCTGTTTGGGACCTTAGCCTTCAAATTGATGTCACTTTATTATGAGAGATTTCTCCATAATACTCAGGACCAGGAAAATGAAGAATTCACGGACACTTTTCATTTTCAGATTCCAGAGAGATATATATTCTTCCCACGTCTCATAATTTAGTCAGCCATGAGCCCTGAGGACATTTTTGAAGGAAAATCCTAAGTTGGTACTGAAAAGAAGCATATATAAAATCCCCCACCTTCAAATTAAAAACGTCCCATTTGTAAGAGTGCAAAAATTATTCATGACCCTGACTTTCAGTTCTTTACATCTTGTTCAATTTCTGGCATTTGAATTCCAGAGCCTGTGCTATAGAAACAAGTTTCATTCGGCTTAAAACTGAGGTGACATCAAAAATAGAAGCTATAAATCAGCAATATAAATATGAACACATTTAACAACAGATCCCTATGGCATCTATGCTTGCACGTACCATTTTCCTTTATGAAAAGTCACTATATGGGCTGGAGAGATGGCTTAGCAGTTAAGGTACCTGCCTCCTAAGCCTAAGAATGTTGGTTCCAATCTCCAGTGGTTCCAATCTCCAGGTCCCACGTTTATCCAGATGCAAAGTGACACAAGGGTGTGATGCTACACTTGACCACAAGGGGGTGCATGCATCTGGATTTCGTTCACAGCAGCTGAGAGGCTGCTGGCACCCCCATCTCCATCTATCTTCCTCTCCCTCTCTTTCTGTCTCTCTCTGTGTCTCTCTCCAAAAAAAAAAAAGTCACTGTAGAAGGAGAATAGGTTTTCCCTTTTTCTTCAGTTTGATCATAGCCATCTATAATTAAAGGCTACATATACATTTATCAGAAGATTTTATTTAATTAGTATAGTCCCCATTCTTTCTATGTCATTTGTTTAATAGTCTATTTAAAAATATTACAGAAAAATTTTGGCTCCTGTTTTTCATTGTAAATATATTAATTTTTTATTAATTAGCAAGGAGAGATAGGGAGAGAGGAAGAGAGAGAAAGAATGGGTGTTCCAGGGCCTCTGGCCACTGAAAACTAACTCCAGATGCATGCACCACTTCGTGCATGTTGCTCTACGTGGTCATGTGGAATTGAACCTGGGTCTCTAGGCTTTGAAGGCAAGCACCTTAACTGCTAAGCCATCTTCTCAGGCTGGGTCCTCCTGTTTTTTTTAATGAGTATCTACACTCAACCTTTAAAGAGATGGTTTGAATCCAGGCTGGTATTTGTAATTGTTAAACCCTTCATTATGATTTTGGAAGATTTCTTTACTTTTTCTGAGTTACCATAGTAACAAAGTTGGAAAATATTCTTGAAGGGATGAAACTCTAAAATGGCTACACCTTCTTACAGTTCAGGTATGGACTTGGATGAGACACTTAATATAGCCATTTTGCAACCTAAACAAGCCTGGGTCTAATTCTGTATCACCATTTGGCATCTAAGACTATGGACAGTTACCCTGTCAATGCTTAGATGATTTTCTCATGTGTAAGTTACACATGACAGAGCATCCGCATGTGATACAAAAGGTAATAGAGGCGATGTGCTGGGTTTCTATACATCATGCTTGATATGCCCAGTTGTCATTTTTACACCTGTACTAAATCTGAACTCTCCTTTCTGAGGAGCTACACTTTTATGTTTCTTCATTGCTGAGCAACACTGCTTGCTAAACACACACTTGATAACAAATCTGACTGCTCCTGCAGTCCCAGAATTCATTTACATAACTCGATGGGGTTGGTCAGAACTTATGACATACTGGAAACTTTCTTCAAATACATTAGCATGGTGAGTCTTTCATAGGGCAAAAAAAAAAAAAAAAAAAAAAAAAAAAAACCCTGAAATTGTAACATGACTGTGATTTAAATATTGTTCTGACATTGATAGTTTCTCTCACATGGAATTTCAGCTAGGACTTATTTCATTTTATGTAATTACTCCATGTTAGTCATCCAAAGTTCCCTGTAAAAACTAAAAAAGAAAGAAGAAAGGAAGGAAAAAAGGAAGGAAGGAGGGAGGGAGGGATAGAGGGAGGGAGGGAGGGAGGGAAGGAGAGAGGGGAAGAAGGAAGAAAGGAAGGAAGGGAGAAAGAGAGAAAGAAAGAGAGGCTTAAAAGTAAGTATTCTCTGGGGCTGGGGAGATGGTTTAGTGGTTAAAGTGTTTGCCTGCAAAGCTAAAGGATCCTGGTTCAATTCTCCAGGACCCATGTAAGACAGATGCACAAGGGGCACATGCATCTGGAGTTCATTTGAAGTGGCTAGAGACCCTGGCGTGCCCATTCTCTCTCTGTATGCCTCTCTCTCTCTCTCTCTCTCTGCTTGCAAATAAATAACTACTTTTTAAAAAAGAAGTGTTTTCTACTGATTGTAACTAACACTGTTTCATCTGGTAATACACTGTCACATGGAAAGTAAGTGCTCTTAAGAACAAGGACATATATGAATGCATCATTCAAACTGGCCAGCACTTCAAGTACCTGACTTTACCTCCTGCAAACTCAAGCCATGAAGGCTTGCCTCACAATTTCCCATTGCATCATGTTGGACATACAAGATCCACCCCTCCTTCCCAAATCCACACAGCGAGAAAGAAGAAACGTAAGAGGGACAAAATCAGAACGTCATTGTGAAGAGTTAACAAAACCATTTAAAGAGAAATGCATTCAGGTAACATCGTCATTTTCTTTTAGCAGGACTTCCAGCCTTTTAAAGTGTGATACAATATCACTTCTCGCTTAAGAGTGAACAGCAGTGAGTTCACAAAATGAGAATTGGTCACTGTGAATGTTATTGTCTCAGTATGTGATTTGCAGAACAATACTGCAGAATAATTAAGTTCTTGGGTCTTAATGGCCTAATGGTCTAAATAGGTGGTTTATAATAAAATATGAATATTCAATATCATATATTTGATTGATTTGCTGACTACAACATTAGCAAGATTTAAGAAATTAAAAATGAATGAAATATGTCTTGATCTCAAAATTCTCAAAATTTTCTGAGGTATATAAGCAAGAAGCTAGGCATGGTGGCGCCCACCTGTAATCTCAGAACATGGAAGGCTGAGGCAGGAGGATCCAAAGTTGGAGGATAACCTATGCCATGATAGTGAGACCCTGGTCTCCAAAACAACAAAAACAAACAAGATGATGAAAGGGAAAGAGGGGAGAAAAAGAGAGAGAGAGAAAGAGCGAGAGAGAGAGTTGCTATTGAACTTAAACTTCATTTAAGGTTACATTTTGTTCCTTATTATATCACTTATGTTAAACAGTTTCACAATCTGACTCCCGGTAGAGTGTGATCCTCCAGTCCTTTTGAAAGCAGAACGGTCTGTCCATAACTCTGAAGCTAATCAAGAGAACATTTTGTATTCCATTTGATGACCCAAGTGTCTTTATAGGTCCTTGATTATACTCACTACAAAGCCTGTTATATTCTTTACTTTCCAGCAATGTTGTACATAAAGGAATCAATAAACAAGATACACACACACACACACACACACACACATATAAAATCTCAAAAAATATATCAGAGTTTTATGTAATGTATAGTATGTAATCTTAAAGTGCATTTGTTTAGCATACAATTTAGTACAAAAGACTATAGACACAGAGCTTTTGGCATGGTTACACACAGTATTTTCAAATGCATATTTAAAAATTCCTATATTATTATTAAACCAATTCTGATGAAAAGTTCACTTTGTGAAGAGCATGGGATGGGAATGGAGAGATGGCTTAGCAGTTAAGGCATTTGCCTGGAAAACCAAAGGATCCTGGTTCAACTCTCCAGGACCCATGTAAGCCAGATGCACAAGGGAGCACATGCATCTGGAATTCATTTGCAGTGGCTGGAGGCCCTGGCGTGCCCATTCTCTCTCCCTCTCTCATTCTCTCTCTCTGCCTCTTTCTCTCAAATAAATAAATAAATAAATGTTTATTTAAAAAAAGATCATGATATGTTCCAATTCAAAACAGCTTTTGTTTAGAATTTTTAAATAAAAAAAAATTCATGTCATGGAATGAACTCAGGTCGTGTAAACTTCTACTGCAGTTACCTTTGCACTGCTGACACGACAGAGCCCACCAGAATCAGCTCATGGCATACAGTCCAAAGGGAAAGCTCCCTGATGACAGGGGAAAGGGTGGCATGAGCAGAGGCTGGACATCACGTCCACTGCAGCAGTGGGAACAGCAGCAGGACAGTGAGCCGATGTCTAGCTGTGCGTACATGACGGAACCATTGCCTTTACCCCATGTGACTTTCTTATTGTTTGTGTTGCTCTGTGTTCTGTTTGTTTGTTTCCTTAAGCTTGATTCGTAGTCCGTACAAACTCTTTATGTATGTAAAGGTCACCTAGACCTCCTCCCACCCAGGTACTCACCAGGCCCTCCCCTGCTCAGCTTCCGCCATCAGACGAGATCGGGTGTGTACAGGATGGCATGTCCACAGACTCCTGATTCAATGGCACGCCATCCCCAGTGCAGGTCTTATAGGTGTTCCCCACCATGCCTAGTCTATGTGGGCTGGGTTTCAAACCTAAGGCTGTGTGCATTCTATGCAAGCACTCTACCAACTGTGCTATATTCCCAGACCTACACAATTCTTTCCATATAACTGTTAGAAAAGTAAAAAAAAAAAAAAAAATCTGTATTTCTACTTTACTGTGGGGAGGAAGTGAATATAGAGGAGTGCCTCAAGTAAATGCTGATACTCTCAACCCTTCCATGCGCTTTCCAGTACTATTCTAAATAAGCAGCTATTTCTATCCATTCCCCTTTTTCCTGTTGGTTCCCAAAACAATATTCCATTAAAGAACTCATTGTGCAATAACAGGCTCTATCCTATTATCTGCACATAAACCAGCTAAAATAAAATGATTTCCTTTCTGATTTTTTAAATAACAAAATATTAGTTCACAATAACAGTGCCTTTTCTTTAATTAGTGTTGCACAATTTTATATGGTGAACCCCCTTTTTTTCATGAGCTGATCTAGACAAACCACTTACAATTCAGGTTATAAATTGTACAAGTGAGAAGTCCATGGTGAAGCTACAAGGCTTTCTCTGAAGAAGGAAAACCAGCAATTGTGAGAAGGTTCATTGTGCTTAGACACAGTGTCTTCTGGGTGATGTTATTCATGTCACATTACCCAGATTTGCAGATTTTCTTACAGCTTACAGCGAGTGACTTTCATCTGTTGAAGCGCATTGTCCACTTCAACAGACTAACTCGTTATTTCGTTTTAAACATAGCACAGCAAATCACTTGTTGTGAAGGGCCCTGATTGTTTCTTACATGTTTTCTTCTGAGTGCTAGATTATATTTCCATCAATTGAATATGCAATCAGAACCATTCATTCAGGTCAAAAGAGTCTTTGGATGGAAAACCTAGGCCCATTTAAAAGAAAGTTCATTTTGACATTTAAATCTCAGGAAAAAAAAAAGTTAATCATTGCCAATAGTATTGACTTGGAAAGCCTTATTTTAAAAAAATTTTAACAGACTATAAACACCACAAAACAATTAGCATTCTTTTCATTTTATCTTTCTTTTCTATTGCATTATTTTAAATATGCATTCTTATAACTAATCTGAAGGTTACACTATGAAAACAAATTCAAGATGAAGTCTAAAATAAATAGTATTTGGAGCACTATTTTAAATATTTTGAAGAATTAATAATCATTTTTCAGAACAATTGTTCTGCCAAAATTCTATTCACCAGTGACCATTTTTCTGAGCACTTCACAAATATTTAAAAATATTATCAAATATATTGTTGATTGCATATATAGCTTACATAATCCATATCAATGTTAACACATACTGTATACCTGGATTGATCTTAGATGTCCGCAGTAAACAACATTTCTATAAGAAAGCACAAGAAGCCGGGCATGGTGGTGCACACCTTTAATCCCAGCATTCAGGAGGCAAAGCTAGGAGGATCATCATGAGTTTGAGGCCACCCTGAGATTACATAGTGAACTCCAGGTTAGCCTAAGCTAGAGTGAGACTCTATCTTGAAAAAATGAAAAAATGAACAAAAAAAAAGAAAGAAAGAAAGAAAGAAAGAAAGAAAAAGAAAGCACAAGAGCAAAAATTTAATAGGAGAGGAAATACCACTGGTTTATAAATCGAATTTCTTAATCATAAGACCTGCTTCTATTAGGTATATAAACACTTTTTAAACCAAAAATATTTTGTAATGAGAATTTTCAATAAGTAGATTGATATGATTCATTTACAGGGATCATCTTAATTCCTTTTATTCATAATAC
Organism: Orientallactaga sibirica; assembly: GCA_036365145.1. NCBI lineage: Eukaryota > Metazoa > Chordata > Mammalia > Rodentia > Dipodidae > Orientallactaga > Orientallactaga sibirica. The sequence goes on from JAEOAD010001797.1 coordinate 3,452,382, forward strand.
TTGCACACATTCATGCAATATACTGTGATTTGATACATAGCTACCATATGAATACTCAGAGAAATTAGCACCTACATCTTCATAAACATGTATCAGTATTTTTGAAACTATAGCCTATTATGATTTATTATGTTTTCATAAAGAGCTTGAAAACTGATCAGTAAAATCAGTGAGTCTCCTCCAAGGAGGATAGCCGATCAAGAAAATATACAGTACCTTCTCTTAATCTCCACCTCTAACATTCTCTTCCTTCCCATTCCTTCATTACCTGCACCCATCCAGCAGAGTTATTTTCCTGTCTTATAACTAGCATGTCCACCACAGGAGGAACTTGTAAATTAAGCCTCTGAAAAATCAATTTAACAGGTTCCCCAAGGCTCTCCTGAGGGTACTTCACCTGGTTATTCTATTTCATACAGAAATTGCTTCCTTATCATGGGCATCCATTCTTTGAAATCAATTAAAAAGACCTTCTGCGGGCTGGAGAGATGGCTTAGTGGTTAAGGCACCTGCCTCCTAAGCCTAAGAACGCTGGTTCCAATCTCCAGGTCCCACGTTTAGCCAGATGCAAAGTGAGGCAAGGGTGCAATGCCACACTTGACCACAAGGGGACGCACGCATCTGGATTCCGTTCTCAGCAGCTGAGACACTGCTGGCTCGCCCATCTCTGTCTTCCTCTCCCTCTCTCTCTCTCTCTGTCTCTCTCTGTGTCTCTCAAAAAAAAAAAAAAAAAAAAAAAAATTTAAAAAGACCTTCTGCTATACTTTTAAATGCAGAACTAAATTCCATAGAAGCAAGGCATGTAATCATTCTTACAGGATATAAATGCAGTGAACAAAATGGATAAATATTTATATAGCATTTTTTTAATCTGATGAATTTCACACATGTTTCATACTGACAATATTCATACATAACTATTGTTATGGGTAACTTCTGTACTCTACTGAGATAGAATTAAGAAGAATAAATCAAAATTGAGTATATTCAATTCTAAGATATTCTACCAATTACATATCCCAATAAAAATAATCTAGCCATATCTTCAGCATAAGCTATTTCGACTCAAAATCTATTCAATATTCTTTTTAATGTGAGCTGCTTTTCCTTCTTTTTAAGATTTATTTTTATTTCCTCATTTTAGAGAGTAAAAAAAGGGAGGAATGGAGGGTGTGGTAGTTTGAATATATGTCCTCCAATATATTCAGTGTTTTATTAGTTATAGTTTGCATCTGCAATCACCTTGCTAGAGGCAATGTCGCTGGGGGCCAGTCTTAAGGTGTGGTGGGTTTGAAATTCCATTGTAAAGATATACAAAGTGTGCCTAGCAGAAATTCCTGAAGTGTGCTGGGCTTTTGGTTGTAGGTTTGCTCTTTGTGCTGTGTGCCTGGTTGGGTTTTTTTCTCTCTCTGCTTGGCCCTGTGAGGGCAGGCTGCTTCTCCTGCCATTATGGAACTTCCCCTGGATCTGTAAGCTTCAATAAATAATATCCCTTCTTCCCTAACTGTGCCTGGTCTGGAAGTTCATCTCAGTGAACCTGAAGCTGTCTGCTACAGAGGGAAAGAAAGAGAGGGACAAAGAGAGAGAGAGAATGGGCCAGGGCCTCCAGCCACTGGACATAAACTCCAGACACAAGTGCCACTTTGTTCATCTGGCTTATATGGGTCCTGGGGAATTGAACCTGGATCCTTTGGCTTTGCAGGCAAGCACCCTAACCACTTAGCAATCTCTCTCCAAAACTGCTTTTTATTTATTTAAGTATTTTTATCAGAGCCTCTTGTTGCTACAAATGAACATCAGATGTTTCTGCCACTTTTTCTATTTGGCTGTGTTGGTGGCTTGGCAATTGAACTCAGGTTGGCAGGCTTTGCAAGCAGGTACATTTAACCACTGAGCCATTTTCTCAGTCTCAATGTTTTTTTTTTTTTAATGAAGGGGCGTCAATATGATTTAAGTTACTTGACTTCATTACTGATTCTTGCAAGGGACTCTAATAACGTTATTTATTTATTGATCAAGCAACTACCTCTCACCAATTAACTATCCTCTGTGTGTTTTTCTGTTTACGCCCAGCTTTACTGAGGTATGACTGACACAGAAAATGACATAGGTTTCGCATTCTATATCTTTTTATTCAAAATTCATCCCTAAGCTCTGAATAAATTAGAATGCATCTATTTATAACGAACAGTAATTCAGAGAGAGAGCAGATAGATATTGTTAATGGCATCACGTGGTAAATAGCCCAAAGATCACCATTATTTCCTGACTTGCTTTCAGCAGGAGGGAGGAGAAAATCTTTAGTCAAGTTAAACTTATTCACATGGTGCCCATTACATCAAACATTGCACAAGGAGGTGGAAGGTCTTGAAATTCACAATGCCTCTACAGCCATTTCCTTTCGGATGAAATCCCTTAATTTTCACTGTCATTACCCAGGGTTAAGCTGCATTAGTGAAACATATAACTTAGAAGAAGATTGAATTTTATTTTGATGTAATCAGTTCCACCATGCCATCAGTGCAGAGGCAAATTAAGACTCTGAAGAGTAATCATTTCAAATAGCACTGATAATGCTATAAAATAATCAACAGTCTATATTCTTCACACCAAAGCTTCACGTCAAATGAATCTGCTAATGTTATGATATGCTTTTTTAAGCCTCCAGGTGCATCGACTCCATTTAACAATCTTGCACATATAACATTTCTGCTCATGAAAGTGCGTGACTCAGTGACATAGGGTTTTTTGGTGAGAATCAAACACACAGGCTTCAAGAGCACGGGCCCACTTCCCCTCACATAACATCTGAAATTCTGCTCAATGCCGGGAACTTTATTAAAAAAAAAAAAATGGCCCATTGAGCACTACATCTTAATTATACTCATTTAACATCCTAAATCAATTTTCCAATCCTGTGCTTTGCCTTTTGTAACAGGAAGAGTTTCAGCCATGTTTACATTTCATGTAAGTGTCTGTTTGTCTGTGGGCAGGAACCAAAAAGCAAACTGTGGCTCTTTGCATGGATGCTCCTATAGACTCAGCTGTTTCTGATGAAGAATTGAGCTTGTAACTTGAGTCTGAAGGGGAAGAGGTATGTCCCCCCGACGGTGGGGGGGGGGATTTGGTAGTCCAGCGCTACTAGGTGTATTCTGGCGGTGTTCTTTTCTGTCTGTTTCATGGTATGTTTGTGCTATGGATCTGTGGAAGTAAGGCAGCTTCTTCCGATATGACGGAATTCCCCATGGACTCTAACCCTGAAATAAACTCTTCATAAGCCCTTGCTATTGATAGGGTGTTAGTTGAACAACATGGAGGAAACTGCAACCCAGACAGTAGTTTTCCATATTAAAAAATAAATAAATAAATAAATAAAATAAATAACAGAAGAAATAGAAAAGGTAAGGAAGGAAAAATAAGAGTTAAAATCTGAACTGTATTTTATGTTACCATACAAGGTTGTTAGTATAAATTGCTGTGCTAGAACTGTAGGCAGCTGTTTTTCTTTAACACATGTAGTGAATATGCAGAAATAAGCAAGTGGGCACAATGCCCCTTGGAAATGAAAAAAAAAAAAGCAAGTGGGTAAAAGGAAATTATATAAGATAAAGATCATTTTGTTAAAAAAGTTTTATAATATGGGTTTTGTAGAATTTCACCTTTTAATTTGAATCTTTTTATGTGAGTCACTTTTTGATGGGAAACCTAATTAAAAAACTCTCGAGAGTTAAAAACCATCTACTTAAAACACTTTTCATTGAAATTCTATCCATGGAAAATTTTCTGAATGCAATTATGGGTTTATTATAGCTTTAAAGAGAATACCAAACTTTCCTTCAGAAATTAATTTTTGCTGGTCCATAATTCATCATATTTAAATTTAGTAAATTGATGTCCCAGTATCCTTATATGGTTCCCAACTCCAAACCCTTTTCCCATCACTTGAGCATACCTCTCCACAACTCCACAAACTATGCACCCACTATGTGAACCCACTCATTCTGTACAGAATCTAATTTGTCTGTTTGATGCTTTTCTTCTGTGGCTTGAGGTGATTCAATGAGCAATATGTTCCAGTTTGAATGGATCCCAGTTTCTCTCCTGCATACAGGCACTGTGAAGGTGAGCATTGATCCAACCTAAGACAGTGTAGTTCTAGCAGAAAAAGAGCAGGGACAGATAAACTGGAGAGAGGGCTTAGTGGTTAAGGTGCTTCCTGTGAAGGCTAAGGACCCAGGTTTGACTCCCCAGGACCCATGTAAGCCAGATTCACAAGGTGGTGCATGTGTCTGGGGTTTGTTTGCAGTGGCTGGAGGTCCTGGTACACCCATTCTCTTTCTCTCTCTGTCTGCCTCTTTCTCTCTCAAAATAAGTAAATCAATAAAATATATTTTTAAAAAAGAACAGTGACAGAGTATTAGCCCCTGAATTTCTAGGTATTTAGTTAAGATCACAACTGACTTCAAGTTACTCCTTCCCAAGGTCTCAGTGTATTATGTGATTAATTCATTAAAAAGTGATCTACATTTTTAATTTTTACTATGAACTTTGGACTTTTGCATTAGTTTTGCTTTAAAATTATATAAGCCTTTTAATTATAGATGTCAAACTTATACAAATGAGCAAAATGCAGTCTCTAAGAGATGAAATGATTTATGTCTTTATTCTCTAGGATGTGGTAATGCTGAAAATCAATACCCTATCTGCCTGCTTCAAAAATATTTTCTGTTAACAGGTCTTCTGCAAACCATCATCATAGGTGGCTTAAGTATGAGGTAAATTAATTGAGAAATAGATATACCTTTCTGTCACTTCCTCAAGATTCTAGCAATACACTTAAAGGAAATGTTAAGGAATTGATAAATTGAGGCTTCAGTACAGCCAGGCTGTACTTTGTCTAGTGTTTACATAGGCTAAATGGCCTTGAAGCCGTATTAATGCTATGTCTTTGGCTGAGCCCTTTATTTCTGTAAGGTGGTGATATCATGCCTCCACTGGTCTCCTGTTCATTGCGTGTGAATCCAGTACATAGCGGCCACTTGTTTCTCATATGTGGAATCCGTCCTTCATAGCACAGAACAGATTACAGCAACTCTGTCTTCCTCTGAAAAATGAACCACATGGTTGATGTGGAATGATATGAAGTGGAGACAGTACTAAAGGAATAACTACCAGTGATTCATGAATTATTCCTATAAATATGACTTCCTAAATCCATGCAGCAGTGGTCACTTTGTAAACCGACTGAATCATTGAAAAATCTTGAAAGTCATTTTCACATCCATAGTAAACAAAGATTTCATTTGCCGAAATCAATATACTAATTTTATCATATTTCATGGAACTCATTGCAAGTTTATAGAAAATGTAGATTTTTAAGCACAGTGATGGGTTGGTGTTCTACTTACTGCCACAAATACTTGTCATTAATGATCTGCTGGGACTTCTACTTGGCCTTTACAAAATCTGAGCATTAAAAAAGTAAAAGAAAAAAGAATAAAAACAGCAGCATGCACACCACAGGTGTGCAGAATGCAATTTAGCAGTGTGTGTTCCGCTTTTATGTTCTTAGTAAGCGAACATTGATTTCAGTAATTATCCCAATTTCCCAGGATCCCTGGCTTGCGGGCTATTTCTGCTTCATAACTAGCTTTCGTTTGGTGTTCCTGGACCCCTAGCAATAAAATGTCAATAATCTGCCCCCTACCTCCGAGCCACGTTGCCTAGATACAGAAGTGTTTGCTCTAAGTGCAGTGTGCTTCACTAGAACGCTAGAAATCAAAGTGAGTGTTCCATTCTGTCTGTGAGAGGAAACAAAATATTCTTGCTTTTAAAAAATGTGCATCATTCATATTCCATTTTAATCCACTGGTTGACCAACTCTATTAAATAAAAGCAACTTGAAGCGAGAAAATGCCTCCCCTCAATCAAGTAATATCACAGAACCTAGTACCTCCTCCACAGGATTTCTGCATACTCTCGCCCCACAAGCATATCCCCTTCCTCTGAACATCACTGTGTGCACCCTCCCACAGTGCCCGGTCCACTTAGTGCTAACAGTGTCAGCCCTGCTCCCAGCTACCTTCCCTCCTGGCTTCACACAGGCTTTGCACTAATTCCCTGTTTGCACTCTCAGGTGAGTTAGCTAGTCTTCGGTGTTATCATCTAAATGCCTTTATGATGAAGACTAAATGCTTTACAACATAGGCTTTATTATTATTCAGGTGTGGCAAAGCCAGCAGGTCAGGGGACATATGACATTTGAAAGACCATTTGCAATACTTGAGAAGTTCTCCAGGAAGACGGACGCACCGAAGCCTTGAGGTGTAGAATGACACAGGGACAGGATGGATGTAAGGTGAGCTGCAGGGAAATCGTGATCATGGTTTCCACTCACAATAGGAGACCCGCATTCTAGAATTATCTGCTACTGTTCTGATGGTCAATAGCTGCCTCTGCTTGTCTATTCTTAGCCATATGGTGATTAGGAAGGGAACAGTGGCCGAGAGAAATGAAATCTAAAAGAGGAGCACTTGGTGCATGATCTCAGGATCAGCTGGTTTGCATATGGATACCATTTTCACAGGGTAGTTTTTGACCATTTCTTCTTTTAACATTTTTGTTTATTTTTTATTTATGTATTTGACAGAGAAAGGGAGAGAGAGAGAATGGGCAAGCCAAGGCCTCCAGCCACTGCAATCTAACTCCAGATATGAGCACCACCTTGTGCATCTGTCTTACGTGGGTCCCGGGGAATCAAACCTGGCACCTTAGGCTTTGCAGAAAACACCTTAACCACTGAGCCATCCCTCCAGCCCCCACTTCTTGAAATCATATTGACTTGTGAACTAGGCTATCAGAGCAACAGAAAATAAAACATGCAATTAATACATACAAATGTCTACAGGTTTAACGATTTCAAGCATTATTTAGCCCAATGGCTAAACTAAAAGCCTGCCACAATGAAATTCACTTTCTATGAAGGAATTACTAATTGGAATGTAGCTTTTGCTAGTGCATTTGAAATAGTTACCAGATGCACTAACTTGGATAAACCAAGAAAACTATGGTGACCTGCTACTTATGGGGATTTTTAATACCCTTATGCCTGTAATTGAACAAGCAACTTATTTTTCATTGTGGTGAGGGTTAGGAAATGATGAGCTATGTTTGTGAGAGGCATTTAAAATGGACTAGTTATAAGATTGGTACTGGCTTCAGTTAAGTAATTTTTGAAATAGTCTCAAAAATGTGGTCGTTTGATCTGGGTTAAGCACTTCCATAAAATGGGAACATTTCTACAAGTGTCTATCTGAATGAATCATATCTTTTTAAAAAAATTTTAAATTTTTTATTTTTTGGATTTTTTATGAGGTAGGGTCTCACTGTATCCCAGGCTGACCTGGAACTCACGTGGTAGTCTCAGGGTAACCTTGAACTCATGGCGATCCTCCTACCTCTACCTCCCAAGTACTGGGGTTAAAGGCGTGTGCCACCACGCCTGGCTTCTTTTTGAAAATATATTTTAAATTTATTTATTTGACTGAGGAAGATGGAGAGAGAGAAAGAAAGAGAGAGAGAGAGAATGGGCACACCAGGGCCTCCAGCCACTGCAAACAAACTCCACACCTGTGAGCCCCCTTGTGCATCTGGCTAATGTAGGTCCTGGGGAATGGAACCTGGGTCCTTTGGCTTTGCAGGCAAAAGCCTTAACTGCTAAGCCATCCCTCCAGCCCCTGAATGAGTCATATCTATGGAGAAAGAAGACTAGAGTATTAGGCAGAGAGGTAAAGAAGAAGTCATGAATATTAATTATGAGACTCATATGGGACTCTCTGGCTTGGATGATGTACAATGTTTCGTCTGGGTCCTGCCATAACTACAAACTGGTGTTGTCTTTTTCCTATTCACCAGAGTCATAGAAGGCCCATTGCTGTGAATGCATTTATGATAAGCAAAAAGCACCAAGAGCCAGGTGTGAGAGACAGGCCAACCTCTCATGTCCTGCATGTCAGTGTCTGCTGCTTTGTCACTAAAATGTACCGTGTACTAAATTTGTTGATGCAGGCACACACACACAAAAAAATAGTGTATTAGTTAGTTTTCTCTGACAAAGGCAACATGAAGAAGGAAGGGTTTATTTTGGTTCACAGTTTCGTGACACAGTCCATCCAGGCAGGGAAAACCTGGCAGCAGGAACGTGCGGTCACATTCCATCCATGTTCACGAAGCAGAGGACAATGACTGTTGATGCTCAGTCACCATTCTAATTCTTATCCAGCTAGTGACGCTAACTCGTAGAAGTGTTCTGCCTACATTTATGGTAGGCTTTCCCAATCCCGCTCATCACAATCTAGAAACTATGTTTCGGATGTGCCCAGAGGTTAGTCTCCCACACAATGTCAGATCCCAGTAAGCTGATGGTAAACAGTTACCATAACAGTCAAAAACATATGGTCCATTCTGTTGTGAATGAATGTTGACATTCACAAAATCGCCATGAACACTGAGTTAATGAGTTAACCAGTGAAGCATTCTTCCTAGAAGATTTCAGGGCTGTTTTTCTGTGTTTGACACTTTTGCCAACCAAATAATACATAACCTTCTCTTATGTATGTTTCAATTTAAATATATATATATATATATATATATATATATATATATATACATACACACACACACATATAGATATATATGAGAGAGAGTTTATATATATACATAGATATATATGAGAGTTTATATATATATATATATATATATATATATATATATATATATGCATAGATATATATGAGAGAGAGTTTATGTGAATGTGTGTGTATAAATTTTTAGCATTGAATTCATAGCTTAAAAAAACATGATCACCAAACGCACAAAACACGAAAACTGTGGACCAAAGAGAGCATAATCTTTCCAATATGAGAACTGAAACAAGAAGCTGCACATAGCAGCATTCAACTTCAGCTGGTAAAGGACCCATTGGGCCATTCAAACTACTTATTTCCCTAAAGCTACCTTGAAACCGCCAGAACTATGCATTGAATTTTGTGAGTAGGGGAGCTTACAAACACAGACTGTACACCTAATGGTGATTGCATGTTTATATTATCTCTATTCCTTTGAAGGCTACTTAAACTGAACAACAACAAGAAAAAAAAAAAAAACATCTGAGACAAAATGAGGTATGCTATTTTATTCTAGTCTCAAAATACTTTCTGACAAAGCCAAAATTTCAGTCCAGGTCTGTTTGATTTAAACCTTTATTTCCCACCACACTGCCTCTCTTTCAAATGAGGGTGTATTCCTTCCCATTAATGATGCCCTTTCTTAACATTTAAAATGAAATTAGAGCTGATATTTATAACATGTCAGCTATGTGCTTTTTTATGACCAAGTAATTGAATGATAAGAGCAGTATTAACTTTCTTAGAAATTAAACAAATATGAATTACTCCAATTCAATCAACGTGTAATAGAATACCTCCATGTGTCTGCTAAGATTCTCTAATTAGAGGATCTGTAATTAAAGGAGTGACTAAGATACTTCCTTTTAGAAACGGCAGGAGGTCACTACCACTACTAATTCATTGACAAGCTCATTGCATCTGGAAGCACTGAGAAGAGACACTCTGAATAGTGCCCGGCTGCTTTACACTGCAGATGCACCCTCAACAATTTCAGTAGCACTATGCATCCAGCACTGGCTCTTAGTGTTATCTGGTCACTAGTACTTGAAAACTTTCAAGTCCAGGCATCTGCCTCGATTCTGACAATGTTGGACTGCACCCTGTGATCCTGAAAAACTGCACAGAACAACCCCTTCCATATGATTTACATAGAACATTAAAAAAAAAAAAACCTAAGATGAGGGGCTGGAGAGATGGTTTAGCGGTTAAGGCATTGGCCTGCAAAGCCAAAGGATCCCGGTTTGACTCTCTAGTACCCACGTAAGCCAGATTTGCACAAGGAGGCACACGCGTCTGGAGTTTGTTTGCAGTGGCTGGAGTGTCCATTCTCTCCCTCTCTCTCTCTTTCTCTCTCTCTCCTTCTTTCCTTCTCTCAAATATTTAAAAGCCCATGATGAGGCCAGACACAGATCTTTCAAATACCATTCTCTTCCTTATTAAAGATTAGGTGAAGTTATTTTCTCTACCAATAGATCCGAACACAAGCCTGCTTAGTTTCATTTAACTTTACCTGATTTGGAGTTGAAGATCTAACCCATATTCTGAACCCGAGTCAGAAAAGAAATGATCTATTGACTCTTCCCCAATACTGCGAATCCTACAGACAGCCCTTGACCAAGTGTAAGACCTGTCCCTTCCAGTTGTGCCTCCTCCCATCTTTCCTACCAACTTGGTTATATGAATATGTTGCTTTGAAAACCTGGGCTCAGCCTGACCCCAGCTGCAACAGCTCTCTTCTTCCTTCTTGTTGTAATGCTAGAAATTAACAACAAAAAGTATGCCAGGAATCCCTCCAGCTCCTGGAAACTGAACAACACACTTTTTAAACAATAAATGGGTTGTGGAGGAAATAAAAACTGAAATAGCAAAATTTCTAGAATTGAATGACAATGAGAACACATCATACCAAAACTTATGGGACACAATGAAGGCAGTCCTTAGGGGAAAAATCATAGCACTAAATGCCTTCATAACAAAAACAGAGAGATCCCAAATCAATAACCTAACCATCCACCTAAAGGCATTGGAAAAGCTAGAAGAAGCCAACCTGAAAAGCTCCAGACAGAAAGAAATAATTAAGATCAGAGCAGAAATTAATGAATTGGAAACTAAGAGGACAATTAAGAAAACTGATGAAACAAAGAACTGGTTCTTTGAAGAAGTTAACAAGATTGATAAACCCCTGGCCAATCTGATCAAGCAAAAAAAAAAAAAAAAGAAAGAAAGAAACACTTCGAATTAACAAAATTAGAAATGAAAAAGGAGAGATCACAACAGTCGTGAGTGAAATAGGGAGAATCATCAGGACTCATTTCAAAAACCTCTACTCCACAAAACAGGAAAACATGGAGAAAATGGATGAATTCCTGGACACATACTATCTACCAAAGCTAAGCCCAGAGCAGATTAGTTTCCTAAACAAACCCATCACACCCTGCAAGATTGAAGAGGTAATCAAACACCTCCCCAAAAAGAAGAGTCCAGGACCAGACGGTTTCTCAGCTGAATTCTATCAAAACTTCATGGAAGAAATGAAACCAATTGTTCTCAAACTGTTCCACACAATCGCAGAACAGGGAGAGATCCCCAACTCCTTCTATGAAGCTAGTATCACCCTAATTCCAAAACCAGGCAGAGATGCCACAAGAATGGAAAATTATAGGCCCATGTCCCTGATGAACATAGACACAAAGATCCTGAACAAAAATCTTGGCAAAGCAAATTCAAGAGTACATCAAAAGCATTATTCACCTTGATCAGGTAGGCTTCATCCCTGGAACGCAGGAGAGGTTCAACATACGGAATCTGTCAATGTAATGTACCATATAAATAAACTTAAACAGGGCTGGAGAGATGGCTTAGCGGTTAAGGCACCTTCCTGCTAAGCCTAAGAACCCAGTTCCAATCTCCGGGTCCCACGTTTAGCCAGATGTAAAGTGACACAAGGGCACAATGCCGCACTTGCCCACAAGGGGGCTCACGTATCTGGATTTCGTTCACAGCAGCTGAGAGACTGCTGGCGTGCCCAGCTCATCTGTCTCCCTCTCCCTCTCTCTCTGTCTGTCTCTCTCTGTGTCTCTCTCTAAAAATAAAAAATAAAAAAAAAAAAAAAATAATCTTAAACAGAAAAACCAAATGATCATTTTGATATCGATACATGCAGAAAAGGCCTTCTTGTTGCAGGTACCTTCTCTTACACAGGGACAAAACACCCAAGCAGCAGCAGCCACTGAAAGAAAAAATAGGAATCTTCCACGACATAGGAGTGGGAAAAGACTTCCTGAACAAAATGCCAGCAGCTTAGGAAATTAAACAACCACTCAACCATTGGGATCTCATGAAGCTGAAAAGTTTTTTCACTGACAAATATACTATAACAAAAGCCAGCAGATTACCCACAGAATGGGAGAAAAATTTCACTAGCTATACAACTGACAGAGGCCTAATTTCTAGAATCTACAAAGAACTCTGAAGCCTAAACAATAAATCGTCAAACAACCCACTCACCAAATGGGGCAGAGAACTGCACAGGGAGTTCTCAGAGGAAGAAATATAAATAACAAACACACATTTAAGAAAATGTTCAATACCCTAATCATCAGGGAAATACAAATTAAAACAACTATGAGATTCCACCTTAACCCAGTCAGGATGGTTAACATTAAAAAAAAAAAAAAAAATGAAAGCAAATGTTGGTGAGGCTGTGGAGAAATAGGAACAAGCTTTCACTGCTGGTGGGAATGTAAAATGGTTCAACCATTATGGAAAGCTATATGGAGACTCCTGAAAAGGATGACTATAGACCTACCAACAGATCCAGTTATTCTGTTACTGGGCATTTACCCTAAAGGCTCCAAGCCTCAGCTCAGAGACATTTGCTCAACCATGTTCATAGCTGCTCAATTCATAATAGCAAAGAGCTGGAATCAACCCAGATGTCCATCACTAGATGAATGGATAACAAAGATGTGGTATATCTATACTATGGAATTCTACGTAGCAGTAAGGCAAGATGAAATTCGAAAAACAATGTTCAAACATGGAACAGATCATCCTCAGTGAGCTCACCTGATCACAAAGACATAATTGTCACATGGTCTCATTCATCTGTCACTCCTAACCTGAATCAGCCTGAGATGCTGCCAAATCTAATAAGTACACTGAGGACCAGACAATAGGGAGGGTGGGATAGGAGGAGGGTAAAGGTGGGAGGAAAGTAAGGGTGGGATGAAGCGAGAGAGTGGGAGGGAGGGTAAGGGTTGGGGGACACAAATAGGGACCCAAAAGGAAATGATACTATAAAACCCTTTATTCCGAACAACAGGCTAAAACATTGATCCTTCAGCAGGCCCACAGAGGGAACATCTGAACCACAGGAAACTGGAGAGAACATCACGAAGACCAACCTTAATCTTTTCCTGTTTTCTCTCTTTTTTCTCTCTCTCTCTCCCTCTCCTCTCTATACTCACTTTCTCTTTTATATTACCTATGTTTTTCTTCCTTTAGCACTGACTTATAACTCCCAGAACCAGCATAGGGTTAACTTTCACAATGAGTGGTTGATCCGAGAGAACTACAAGGTTTCCCAAAAAAGACAGTTTTCTGTCAGAGTTCTTGATGACCCACCAAAGGTTAATGGTAAGACCCTACTGTCGAAGACAGCATACGCCGGTAAGACAAAACATGGAGAGACCCAGTCATAATCGGGAAGAGGGTCAGTCCTTAGACAGTTAGCTAGTCTAGTGCCAGAGGATGCTGCACGAGCAACTGGGGGAAAATGATTGACATCTGTCCAAACAACTTGCAGTCTAAGATATCCAGCAGGAAACAACCTGACATAACGCTCAAACAAGTGCAGTAGTGGCACACAGCCATGGTGGGTAACCAACTGCTCTTGATTTGGTTAATAGATCCACTCAGTGGAATGGAACTCATTGCTGGAACTGGGAAACACGTCAAAACCATGTACAAAAAATGAACTCAGTCTCCAAGATCAAGATACCACCAAATGTGGGCTAGAAGAGGGCCTACACATATAAAATTCTCTCTAAAATAACTATGGCCATCCCATTTATCTAGTACTAACTTCTCTCTCCATTGGAGAATTTACTTATCTTTTTCAGATGGATGGCGAACTTGAAGGGAGGATCAGCCTGTCACACCTCACCAGGGCCCCTGCTGAAGCCATAGAGTAATGTGGGGAAGGGCAAGAGTATAGCATTCTTGGGGATCACAACACCAGAAAAAGGTTGAAGGAGATAAACACAGAGAACATCCAACTCCTACTAAGCCAGATATCCAGAGGCACATCCCTGAAGTAGAACTAAAATGACCCCAATGTGGCTCAGGGAAATTCACGGAAGAGGGGGCAAAAAGAATGTTAGAGCCACAAGTTGGGGCATTATGCACAGAGACTTGGCCTATCCCCTATAACTCTTGACTACCCCCACAATGCATGACCCACATTCCCCATTGGAAGGGGGAGGACAGGGAGGGGGATAATGGAGTCACCAATATGAATGTAAAATTAGAATAATATACATAAAAATAAATTATAAAAAAAAATTAAAAAATCTTTAAAAAAAGAAATTATCACTTTAACAAAGTTGGATTTTTCTTTTCTTCAGTTGACATTTCCTCTGGCATAAGAGCCTGATGATCAAATGGCAGTCTTAAAAAGTGCACTGATGCCTAAGCATAGCTACCATTATTATAAGAAAAATGGCCTTTTCTTGAAGTTGCCTTAATTCACCCTAGTACATTTTACAATGGAAATTAAATGCAGCCTCTCCAGTTACCTTATGTAAAGTTAAGTAGGTTTCAGCTTTGGATGATGGGTTTGAATTAATTATATGTAATCACAGACAAGCAGACAGTTGCAATTTCTAAACCTCTTATAGAGGAACATGTACAGGATATCTAATAAACTGTTAAAAATAGAACCAGCATAGGGTTAACTTTCACAATGAGTGGTTGATCCGAGAGAACTACAAGGTTTCCCAAAAAGACAGATTTCTGTCAGAGTTCTTGATGACCCACCAAAGGTTAATGGTAAGACCCTACTGTCGAAGACAGCATACGCCGGTAAGCCAAAACATGGAGAGACCCAGTCGTAATCGGGAAGAGGGTCAGTCCTTAGACAGTTAGCTAGTCTAGTGCCAGAGGGTGCTACACGAGCAACTGGGGGAAAATGATTGACATCTGTCCAAACAACTTGCAGTCTAAGATATCCAGCAGGAAACAACCTGACATAACGCTCAAACAAGTGCAGTAGTGGCACACAGCCATGGTGGGTAACCAACTGCTCTTGATTTGGTTAATAGATCCACTCAGTGGAATGGAACTCATTGCTGGAACTGGGAAACACGTCAAAACCATGTACAAAAAATGAACTCAGTCTCCAAGATCAAGATACCACCAAATGTGGGCTAGAAGAGGGCCTACACATATAAAATTCTCTCTAAAATAACTATGGCCATCCCATTTATCTAGTTCTAACTTCTCTCTCCATTGGAGAATTTACTTATCTTTTTCAGATGGATGGCGAACTTGAAGGGAGGATCAGCCTGTCACACCTCACCAGGGCCCCTGCTGAAGCCATAGAGTAATGTGGGGAAGGGCAAGAGTATAGCATTCTTGGGGATCACAACACCAGAAAAAGGTTGAAGGAGATAAACACAGAGAACATCCAACTCCTACTAAGCCAGATATCCAGAGGCACATCCCTGAAGTAGAACTAAAATGACCCCAATGTGGCTCAGGGAAATTCACGGAAGAGGGGGCAAAAAGAATGTTAGAGCCACAAGTTGGGGCATTATGCACAGAGACTTGGCCTATCCCCTATAACTCTTGACTACCCCCACAATGCATGACCCACATTCCCCATTGGAAGAGGGAGGACAGGGAGGGGGATAATGGAGTCACCAATATGAATGTAAAATTAGAATAATATACATAAAAATAAATTATAAAATAATTTTTTTAAATCTTTAAAAAAAGAAATTATCACTTTAACAAAGTTGGATTTTTCTTTTCTTCAGTTGACATTTCCTCTGGCATAAGAGCCTGATGATCAAATGGCAGTCTTAAAAAAAGCACTGATGCCTAAGCATAGCCACCATTATTATAAGAAAAATGGCCTTTTCTTGAAGTTGCCTTAATTCACCCTAGTACATTTTACAATGGAAATTAAATGCAGCCTCTCCAGTTACCTTATGTAAAGTTAAGTAGGTTTCAGCTTTGGATGATGGGTTTGAATTAATTATATGTAATCACAGACAAGCAGACAGTTGCAATTTCTAAACCTCTTATAGAGGAACATGTACAGGATATCTAATAAACTGTTAAAAATCTTTGAAAGAGGGCTGGAGAGATGGCTCAGTGGTTAAGGTGTTTGCCTGCAAAGCCAAAGGATCCCAGTTCAATTCTCCAGGACCCACATAAGCCAGGTGCACAAGGGGCTGCAAGGATCTGAAGTACTTTTGCAGTGGCTGGAGGCCCTGGCATGCCCATTCTCTCTCTCTCTCTCTTTCTCTCTCTCTCTCTGTCTCTTTCTCTCTCTCAAATAAATAAATATATAAATAAATGAAATATATTTTTAAAAAATCTTTTAGCGAAATGTTTAAGAGAAGTTTTCTTTAACTGGGAATATTAGTATAAGTTCTTAAGGGCATAAAACATGTCTATATATCATCCCATTCTATTTTGTTAAAATTACCTGAATAATGGCAGTATTCCTGCAAGTGTTTTATGCTGGGAAAAAAAATCAAACTGGTTTTGTTTCTTAAAACACAATGACATTGGGGCTGGAGAGATGGTTCAGCGGTTAAGGCACTTGCCTGCAAAGCCAAAGGATCCCAGTTCGATTCCCCAGGACCTCCGTAAGCCAGATGCACAAGGCAGCACATGCATCTCGAGTTCGTTTGCAGGGCAGGAAGTCCTGCGTGCCCATTCTCTCTCTCCCTCACACTCTCTCTCTCAAATAAAAAAATAAATATATTTTTTTAAAACATGATGGGTTTCTTCTTTGTTAGAAGGAAGGAACGTAACATGTACAAAGTTGGCAAAGTTCTAGATAATGTTTTGATTTATTTTACATAAATTAGTTAATTCCATTAATCGTATGTGATAGTAATTACTAGGAATTACTAGAACACTGAATTTAAGACCTGGTAACTAGTTTTCCAATTCTAAATAATCAAAGGCTTACTACGAAGCAAGTCTGGGGTGGTTTATGTCAGAATACTGCCATAGCTTAGATAAAAGCAGAATTAAATTTTCCAGTGCGCCTCGTGGCTAGAAAAGCTAATATTTTACTCTCTCAAAAATGGGCTTTAAGGGAGAATTCAGCACATAAGAAGGGACTATGTTCAACAATTAAAATTGGCTTTTTGTTTAAGAAATAGGTGCTGTGGGGGCTGGAGAAATGGCTTAGTGGTTAAGGCATTTGCTTGCAAAGCCAAGGGACCCAGGTTCAATTCCCCAGTACCTACATAAGTCAGATGCACAGGGGCACATGCATCTGGAGTTTGTTTGCAGTGGCTGAAGGCCCTGGTATACCCATTCTCTCTCTCTCTTCTCTCTCTCTCTATCTGCTTGCAAATAAATAAATAAAATTTTAAAAATATTTTTTAAAGAAAGAAACTCTCTCTGCTTGCAAATAAATAAATAAATAATTTTAAAAATATTTTTAAAAAAAGAAACTGGGCTGGAGAGATGGCTTAGTGGTTCAGGCGCCTGCCTGCTAAGCCTAAGAACCTGGTTCCAATCTCCAGGTCCCACGTTTAGCCAGATGCAAAGTGACACAAGGGCGCAATGCTGCACTTGCCCACAAGGGGGCACACACATCTGGATTTCATTCGCAGCAGCTGAGAGGCTGCTGGCACGCCTATTCTCTATCTGTCTCCCTCTCCCTCTCTCTCTGTGTCTCTCTCTAAAAGAAAGAAAGAAAGCAAGAAAGAAAGCAAGAAAGAAAGCAAGAAAGAAAGCAAGAAAGAAAGCAAGAAAGAAAGAAAGAAAGAAAGAAAGAAAGAAAGAAAGAAAGAAAGAAAGAAAGGAAGGAAGGAAGAAGAAAGAAAGAAACTGCTTCAAACATTAAAGTTAGGAAAAGACGGCAGGCTCTGAAATCAAGGTGAAATAGTACTAAAACCTTGTTCCTTGACATTTATTTGGTTGAAGACTCCAAACTAGCCCCCTAGTGAATTATTGGTGTTCAAGAATGGAATGCTGTATCTATGAATTGTGAAGTTCTATTTGATTATCATGAGATCTGTCACTTTATTTAAAACAAGCTCATATATGATAAATTATTTGAAAGTACTATCTTTAAAATTCTTATAAAATAAATTATAAAATTAGAATGCTAATGAAGATCTTAAAGGAGACAAAAAAATTCTCTAAGGTGAATTTGATAAGACCTTCAGAAACCTAATAGTTACACATAAATTTATCAATATTACAAGTTTCTAGTTTTAAGAACTTGAAACCCTTCTGTAGTTCCCTCAAAATATTTTCCCCACTCACAAGCTTGTTCTCTGGGAAAGACCAGTGGGAGAGAAAATTGTATTAATCTAAAGCCTTTTTTAAATAAGTTATGACCAGTGAAGCTGAAAATCGTGCTAATGGCAGGGTTAAAAATGGGAAAATAAATGTTGAGTTGAATGTGGAAGAATTTAATGGAATGAGAATATACTAGACTTTGGAGAATGTCAAACCAAGGGGTTTGATAAATATTGTTATGTCTGGTCTTCTAATGTTCAGTATTATAGACCTTTTCAGAAAGTGTTTCAAGAACTACACTATGAGTTAATTCGTAAAAAGTAGTGAATCATTGAACTATATCATGAGTAAATTACTTACAAAATTATATTATGTCATGGTGCCTTAATATACAAAAATGAAAATGTCAAGAATACCATTTACTCTTACTTGTTAATTATAGTGTATATTGCTATTTTTCATTTTTAGGATTACAATATGTATGTTCCAGGTCAGCCATCACTTTAAAATTCCACTTGGGCCGGGCGTGGTGGCGCACGCCTTTAATCCCAGCACTCGGGAGGCAGAGGTAGGAGGATTGCCGAGAGTTCGAGGCCACCCTGAGACTACATAGCGAATTCCAGGTCAGCCTGGACCAGAGTGAGACCCTATCTTGCAAAACCAAAAAAAAAAAAAAAAAAAAAAATTCCACTTGGCCATATTGCTAAGAATCATGAGCTTTCAATACAAAATAATTTTTGTCAGTTTTTTTCTTCCCTTATCCATCTCCCTAATAGCATTATTTAAATGCACAAAGGAACAAAATTTTTTATTTATTTGTGTACTTATGGACATACTCAGTATGTAAACAGCACATGATGATACCATCCTTACCCTTATCTCTGCCCCCCCTCCAAAGGGACCCTCCTCTTTGGGGGATGCTGGTTATCCCCATGGGGAATGTGGGTCATGCATTGTGGGGGCAGCCGTCAGTTATGGGGGAGAGGCAATGTCTCCGTGCATAATGTCCCAACTTGTGGCTCTAACATTCTTTCCGCCCCCTCTTCTGTGAAATTCACTGAGCCAGGTTGGGTTCGTTTTAAGTCTACTTCAGTGACGGGCTCTTAAGAGCTTCTGGATCTCTGGTTTGGTAGGTGCTGAGTGTCCTTGTGCTGAGATCAGATTCACTGAGGGAAAAAAAACAATATTGGAAACCTTAATGGCTATTAAAATATGTTCTTCATCTCTATACTGGTGATTTTGTATACTTGGTTAACCATTCTGTGAGAATAATAACATTTCTTTCCATAGTATCAATATTTAATTTTTCAATTTGGTGCTATATTTCAACTTCAAGGCCTTCCTCATGCAAGACAAACATTCTATCACTGACGTCAACCCAGCCCGAGTTGTAGCCAAAGATATCTTTTAACTAAACTAATTTGTTCCGTATTCCACTTGTTTCTCACAGTTTATGTTTTTCTGGAGAAATTATTTTATATAAAATTTATATAATTTATAAATTTATATTTAAATAAAATCTACAAATATTAGTGGATAGAATTGGTTACAGGATTGTTTTGGTTTCCACGATCCAAATGTGTTTGGATGAGTTATCAGAACAAACTGTGGGAATGAACTATGGGAGTGAACCATGTGAAACAAATGGGAATAATTCTTATGGTCCTTACAAATAACTTTTGTGATACGATTGCTGTGAGATGATAAATTCCTACTTGTAACATGCTTAAAGCTAATCTTTTTTTTTTTTTTTTTGGAAAGAGACACAGAGAGAGACAGAGAGAGAGAGGGAGAGGAAGACAGATAGAGATGGGTGCGCAAGCAGTGTCTCAGCGGCTGCGAACGAAATCCAGATGTGCGCGCCCCCTTGTGGTCAAGTGTGGCATTGCGCCCTTGCATCACTTTGCACCTGGCTAAACGTGGGACCTGGAGATTGGAACCGCTCGAGATTGGAACCAGCGTTCTTAGGCTTAGGAGGCAGGCATCTTAACTGCTAAGCCATCTCTCCAGCCCAAAGCTTATCTTATAACTGTGTGATCCACCTGCTTTAAACGATGTGACTAGGTTTCCTCTGCCTTGATGTACCTTGGGCTTGAACAGCACTGATTCATATGCAGTGGCTAGAGGCCCTGGAATGCCCATTCTCACTCTTCCCCTCTCTCTTTCTCTCATAAGTAAATAAATAAAAATTTTTAAAAATGAAAAAAGATCCAATATAATTGATTAATCTGATTTGCTTTTATAGGAAGAATTTAGGAATACTGGATTTTATCTTAAAATTTTTTTTTTTTTTTTTTTTTTTTTTTTTTTTTTTTTTTTTGCAATATTGACAAGCACTGTTTGGAGATGCTGACTGATCTCAAGATGTGCTTGATGCTCCTTTCCTCAGAAGCCTGGTTGAACTCTGGACTCAGAACCAACAGACATGCGTAAGAAGAGCTGATGATGGTGTTGAAGACAACGAGGTCAGGAATTATGGGCCCACAGACCTGTTGAAGGCAAAAGGTGGGTTTGGCATGACAGCTCTCATGATGAGAGTGTATGCATATTCAGCATCAGCAGGGTCCAGCAGGTCATATCCCTAAATTCTTTCCTTTAACAAATATTTAAGGATTATCCAAAGTTGAAAGTCCCTTACCCTTTGCTCATGAAATATAGTACTTGTTTAAGTATTACTGTTTTTTGTCTGCTCAGTAAAAGTACCAATGGGTGACTATATGAAGAGAAGAGAGAGAGCGAGAGAGAGAGAGAGAGAGAGCACGCCATAGCTATGGCAGCAGATGCACCATAATAGCTTAAACTAAATTCTCTTCAATTTCCTTTTTGCCTCAGGCTGCTGCTAGAGGCAGCTAGCCCACTCCTGTGATGAAGGGGCCAGGAGTCAGCTCTTAGACCTCTCAGGCTCTGCTCTGAGAAGCAATTTGCCCACGTCTGGAGAGGAAAGTTCCAGAGGCTAGTCTTTCCTGAATTCAACACTGTATCCTACAAATTTGCTGAATTTTCTTGCCCCTCTCATGACTAAGAAGTTTGCAAAATATTTTTGTCAACAATGTAAGAATTTAGTGCACACTTCAGTCATACCTTTATTTTCTACTGCCTAATATTCAATTCATTCAGATCTTTCTGTTCTTCATCACAGTAATGAAGATAGAAGTATGAAATTCAGCTGGGCGTGGTGGTGCACACCTTTAATCCCAGCACTTGGGAGGCAGAGGTAGGAGGAACGCCATGAGTTTGAGGCCACCCTGAGACTACATAGTGAATTCCAGGCAAGCAATATTTTATTATTAATAAGAACAGATACTATTACTACAAAACAACTACCATGAAAATCCATGAGTACAAGGTGATCAATAAACAAGAACTATTCTTTTACTATGGATTTTGCTTCTGTGTAAATAGAAATATAAATACTTTTTGTTCTCCTTACGTTTCCTTGCTACCATCAGAGGGTAGAAAAGTCAATTGCTGGAAATAATAAAGAAGTGTAAAGGGTTATCTAAAGAGAAAAACAACAGGAGATCCTTTCCCTGAAAAAAAAATCCAATATAGGGGCTGGAGAGATGGCTTAGTGGTTAAGGCGCATGCCTACAAAGCCTAAGGACACCAGTTCGATTCTCCAGGTCCCAAGTAAGCCAGATGCCCAAAGGGGCACATAAGTCTGGAGTTCGTATGCATTGGCTAGAGGCCCTGGCGTGCCCATTCTCACTCTTTCCCTCTCTCTTTCTCTAATAAATAAATAAATAAATAAATAAATAAATAAATAAATAAATAAATTTTTTTAAATGAAAAAAGATCCAATATAATTGATTAATCTGATTTGCCTTTATAGGAAGAATTTAGGAATACTGGATTTTATCTTAAAATTTTGTCTATTTATTTATTTATTTGAGAGTGAGAGAGAGAGAGAGAGAGAGAGAGAATGAGAATGGGTACACCAGGGCCTCTAGCCTCTCCAGACACTTGCACCACCTTGTGCATCTGGCTTACTTGGATAGTGGGGAATCAAGACTCGAACTAAGGTCTTAGGTTTCACAGACAAGGGCTTAACTGCTAAGCCATCTCTCCAGCCCTGGACTTTATCTTAAAGAAGAGAGTGCCCTTCCTAATCTAATACAACAATTTAAAATATGGTTGAAAATATAAGTAGCCAATAAAAAATATAAGAAAGCTTTCTGAAGCTTTCTGTGTGGCTTGGATTCCATTGGGAAGGCCTTCCTACTGCTGTTGGTCCAATGTGTCATTTTAGAAAACATAGAAACACCATCTGCAGAACCAGATTCATAACCGCATTCAATAAGAAGCACTTAAAGGCTCAATATTAAAAAATAATAAGAACTGCATTGACATGAATAATGACCCATCCTTAACTGAGCCACGAGACCCCATTATACAACTAACATGTTTTGCAAAGGTCCCAGTGTGAGTACAGAAATCTTACCAATCTTTTGAAATTATTGCATCTTTGGCCACTGGTGCCGGTTAGAATGATTTATTTGTGTGTCACCTGCTAGGTTAAGGTCACGAATTCCTCGGCAACGGGTCCGTGTTTCCCTCATTTCTCTTCCAATCTCAGTGCCACCTGCAGTTGCTGCAGGCAGTAGCCACGCATAAAGTGATGACCATCGAGTTCCGTGGAGGGGAGTGAATAATCTGCTCAGTGGCGGCTGTAGTGTGGAGGATGGTCACAGATGGATTCAGTTGGTTCAGGACAGCAAAAGAGCCAAATGTGACTTCATGTGCTTTGGTGAAATTGTGTAGCATGGCCACCCGTTTCAGAAAGGGGAGCTCAGCGGTGACTGTCTGCCTATCTCCAGAACATTGCCTTTAGAAGGACAACTGAGATTCCGAGATTCCTTTTTTTTTTTTTTTTTTTTTTTTTTTTTTTTTGGAGAGAGACACAGAGAGAGACGGAGAGAGGGAGAAGAGAGATGGAGAGGGAGACAGACAGAGATGGGCACGCCAGCAGCCTCTCAGCTGCTGCGAACTAAATCCAGATGCGTGCGCCCCCTTGTGGTCAAGTGTGGCATTGCGCCCTTGCGTCACTTTGCATCTGGCTAAATGTGGGACCTGGAGATTGGAACCAGCATTCTTAGGCTTAGGAGGCAGGCGCCTTAACCACTAAGCCATCTCTCCAGCCCAACTGAGATTCTTTTGAAAGACAATAGAATCTGTCCTAAACCCTTGGGCAAAGCCAAGTTATCTTGTTGGTCATGTACAGGTTCCTCTTTAAGCATCACTGTCCCCGGTACTGTCTTTAATTTCCTCTGACCACTGGATTGCACAGTCTCTTTCAGGTTCAAATGCGAAGAGTGATTTGGCTTGGATGGCAGATGCTTGAGCCACGCGGATCCATATCTGGACAACAGTGACCTCTAGTTATCACTATACTCAGAGAGCTTAATAGTGCTTTGAATCGCCTTAGTGTCATTGCTCATGCCCGTGTAGCTGTAAGAACTAGAGTTTTATCCAAATCTTAGGTATGCCACTCAAGATCATTGTAATATTTAAACATATACTAAACTGTTTCCATCTAAAGTGTGTCTCAGGTTGGAGCAATGAGCTCACAACCATAGTTAACTACCCATGGGGCAGGTGCTGCTCCATGAGACCGGCTTGCTACTTAACCTCATCCAATACCTGTGAGGCAGTCGCCGAAATAACACGGGAAAACGGTGCTTAGCTTGTTTTTTTGCACAGAGGAAACATGTGGTAAAATATTTTGTAGGGTGAGTTCCAAAAGCGAAGAATAGACGTACTAAGTATTTGCCATTGTAGAACTCTGAAACTGGCATATTTACTCTGAGCAAGCAGGAAATAAGGTACTGCTAAAAAAAGAAAGAAAGAAAGAAAGAAAATTTCAAAGACTGACGGCTATTTACCCATGTTTCTCTGTCTTTCAGTTTATGTATATGACCTCTCAGAACCCAAAAGCATTTATAGTGAGAAAGAAAGGTTTAATGTATTCAAATAAAACATCTACACGCTCTTAAAGGGACAAATGTGCTCCTGAAAGTAACTTACTGCTCCAACCCAACTCTTTCCGTATTCACTTGGACAATACTATTTCTGCCTATCCTGTTTGCTATGTGTAGACAATGTCCTTGTTGGAGGTAAAGCAAATCTTTACCTTCCTATAAAGGGTAAAGAAACATTGTTCAGAAGTTACACTAGGCTTTTGTTTTCATTACTGCAATCAACTTGTATGGACCATCTATATTGCATCATGGTTTTATTAAACAAGGAATACAAAGTGCAAAACTTTTTCTTCCCTGACCAAAAGAAGTTTTTTTTTTTTTTTAATTTTTATTTTTAGAGAGAGACACAGAGAGAAACAGACAGATAGAGAGGGAGAGGGAGACAGACAGAGAATGGGCGCGCCAGCAGTCTCTCAGCTGCTGTGAACGAAATCCAGATGTGTGCGCCCCCTTGTGGGCAAGTGTGGCATTGTGTCCTTGCGTCACTTTGCATCTGGCTAAACGTGGGACCTGGAGATTGGAACCGGCATTCTTAGGCTTAGGAGGCAGGCACCTTAACCGCTAAGCCATCTCTCCAGCCCCCAAAAGGAGTTTTTGACACTTGAAGGTGAATGGGATGTGTATTCTGAGGAAAAGAATCCTCAAAACATGGAGGTAGTCATTGAATAGGTAAAGCGTGATGGAGCATGGAAAGTCCTGTGATATTGTTCTGGTTAGCAATGACACCACTAATGTGAATATTTCTATTGAAATCCTATGGACTTACGACCATACAGGATTGGTTACTTGAATCTAAAAATACTAACTCTAAAACTAACTATATTATAATAAAGAGATGCTCAAATTTGAAGATATATCAAATATTTAAACTCTCTTTATAATGTGCTTTTCATTGTGTATGTATAATGAGAATGTAGTGTCAGCATCATTGAGGCAATTTATGAATAATTGATTTTGACAAGTTGATGGCATCTTTTACATGAGAAGTTATAAAGTTCACGTTTGGGGGAATTTCACAGATGCCAGTCTTCATGCTTATTTGATGTTGCAGACTTGCAAATTGCTCCATAAGTGGAGAAATCTCAAGGTGATTGAAATAGCTTCAAATAAATCAGTAAGTTTCTGGCAAAAAAAAAAAAAAAAGAGGTTCTTATTGTGTACAAATAAATTTATTTGAGGATTGATTGTATGTTAACACTTTGTTCATAGACATGTTCGTTGACATGTCTGCACGTATGGAATCATGATGTGTAGGTATGTACTCTGCATGGGTAGATTTTAGTACACAAATGAAGGTTGGTATGCTGTGTTACTTCTTAGAATCAACTATTTTCAGAGTCTTTTGGATCATACCCACTCTGTATATGGTGGTTTGAATGTACAGGTTCCCTTCTAACCTTACTTGCTTGTGATTAAGTCTCGTGCTTTTTCTCTAGCTGCTGGATTTGGGAGGTGCAGCCTTGCTGGAGGAGGCAGTCATGGGGGCAGGTCTTGATAGTTTATAGGCCACCTCTCTTGACAATACTAGCAAGCTCACGCTCATGCTGTGGACATTTGACAATATGAGGCAGCTGCCTGCTCTTGCCATATGTTCTCTAGCATGGTGAAGCTTCCCATTAAAATTGTAAGCCAGGGCTGGAGAGACGGCTTAGTGGTTAAGGCATGTGCCTGCAAAGTCTAAGAATGCCTGTTCGAATCTCCAGGTCTTATGCAAAAGGTCACTTTCCTGTACATTGTGGAATACTTTACAGCATTCCTGTCTGTAGTCAAACTAAGTGCTAACAGCATCTGTGGTCATTGAAACGGATGGCCCCCAGTACACTGAGGATTTTATTAAAGTTGTCATTTAGATCTGCAGCCACCTGGCTGGGGGAGGTGTTACTGGGTACATTACAGGGTCCAGCCCTACAGTGTGGTGTGGTGGTGGATGTGCAATTCCAGCCTAAAGATATACAAAGTGCCTGAGCTTTGCTGGGACTTCTTTTTTTTAACATTTTTAAATATTTTATTTATTTATTTGAGAGAGAGAAAAAGGCAGAGAAAAACAGAGAGAGAGTGGGCATGCCAGGGCTTCCAGCCACTGCAAACGAACTCCAGATGCATGCGCCCCCTTGTGCATCTGGCTTACTGGGTCCTGGAGAGTAGAACAGGGATCCTTTGGCTTTGCAGGCAAACGCCTTAATCGCTAAGCCATCTCTCCATCCCTGACTGGATTTCTTGAGTGTGCTGTGTGGTGTGACTTTTTGGGTTTTGGCTTGTGGCTCTTCTCTGTCTCTGCTTAGATCTGTGAAGGTGAGTCAGCTTCTTCTGCCATTAAGGAACTTCCCCTCGATCTGTACACTTCAATACATGTCCCTTCCTCCATAACTGTGCCTGGTTTGGAAGTTCATCTCAGCGACCTGAAGCTGCCTGCTACAGCACCTTACCCTCAGTCTTTGACAATGAACTGTCTCCAGACATCGACGATGCCCTTTGACTGTACTTAACTGTGCTAAGACGATAAGCTGTGCTGTGTTGCCGACTGTGAAATCACCCAGGGTAAGTCAGCGACACGTGTAGTTGTTTATGTCTTTAAACTCTAGCACGTGATCTTTCATTACTGCCCATATCTCACTGTGGAAGTGAGAATTAAAAATATAGGGCTGAGGGCTGGAGAGATGGCTTAGTGGTTAAACGCTTGCCTATGAAGCCTAAGGACCCTGGTTCGAGGCTCGATTCTCCAGGACCCACGTAAGCCAGATGCACAAGGGGGGTGCGTGCACCTGGAGTTCGTTTGCAGTGGCTGGAGGCCCTGGCGCACCCATTCTCTCTCTCTCTCTGCCTGCCTATTTCTGTATCTCTCTCTCTCTCTCTCTCTCTCTCAAATAAATAAATAAATAATAAAAAATATATATATATATAGGGCTGAGCCTGGTGTGGTAGCGCACGCCTTTAATCCCAGCACTCGGGAGGCAGAGGTAGGAGGATCACCATGTGTTTGAGGCCACCCTGAGACTACAAAGATTCCAGGTCAGCATGGACCACAGTGACATCCTACCTCGAAAAACCAATACACACACACACACACACAAATACACACACACACACACACACACACACACATATATGGCTGGAGAGATGGCTTAGCAGTTAAGCGCTTGCCTGTGAAGCCTAAGGACCCCAGTTCAAGGCTTGATTCCCCAGCATCCATGTAAGCCAAATGCACAAGGTGGTGCATGCATCAGTGGCTGGAGGCCCTGGTGTACCCATTCTGTCTCTCTCCCTCTGTGCCTCTTTCTTTCTCTGTCTGTTCATTGCTAATTAATAAATAAAAATAAACAAAAATTAAATATGTATCATGGCTATAAAATCCTTACTTATATTTTACCTATAACAAAAGAAACATTTAAAACAGAATTTAACTAAATTCAAAATAGATAATTCAAGCAAAATAGTTCATTCATTTTTGTCTGAAACCTGTGTGAGCTTGGAGAGTCTCTCTCAAGTTATCTTGCTTCATAGGGCTAGGACACACCAACACTGCCGACCTCCTGCTTTGTGCAACGGATGTCCACAGCACAGTATGTCACCACAGCAGCTGCCCTCATTTCACAGTTGGAAGGGAAGCGCCATGTGCCCTGAGATTGCTCAGGCTGCACCACACATTACAGCCTGGAGGAATTCCAAGTTTTCAGTCCATCATGCAGGGGACCGAGTTCCCCTTCACCTCTGACTCCTAGCATGCCAAGAAGCCCCTGAATTAAGTTAACAAATCAATTTCAAGCTACAAACGCTCTTGGTAAGTAGAACAAACCGCTGCCAGTTGACTGGCTCTATGACACGTCGCAACATGACAGGCATGGAAATTTTGCCATGGGTGAGACGTGACAGAGTTCAGACGGTGGAGGCACTGGTTAACACTAACCTCAACGGTGGAAAATGTCTTCGCTCTGCATAATGGTTGTGCCTCTGAGCATCCACAAAAGCAAGAAGCAAGCACGCTAAGACACCATTAAGTCTTCCCACAAGACGTTCAAATCCCCAGACTTCAGAAAAAAAAAAAAAAAAAAAAAAAAGGACAGTTCTAAGTTTGAATAAATAAACTATATTAAGTAAAAAGCTCTATTCGGAGCTGATGGCTCATGTCATATCAGATAACATCATCTGAGATGCTCCAGTAAGAAATCAAAGAATTGGCCTATAAATATCTCTTCATTCCCTCATCAATTGTTCCATCCACAATTAAGAGTCTCTTATTGCAATATTTGAATCCCTATTAATTCATCCCTCTCTTTAGCCTACTAATCCTCTACCTCTTATCATTTTCATGTGGATTATTTTGCTATTATCTTAAATGATCATTCATCTATACATTAAACCCTCTCCAGTTTGTCCTCTAAATACCAGGCATCTTGGTCATTCATTGATTCCTTCAATTGTTACGAGCTTATTGATTTTTTTCCATGGGCTGGACAGATGGCTTATCCGTTAAGGCACTGGACTGTGAAGCCTAAGAACCCAGGTTCAATTCCCTGGTATCAACATAAACCAGATGCACAAAGTGGCACAAGATTCTGGAATTTGTTTGCAGTGGCTAGAGGACTTGGTACACCCATTCTCTCTCTATCTGCCTCTCAACCTCTCTCAAATAAATAAATAAATACATAAAACAAAAATTAATTAATGATATTCATCTAGATTTTCTCATAAATGCTCCATATCATAGTAATTGTGTATCAGTGGGATAGGGGACAAGGTTCATTTTATTTTCATGGTTAATATAAAATGTTTTAAGAGATTTCCATTCTCCATTGTGTTGAGTCAATTTGGACCCTAGAGAAAGATCAACTGATGATAAGAGCTGTGTTTGTCTGGAATCTATATTTTATCTACTTGTGTGCTCTGATGTGCCTTAGCAGTGGCACACTATCTTTTCTGTTGTGGCTGTATATATCTTAAGTCATAAGATAAATAAAGATCTAAATTTTTGCCTTTTAAAAATACTGTTAAAATGGCTTAAAAGGTTGTTGGGGTGCTTTTTTTTTTTTAGGATTTTGCACTTATGCATAAATTTTAAGGAAAATCTGTCAAGAGTTTTTTTTTTTCCAATATTTTATTTATTTATTTGAGACAGACAGAGAAAGAGAAAGAGAGAGAGAGATTGAGAATGGCCAAGCCAGGGCATCCAGCCACTGCAAACAAACTCCAGATGCATGCGTTACCTTGTGCAACTGGCTTTATGTGGGTCCTGGGGAATTGAACCTGGGTCCTTTGACTTTGCAGGCAAGAGACTTAACTGCTAAGCCATCTCTCCAGCCCTGCCAATAGGTTTAAAATAATTGCTAGGATTTAATTGAGATTGCATTAAAATATATTTATCAACTGGCAGATGATGGAAATGTTAATATTATTAAGTTGAATAATTTCTGTGGTCCATTAATGTAGGCTAATTTAAATTTATCTTAGCCATTTATTCTCCTTTTTTACCTTTACTATGAAGGCATTACAACTGATTTCATATTTCCATATTGATGTTTTAGATTATATTTTTTGTCTTGAATTATTCACTTCTACTATAAGAAATATACTGAAAGGGGTTTTGTTTTGTTTTTTGGCCTTTTACTTTGAGCAAAAGGAGCCATTGCTAACTTTTCATGTTTAAATGTCATGAAAGATACCAGTGCACTAACTGACATCAGTAGTCATGACGTAGGACAGCTGTCACTGCAGACTTGACTGTCGTATTCCCGACATACTCGTTGGATGACACCTCAGGTGTCAGTGAAATGTAATAAAACTATTGGAAATTGGAAAGTGAGCATTTTTGAATATTTTACTTTTGCTTTCATCACAACTTGTTTAAGTGATTTTTTTTTTTATTGATTTGTCTGTTGTATTACTTTTGCCTAACATTCCTTTAAAAAATTAAAACTCGGGCTGGAGAGATGGCTTAGTGGTTAAGGCGCTTGCCTGCAAAGCCAAAGGACCCCGGTTCAATTCCTGCCCCAGGACCCACGTCAGCCAGATGCACAAGGAGGCACATGCATTGGGAGTTTGTTTGCAGTAACTGGAAGCTCTGGGGTGCCCATTCTCTCTCTCTCTGCCTCTCTCTTGCTCTTTCACTCTGCCTCTTTCCTTCTCTCAAATAAATAAAAATAAAAATATTTAAAAAAATTAAAACTCATCTCTTATAAACTGATTTCAGCCAGATCAGTGAAAGTACTGCCTTTAATGTCCTTTTGGGTCCACTATTTCACTCTGGAGGAGGGGGCTTTTTTTTTTTTTCTGGTGGTTTACACAACATTCCCCTTACCTATGAATAAGGACGTTTTTCTTTTTCTTTTTCCCCTTCTCCTTGTCCTTTTCCTTCTTCTTTAAATTCTGTGCCTTCACATCTTCCTGGATGGGAATCCAGGCAACGTGTTTTTCCCTCAGTCCCTAACTCAATACTGCAGATCCTTCCATCTCTCATAGCCTAGTCACAGCTTTCAAAGGAGCAGATGATCCGCCGCTGGACCCAGCCTATCTTGCCAGCTTTCAGCACCTCGTGTGATTCCCTCTATGTCCTGACTTAAGATGCCTGCTGCATTGCAGGTATGGGAAGTCTGGGAGCCTTGTGGAAATCGCTCAGCACTAAACATCTGCATCCCTTCTCAGATGGCCAGCACTGCACTTGATGAATCGATACAGTCCCTCAGATGGCAGTGCACATACCCTTGCCAAAGCTTGTAAGCGGCAAACTCTTCTCCGGCCCTAACCTCATTCTTAAGCGGTAAATGCCTTGCAGGTGACCAAGCACTTATGAAGCCCAGAGGAGCTGAGGAGCGGTCTCTCGGCATTGCACAGCTGACCCTGTTTGTCAGCACTGTGCCCTGCGTCACCATTTGGAGGCCCATGGGAAACAGGCAAGAGGAAGCTGAATGCTCTGTGCTCAGGCATCTTCTCTGTCACATCTGCCCACGTGTGGCTCTTCAGCGTTTGACTCCTTGCTCTTTATGCCTATCAAAAATGGACTTTTCCCGGGCTGGAGAGATGGCTTAGCAGTTAAGACACTTGCCTGCAAAGCCAAAGGACATTGGTTCGACTCCCCAGGACCCACATAAGCCAGATGCACAAAGTGGCAAATGCGTCTTGAGTTCGTTTGCAGTAGCTGGAGGCCCTGTTGTGCCCTCCCTCTCTCTCTCTCTGTCTCTGTCTCTGTCTTCTGTCTCTCTCTCTCTCTGTCTCTCTCTCTGTGTCTGTCTGCCTCTTTCTCTCTCTCTCTTGCTCTCTCAAATTAATTAATTAATTAATTAAAATGGACTTTTCCTATCCTCACTGATCTATAGGGGAAAAAATTAAATGTTAACTTCTTTCCTTAGACAATCATTACTTTCTGGGATTGAGGCATTTAGTTTCCTTTGTTTTAGTCAACTTTCTACTTCATTTTAAAATACTATGATCTAGGGCTGGAGAGATGGCTTAGGGGTTAAGGCCCCTGCCTCCTAAGCCTAAGAACACTGGTTCCAATCTCCAGGTCCCACCTTTAGCCAGATGCAAAGTGACGCAAGGGTGCAATGCCACACTTGCCCACAAGGGGGCGCACGCATCCGGATTTCTTTCACAGCAGCTGAGACACTGCTGGCATGCCCATCTCTGTCTCCCTCTCCTTCTCTCTCTCTCTCTCTCTCTCTCTGTCTCTCTCCAAAAAATGATAAAAAATAAAAAGTTTTTTTAAAAATGCTATGATCTAGGCTGAAGAAATGTCTTAGCAGTTAAGGCGCTTGCCTGCGAAGTCTAAGGACCCTGGTTCAGATTCCCCACAACCCACATAAGCCAGACGCACAAGGTAGCGTGTGCATCTGGAGTTCATTTGCGGTGGCTGGAGGCTCTGGCGTGCCCATTCTCTCTATATATTTGTCTTTCTTTCTCTCTCTCCCTCCCTCTTTCTCTCAAATAAAATAAAATAAAATATTTTTTTAAATGCTATGGTTTGTTGGTGCACCCATCCTTTATCTTCTTTTATTAATTTATTTTTTGACATTGTGAAGATGGGAATAAGGAGTCCTGTGACATTTTATACATAACTGATAAAAAAATGGCTTTGGTTTGTACATGGACCTTGTCTTGTAATGGAAGCCCAGGGTATCTAACACCCTTGATCAGGTTCTGGGCATGACTACAGATCATAGGAACAGTAGGCAGTTTCTTTCTATTTCCCTGCTGTCGGTTAACTCGTAGCCTCCATTTTTTTCTTTCCCAGAAGGCTCAGTTCTACACTGATGTGGTTGAGGTCCCTCCCTGAGTGTTCCTCTGGGGCCCTTTATGGTAACTGTGCATCCCTTCTGAGTGACCTCGACGTTTCCTGAGATGTCGACAGTGGTTGCTGATAATGACCCTCATTCTCACAAGTCATTGTGGCAAAGAGCATAGCCAGTATTTTAAAAATAAAGTATAGGGCTTCTTCCTCATTCTGCTTCAGGTTCTCACTCTGTGGTGGGTAGATTTTTAGCCATTTATTTAATATTTCTGGCCTTTAACAAAAATAAACTGAAGATGGTAATGTTGAGTATTAAGAGCGCATAATGCTCAGCTGGACAGATGGCTTAGCAGTTAAGGTGCATGCCTGCGAAGCCTAGGGGCCCAGGTTCGATTTCTCCAGGTCCCACGTCAACCAGATGTATGTGGTGGTGCATGAGTCTGGAGTTCGTTTGCAGTGGCTAGAGGCCCTGGTGTGCCTATTCTCTCTCTTTCTCTCTCTCCCTCTGTCTGTCTCTAATAAATAAATAAAAATAAATCTTAAAACAAAAAGATACATATCAACATATAAAGTGGAAAATAGTTGTTTCTGTTAATACAGAAACAGTCAAAGTATCTGAATTGGCTATGAAAATACAATGAAAATGCAAGATTAAGCTCTTAGTCATATGACTGGCTTATTTTACAATATTCTGGGTGTTGCTTAAGATTCGCTTTACTTCTGAAGTAATAACCAGAGACACAATCTGAAAACTATGCAGCCAATCAAGGCAGTTTCAAATGCTCTTATGGCCCAAGATTCATTAAATCTACTTCTATTGTATTGTTTTTAGGACACTTGTTTTTGCTTCAGATGAAGTACTTTGAAAGTCACTCCAAGCACCATAGGCCTGACCTGCTCGAACACCACTTCCTAACATTAGCTCACAGGTGGCCCATGCTGTTTAGCTGCACATTTTTGCTACAATGGAACTTTGATGGGAGGGATGGAAACCATAACTTACATTTCCCTCTCAGGTTCAAATTATACATAATAAAATCTTATAATAAGTATAAAACCTTGCACCTAGTAAATGAATGGCACAAGTCCCTGAAAAGTTTATAAGTTCAACTTCTGGGTAGTTTCTGTTCCAAATCTTCATCCTCTTCCTCAAAAAATAAATAAATAAATAAATATAAAATAAATAAAACAGCTCCCAGCAGGGATTTTTTTCTCAGCTGACCAACTGTTCTATATTTTTAAAGCCATCACCACTTCAGGTCTCCCATCTTTGTTGAACTTCTACTAAAGCTAAATTATGACATGATAACAAAACCTATAAAGTAATAATTTCCCACTAGTCTTTCTAAAGTGGATTAGATGTTTGGTAGGGGGGATGTCACTGTATCTAAAGAGACAGAATATAACATTTATTTTAAATTTTATGAAAAAAAAAAGAAATATTAAACTCTTTCTGGTTCCCCCCAGAGATCTGACTGCTATCTTTTCATTTTTTTTTAAATCTCTTCTTCACAGCTTTCTTAATGCCTTCACTTAGCTGATGGAACCCACTGTAAAAATAACATGTAGCACTGGAGAGATGGCTTAGTGGTTAAGGTGCTTGCTTGCGAAGCCTAAGGACCCATGTTTGACTCCCCAGATCCCACGTAAGCCAGATGCACAAAGGTGAGGCAATTGCAAGGTCACTCATGCCCACTTGGTGGCGCAAGCGTCTGTGGTTCGATTTCAGTGGCTGAGGCCCTGGTGCACCAATTCTCTCTGTCACGTGCATGCTCTCAAATAATAATAATAAAAATAGAACATGCACAATTATCAATTACCTCAAAACCTCTTATGCAAGCTCTTAAAACATTTCATAAAATGGACCAAATCATTTTCTTTTGCCAAGAAACATAGAGATGAATTTTTCCTGAGCTTACAATGGAGAAAATATTTTAACTGAGTGATCTTCATCCAGTGTGTCATTTGTTTTAAAATATATGGAGGTGTTTATTATGGTGATGTAACTCTTTTGTCAGCTGGCTGAAAGTATGAAGATGCATCCCATCTGAATGGACAACGTAAAAGTCACAGACTGAGTGTCCGGTCTCAGCTGTTATTTTAAAGTTTAAGTGCATCATGGGAGTCTAACTCCATTCTCACACTACCCTGAGGACTTTTATCTAGGAGGAGGGCTCAGACAGTTTCTCCTACACCATACTATTCCTCCACAGCTTTCATGAGTCGGATTGCGTAGCAGATTCAATATAATTTCTCACAAGGTGTGGCCCAGGCATGGCCCCAGAGTTCTATGTTTTCCTCTCGTTCCTTGTGATGTTGAGCTGAAAACTGATCCATTCATTGTCCTTTCCCTTCAGACAATTCAGCCTCAATGCCTTCATAGCAGTGAAATGGAAAGTTTGAGAAAAATGCCAAATCGACCCCAAGACTAGATACCAATGCTTCCCTTCCAACCCAGAAACAAACACAAGTAGAAAATTATTCTTATGGAAAAGATAAACTCACTTCTTATGAGCAAGTCATCACACACACACACACACACATCCTGTGTGTTTCCATGTCTCAGTAGTTGAATCTACTTATTCTCGTTCATAGATTACCTTGACTTCAAACCAGATCTAAAATGTACTGAAAAATAGTGGCTCTATAATAAGCTTTAAATTCAGCATTAAAACACAACTATGAGGGCTGGAGAAATGGCTTAGTAGTTAAGGAGCTTGCCTGCAAAGCCAAAGGACCCAGGTTTGATCCCCCCAGGACCCATGTAAGCCAGATGCACAAGGTGGCGCATGCATCTGGAATTCATTTGCAGCTGCTGGAGACCCTGGTGTGCTCATTCTCTCCCTCCCTCTCTCTTTCTCTCTCTCTCTCCCTCCCTTTCTGTACCTCTTTCTCTCTTTCTCTCAAATAAATAAATAAGATTAAAGAAACTATTTTAAAATATGAAAAGAAACAGCCATGAGTTTTGTACTTCGTTGTAACTGAAAAAAAGAAGTTCAGCAAGGTCATACATACAGTTAATAAACAGTTGAGCCATACTCAAACTTAGCTGCCATAATTTAAGATACTCTTTTCCACTGCCAAGTGCCTCAAGGATGAGTGCATCGTCAACAGCGTTGACACCACCTTAACCCATCACCGTTTTGTCATCATCTCGGTGGACATAAACTTGTAAATAAACACACAGAATTCCCAAATTGATCTTTAAGGAAAGTGAACCTGTACCGAATAGGCAAGCCTATCACTGTTGAACGTTTAAGGACAAACAATTCAATGGCCATGATTATTAATACAACTGATTCTGTCTTTGTGTGTGTGTTTGAGCTAGCAGACACTACACACCACCACAGATTGCATCTTTGCCTCACTCTGCAAGCCTGCACCCGTGATCCTCTCCTCCACTTTTCCCTTAAAGCCATTGTTAAAGATAACTCGGGAATGCTCGGTTTCTAGTTCATTTCAAGAGTACAGCTGGAATCAACGACTCGAGACTTTCTTTTCTTTTTCTTCCAGAATTACTGCTGTAATTATTACTGCTGTCTACTGTGGGCCTAGGAATAAGTCTCTCTTGACTCAGAATTGGAGGGGAATTTGCACAAGGTCACCATGCACTGAATTTAAGAAGTAATTACTGACTTCATTTTCTTCTTTTATACATGCTGCTTAAGAAAATGTGCGCAAATGAAATAACATGATTGGTTTTTACCAGATTTTCTGCTCAGATTTTAAGCACTACAGATTCTTCTAAATTTCACACTCAGGCAAAGGGTTAGAAGAAAAGAAATATTAAATATTTAATTTATGAGACCTAGTTTCTCATCCTAGTGTGCTAAGACTTTCTCAGAAGCAATTAAAATAGTTCAATTATAATAAAGTCCTTCAGTGATAAGACCAATCGTTGAAATTGCAAAGTCCTGACTGACAAGGGAAAATATTTGACTGTCATGTTGCCAAAACAAATCACTAACTGAGTAGAACTAAGTATCACTAAATGGTAGAACTTAAATTTAATAGTGTACTTTAGGGTATGAGCAATCCCTGGAATCTGATGTAAGAGTAAGAGCATGCACAGCTTCGGAAACTTTACACACAGCAAGTATTTCTGTTCCAATTCTGTACATTTCTGAAAAGCCTCAACTAAGTATAACCACACCATATAGAAAATGCACTCAAACTAACCAGGTGCTACAGCCTTAGTTACATAGGAGACTCTTGTGTCAAAGATAAACACCAAAAACCAACCCATAGAACTTTATAAGAATTGACAAAGACACCTACAACCTTGGTGTAAAAGTTCTGCAAAATGAAGTGTTATTTTAATATATTTTATTTATTTACCTATTTGAGAGAGAGAGAAGGAGAGAGAGAATGGGCACATCACGGCCTCCAGCCACTGCAAACGAACTCCAGACTCATGCACCCCCTTGTGCATCTGGTTTATGTGGGTCCTGGGGAAACGAACCAAAGTCCTTGGCTTTGCAGACAAATGCCTTAACCACTAAGCCATGTTACCAGCCTTGAAGTGTAATGTTTCTGCATGTTGATATAAAATTTTCTTTCAGAGATCACAAAGTGTCAAAGCCCTCTGCAGTTAGCGTGAAGAGCGAGTGAAACCTATTTTCCTTTCTCCATCCTGGCTGTGCTGAGCCTGAGTGGCAGACATGATCCATGTCCCAGAAATGTGTGTTCAGAACTTGTTGAGAAGCATTTGAGAAAAGAACAAAGCGAGGAGTTACTAGGCATAACACTGTGGCCTGTGGAAACTTGAGTTTCTCTCTCTCTCTCTCTCTCTTTCTGTACATGTGTGCGCGTGTGTGGGTAAGGTCTGATACTTACAGAAACAGTAAGGGTAAATTATTACCTTGAAGAAATGGATAAGAAGTAGCAATTAAATGAGGATTCGGGAAAATCACTTATCAATAAGGTACTTTCATATCACAACATCTTCTCAGTATTTTGCTTTGCCTTGTTTGGGGTGTTTTACATACCCAGGGCATGGGGGTGGGAGTGAGATGTTTTGAATGTTTTCATTGTGTCCTTCTAGTGAATGTCAATCCATTGACTTGCTGAATTGTAAAGAATTCTCTCTTCTAAATTTTAAATTAAAGCTTATTAAGATAATCAGGGTGTTTTCTTCTCCCCATTCAGTCTGCTTAGCGTGCAGAAAGGCAGAGGAAGCTGAGGATGTTTGAATTTATGCCTCCACCTTTCATCCCCTTTTTTAAAGCTACATAAAGCTGCATAAAGAGAGCACATGCAGGCAGAGCACAGTCCCTTGTCGATCAGTGATGGATTGCTTGGAGAAGCTTGGCAGATTCTGAGAGGAGAACATTTGAGGGCTGTCCTGTGGGCCTCAAGAAGAGGGGTTGGGGGCGGGCGGGGGTCATTTCACAAGTGTGAGTAATGTGTGCAGATCGTTGAAGGACTCGGAGCAGAGAACTGGAATGTGTGGACCACATCAGGAAATCTCTGCTCTGTAGAGAGAAGTGACTCGGATTACCCACCGCAGGACTCGGTGGTCCGTGACCTTTTGCTTCTAGACCTTCTGTCAGTCACTGGATTTGGGACTTTCATCCCTTTTTCCATTCTCTGAGAACAGACGCTACCGATTTCTGGTTCGAGCTTTCTTTTCTAGTCACTACGTTTTGCCCATGGCTCAGAGGTCCTGTCTTCCTTCCATAGTGCACTGTTCTCTCCTGATCCTTCAGGATCTGTCACTGCCAGGGGCTGACCCCTGAATGTTCACCCACTACAACATCCTGTTTGTAAACAGAATGCCATTTTCACCCTCCCTTCTCCCAAGAGCTGGATGAATCCACCTGGAGAATGAGCAGAGCAAACTCACTGGTCAGCATTCAAAATGCTAACCCCACTCTCTTCAAGCAGGTGTATTCTGTTTCCTATCTCTGCCCTTCACCTTTGACAAGGATTTGAAGATGAACTATTGTTTTCAGACTTCAGAGCCAAGACGGAAGGCTGTCATTTGGCAGGCTATGCCTGTATGTATAACTTATCAAATGATCATATTCCTGAAACATATGGGACAAATAAGCACATAGGAAGATCTACAATTTAGCATCGTATGAGAATATGCAATATGTAATATATAAATAAACATTTATTTGTATGATAAGCATTTTACATAAAATAATAGGCATAATAATAGGAACAAGTCATTATTTATTCCAGGCACTCTGGTTCTATGTGTAATTAGCAATTCGATTTGCATAAGAACACTATGAAAACGTTGAGTCATAAAGTGATGAAGTGTGTTGTCTTCGTTGGAGAGTCAGTAATCAACAGAAGGAATTGAAACCCAAGCTCGCTAGCTGAGAGCTTCTGCTGTGCTTGCACTTTTGGAGTGTGAGAAGAAAACCAACCATTGATTACGATGGAGAAGAAACATGTAGGCGCAAGAGCCAGTGTGCCGAGCATATTTGTTCTTAGAAATATAAAACGAACCTCTGAGGGAAGTTGTAAATGTTAGCTGAGACCATTGCTTCTAAATAAAGTAACCAACGCTAAAGTGATTTTATTTTGACCTTGGGTTTCTGATCTCATTAATAATGAAATTCAAAACTAATTATAGAATTGTGAAATTTTTCTTTCATTAAGTGGACATAATAATTTGGGATTTTATAGCCCTGTCATTAATCATTTTACATAAATGATTGAGGATTCAATCTTAAATATATATCAATTTCTTCATGTAGTTAAAATACGTGTTTCTAATATTGATACCATATTATGTACTTCCTAATATCCAAAAGTCAGACAATTTAATTTTCTTAAAACCTCAAACAGTTTTGGACTATAAATTCAACAATGTTTATAGAGTTACCAACAAGTATTAATTTTTTTTTTTTTTTTTGGAGAGAGACACAGAGAGAGACAGACAGAGAGAGAGAGGGAGAAGGAGACAGACAGAGAATGGGCATGCCAGCAGTCTCTCAGCGGCTGTGAACGAAATCCAGATGCATGCGCCCCTTGTGGGCAAGTGTGGCATTGCGCCCTTGCGTCACTTTGCATCTGGCTAAACGTGGGACCTGGAGATTGGAACCCGGTTCTTAGGCTTAGCAGGCAGGAGCTTTAACCTCTAAGCCATCTCTCCAGCCCACCAACAAGTATTAAAATGATCACATATGACAGGACAGATGGCTCAGCAGTTAAGGCTCTAACAACCCCAGTTCCATTCCCCTAATACCCACACAAAGCCAGATGCACAAGGTGGCACATGTGTCTGAAGTTCGTTTGCAGTGGCTGGAGGCCCTGGCGCACCCATTCTCTCTGTTTATCTTCTATCTCTTTCTGTTTGCAACTAAATAAAAACAGTATTTTTTAAAAAGGTTTTTTGTCAAAAAAAGAAAACATGATCATATAAGTGGATTCCAAAACCATATTTCAGTTGTTTAGAACCAAAGAACGCTTAGATTATGATTAAACTTGCATAAATTTAACTGTTCATTAACTGTGTATGCTAACATGTAAAATAAGCTACTATGCCAAAACTTGTCTACTATTTTTTTTCTTGTTTTCCTAGCTGGATTGTACACAAATTTGAATTTAAAATCTATACTTGGATAACGTAATTCCAAATCTGCCATGGGACTATAGGTTTGAAACACCCCTGTGTCAGCCTTTGAAATAAATATACGGGATTCTTATTTCATTTTACTTGACGTCTGTGCCTGGATTTCTTTGCTAATAAATCCCCACTGTGCTCCAGCTAATTAGTTTCTCTTGCTTCTAACTATAGGCAAGAGCCTAGCTCAGCACTCTTCCCTTGGATACCTTCTACAGGGCACTCTTAGGTAATCACACTCTGCAGTGATCCAGGCAACAGCTCTCAATACAGAAAGTAGAATTTGACATTTCTATACTTACTCACAGTGCTCCCTATCTACGGCTAATGTTTATATGCAGTTGTAGCCTTGTCTCTCTAACCGAATATATTTCTACCAGCATGGTACTGGAAACTCTAAATCTTAGGGTGCTTACAAAAAAAATAGCATGGAATCATTTTAGCATATTCAATAATATCAATCTGAACTCTTGCTAAAGTTTGGATCTTAAAAGTCATCCAAGCCCATGTGAGAAACAGTTGGTCCCCATAGCTGGGGAAGGGGGGGGGGTTGGCACATGCCTTTAATCACTGCACTCAGGAGGCAGAGGTAGGAGGATCACTGTGGGTTCGTGAGTTCGAGGCCACCCTGAGACTACATAGTGAATTCCAGATCAGCCTGAGCTAGAGTGAGACCCTACCTTGAAAAACCAAAAAGAAAGAAAGAAAGAAAGAAAGAAAGAAAGAAAGAAAGAAAGAAAGAAAGAAAGAAAGAAAGAAAGAAAGGAAGGAAGGAAGAAAGGAAGGAAGGAAGGAAGGAAGGAAGGAAGGAAGGAAGGAAGGAAGGAAGGAAAGAAAGAGTGAAAGAAAGAAGGAAAGAAAGAAAGAAATAAGAAAGAGTTGGTCCCTAGGTTGTGGTGCCAGACGGGAGCAATTGGAACTTTTAGGAACATAGAGCCTAATGAAAGGACCTTAAGATTCTCTGGTCTGTACCTTTGATGCAGATGTGGGAACTTTGCACACTCCCAGTGTCCCCTGTGTCTCAGCTTCCATAAACTGAGAACCTTCTGTTGCTATGCAGTCTTGTCATGATGCCACGACTCACCACAAGCCCAGAGCAATGGAGTCAAACAAAGCGGACTGGCAGCTCTGAAACCATGACCCTAAGTGAACCTCCTCCCTTTATGACTTACTCTTGGGCATCTTCTCACAGCCAGAAAACTGACAGACTGCTTAAGATGTCTGAATTTCAGTCTACAGCTTTCTCCAATACAGACATGAGGGATGACACTGCCATTTCAGCCACTTGTTTCACGGTAGCAAATTTCAGTTATTTTATTAAATCATCCCAAGGCCTCTCTACCACTAAAAACTGTAACATACTGAAATGGCAATAAGTGAGGCGGGTGTATCCGTGGTATAGGGAGTAACAAATGACCAAATAATGAAGAGCTTAGGCAAATGCCAAAAGTTAATTATACACGATATGGAATTTGTGTTCTCAACTGAAACTGTGATTTACAGTTTCCAATACCATGCTGCTAGAAATGCATTTGATTAGAGACAAGGACGCAATACAATATTATTGCCTAACAAGCAATTTTGGATTTTTAAAAGTTAAGGGAAATGTAGGGTGCATTTCTTTTACTTATTAAATGACATTAATTCCGTTTAGCTGTATATCTTTTGAATATATGTATATATATATTTCTTTAAGAAAAAAAGTTTAGATAATGCCTGCTCTATAATGCTTTTCAGAACACTGTAAACAAAAGAGCCAACAAAGCCAACAGAGGAACAAGCTAAACAAGCCACATCTTAGGAAATAAGATGCAAGGTTGTAACTTGAGCTGTAAGGAGCATTTATCTAACTATTCCCAGGCTTTTATCCGCCTGTCTTGTGTGAGCATCCTGCTTCTCATAATCAATGTTGGGCTTTAAAGCAATATATTTGTAACCTAAGTGATGCTGTTTTGGAGGAAATAAGAAAGACTGGGCAAAATCTGTAGTTTTGAATTCACACACATAACCTTCTCTATTGGATAGACAGACTCTAAATGAGGCTTTTATTCTTAAGTTAACATTAATATTACTTATTTTTTTTGGCTCATTAACTTAAAAGTTTAAGCATTTTGAAGCACAGCTCCTGAGCTATCTTCTCTTACCCTCCTTTTTCTCTTCTTTTCCCTTACCTTCTTTTCTATTGTCTACTCAACACACACACACACACACACACACACACACACACACACACACACACACACACACACCCAGTTGCCACGCACAATGGTAAATGAAGCCGGAAGAGGCGGGATGGGACTTCATTCTTTTCTTAAAACTACAATCCAGGACACACACAAAATTTCTGTTTTCCCACAAGGCAGCAGCACATTTTAAAATTTATTTTGTTTGTTTATTTATTTATTTATTGGAGAGAGGGAAAGAGGCAGGGAGAGAGAGAGAGAGATTGGGCATTCCAGGGCTTCCAGCCACTGCAAATGAAGTCCAGATGCATGTGCCACCTTGTGCATCTGGCTTATGTATGTCCTGGGGAATCGAACCAAGGTCCTTTGGCTTTGCAGGCAAGCGCCTTAACTGCTAAGCCAACTCTCCAGCCCTATTTATTTATTTGTTTATTTAAGCAATACATTTTAAAGAATATTTATGAATAAAGCAAAGATGGGAGGTGGAGTTGTCTAGTATTTAAAGTGCATCAACTAGCATATTATATTATATTATATTATATTATATCTTATTTGACTTTTATATTATATCTTATTTGACTTTTGTTTTCTCATTTGTCTTTTCTTATTTTCCTTTGGAAATGTTCAAAGACAGTGAGACATTCTTTAAACTTACAACCATGCAAGTGACGTATACTGAATCTATATGAACGTACTTATATAATAACAATATTTTGTGATATATAAAACATAATGTATTTCCTGCCAGTTTCCAACAGTGAGCATTTTGAGAAGACACAGAAAACACAAACACTATAACAAGACAAATGAGTAAATTAAATAGTGAGAAATAGAGAAATTTGAGGTTCAGATAAATATGTTTTCAT
The DNA here is from genome assembly GCA_036365145.1 of Orientallactaga sibirica. Taxonomy (NCBI): domain Eukaryota; kingdom Metazoa; phylum Chordata; class Mammalia; order Rodentia; family Dipodidae; genus Orientallactaga; species Orientallactaga sibirica. The sequence continues at coordinate 3,495,394 of JAEOAD010001797.1, forward strand.
CTTTTCTGTAGTCCTTGTAAAATCACTTGTGTTATTGAACACAGGTAAAAGAAAAGCTGCCCAGGAGGCCCACTCTTATTGTTTTTCTGAATCTTTGTAGTTCTTTTTAAAGAATCTTATTTTTAGTTATCATTATGTAGCATATGTAATTGTTCCTTTTTACACTGAGAATTGCCATATGAATTTTAAGACAAAAGTCCCACAAGAGACCCAATAGGACGATTACTTTAGTTTGTGTTTTGCTTAGTTTTGAGTTTTCTGTAAGAAAATTCAACCAAAAAACGAAGAAGGGAGAAAGTTCGGCCAGCTGTGCTCTATTTTTTGCTGTGTCTGATTCAAGGAGCCACATGATGTCAACAGGAGCAGGGAAGTTTCTCTGCTGCAATCGCCTGGAAAGCTCTCTGATGTTTCCATGAGGGCTGATCTGAAAACACACCGAACAGCCTCGCCTACATCTGGGCTGTGACTATCTCACCCAGAAAAGAAGTAACAACTGGACCACAGTCCAGATACGGACTCTATCAGTCACGGTTCTAGAATACTCTGCAGTTGTTGAAAAGGTACTTCCACTCCAAGGAGAGCAAAGCTGTAGGAATGTAACTGACCATGAATCTCCTGGCCATTGTCATTTCATTAGGAAAAACATTCCTTTTGTAGCACTGCACACCAGACTACCTATTAAAAGCAATCTAGAAGCAAATCAAACACAGTATGCGCATCTTGCTGGATGGTTTTGGAGCCTTTCTGAAGTCTTTCTTAGCAGGCATTTCATAAGTGGGTGAAGAAGAGTAAGACCAGTGAGACCCTGGGGAAGAAGGAGATCCCAGCCTTGTCTTTTTCCTCCACACTCGCAGCTTTTCACATTAGCGCGGTCTATCTCACCACTATGACACGTTTGATGAGTTGAGTTAAAGGGTAAACTTAGTGGAGGTCTCTGATTCTAATTCCCTCTAAATGTCCTCCAAAACCTGTCTCTCGATGCTCTGCCCTTCATCTTTAAGCAAGACCCCAATAATATATAATTCTATAGTGACATTGCAAAAACTTCAATCTGAAACTATATTGCATTTTTATGTCACTAGGCTGTGGTTAAGGCTCAAGAACAGAAACAAAACCATAATAAACACAACAAAAGCAAAGAAAACAACCAAAAAGCTACTTAAAATTGTATTTTAAAGAAGTTTTTCAAGAAGCTTGAATCAAGTTTGAGTGGATATAGTTCTAGAAAATAAGGCTTTTAAAAAAAAAAAGACAACCCTCACACACACACACACACACACACACACACACACACACACACACAAAATTCAGATATGAAAGTGTCCTAGAAATTCATTGTATATTTTAGGGAACATCACTTTCTGAAGTTTAAAAACAAAAGAAACGCCATAGATTTTAAATTATGCTCCTTACTGTCAGTCTAATATGTCAAAGGAGGGAAAAATCCTCAGGAAAAAAAATCAATATATCTTCATAAGAAAGTAAAGTATCCTGTTGGTTTAGCCTATAATTTCTGGAAATGACTATTTTTATGATTCTAAGTCCATAAATAAAATAAAAAGTAGAAAAACATCATTTGATAACTTTCAGAATAGTGACAAAAAGTCATTTTATTTGATAACTATACCATCTCACTAAAATCCTCTCTCAACTCATATCACTTAGAAGTGAAGGACATCTCGGAGGGGAATATGGTGGCATATATATCAAACGAAGGAGATGGTTTATGTTATTATTTAAGTATTCTACTTAATCTGATGATCCACCCTTGAGCTGCAGGCTGTGATAAATGGTCTCCCATGTGCTGGTCCTTAGTCAGCACCGGGAGCTGGTTTAAGCGCGAGTGTCATGTCATGGTCCCAGCAGAGTTACAACCTCTTAATCCTTTGAGATTCCAAGTTTTAAGTTACACCAAACTTTCAAACCTAGCTGAATGCCTAAACATCCAACTTTGTGAAAAATATCCGAAATAAAATGTTATTTCTTGGTGAAAACTGCTCCAAACAATTAACTTGGAAGCCACCAAAAAAAAAAAAAAAAAAATTAGGAAATGCAATGTACACCCCATCTGAACATCTGGAGGCTGTTTCTTTCTCCTGGCTTGAGAACAGCTGTGTGTTGAAACCCCGGGCAGTATTTTACTATCATCCCCTGTCCAGCCTCAGTTAACTAGGACATGGTTTTGTACCTCTGGTGGTTTTGAGGTTTTGGCACTGCTTGAACCTTTGGGGTTGGATATTCTCCTAAAGTTACAGCCGTCTTCAATTTAGACACTGAAGACTGGGGGAAATGTACTAACTTTACTGTTTTATTGAGTGTCGTTGATTTATGACTTTTTTTTTTAGCACTTGCTTTAGGTGACCTGCTGTAGATTAATCCCAACTCATTCTTTCAATACATCAAGTTTGCTGTCAAAATAGATATCGTGTGAGTTTCCAGTTGCCTGCAGATCTAGAAGGTCTTTAACTCATGGGGAAATGTATTTGAATATTTAGCTACAGAAAACTGACTTTTGTCACGATGACATTTCAAGAATGAGGGTGACAATGTTTAGTGTCCTATCAAATTGGTGATATTTATATCTGTGATGCATGAATTATTAAGCTGGCATGTTTTGATCCTTCACACCTCTGCCAGTTTTACTGTATCACAGGGCATATTTTTTTGCGTTTGTGGAAAAGTCAATAGTGACAGAACCAAACAAATATTCCCCTTCATGAAATATATATATATTAGTAATATTGCAGAGGACATAAACTGCAACATCCCACATTGGAATTTAAATAATAGACTCCAAACATCCTTATTGCAATGATGGTAATAACTGAACAAAGTGATCTAATTTTATTAAACATTCAAATGCTTGTGAACGCAATCATTTTTCCAATCCATGAAGCAGGTTGTGCAGGATTATTAAACATTTTGGAAAATGAGAAAATTGAAGTCCAAGGAAATTAAATATCTTGTGTGAGATGACACCTTCATGAAGTGGAAAATGCAGGTTTCTTGGACTCAGCCCTGTAGTTGTTCCTGTCAGCAATTTTCTCTAACTAGGTTCTCTTCTGACTGAAAGAATGATCTGGACATTTTAAACCCAACTTTTCTGTGAAATACATTAATAAGTCTGTCAGGGATTTCTGAAGACAGTGTTGCTCAGAGACTCTATTAAAGTGTGATATTCTGCAGTTGCTGTAGCCGAAAGAGCAGAACTAAACTCGGCCAAAGGACACCATCCTATGCAATAACCGTCGTGAAAGCTCACCTTGAACTTGACTGTGTTGTTACGTGCATGCATAATATGAAAATGAAAATGCTAGAACATGAAGTGTGGCAACATTTCTGTGGAGACACGACAGAAGCAACTGATCGCTGCCGTGAAGTGTCATGGGGATTCAGTGCTTCCAAGTTCACGGGAACTAAGACCCGTATTTCTTCAACACAAGTTATTTGCGTGCTTATCTTTTAACTCAGTCTATAAAAGGCAATGATATTAGAATGGAATTCCAGCCAAATTTTGCAATTACAAATAATAATAAAATGCAAAGTGCTATTTTTTTTTAAGTTTTCATGTCACTGTTTACAACTAAAGGGGATAAGAAAATACCATAGACTATAAATATTTTGCCCATTGAATATCTAGCCAAAATGATATTAAAGTGACAGATTGGTGCAATACTGCGCAGTCAAGTAAGGTGAGTTTTGAGCACGTTTCATCAAGAACTATGTACTTCTCGTAACATAGAAGCTGTGTTTGTAGAAAGCCAAGTGCCCTAACCTGAGCCTCAGTGTGTATCCATATTTCAAAATGAGCTAAAAAGTCACAATTCTAGAATGCTTATTAACAATGTGTGATTTTTTAAAATTCATACTCTTTGAGGACATAAGAGGGTATGACAGATTTATAAATAAAGATATCATTTTGGTGGAGATATTCACGTGAAATCTGTCACAATTACTTTAGGGGGAAAAGGGTTGTAGGAAGTCTTTTCTCTCATCACAACCCTTTGGAAAGGGGTTTGGGGAACCCTAAGAGCACCCTACATGGTTCCATTCTAGTTATTAGATACTATCACTAGTATCTGGTATCAACAAAAAAATATCTGGAGGTAAACTGAGTGATTATTGAGTCACTCTAATAGTTGAGAAGAGTTAACTGCTCAGTACTCACAAGCTTATCAACATAGCAGAAGAGCGAGAATTTCCTTTAGCCCTTATCGTTAAAAAGAAAAGAAAAGAAAACCAAAGCGAACATTGAACCAAAAAAAAAAAATGTTCAGAATTTCTTTGAACATTTTCAAGTTCTCAGCAAAACGAAGTTGGGCGTACTTGTAGATGCTGAGGGCTTTGGGGAAGGATCACAGGGAAAGGTAAGAAATGGAGCCGAATTGTACCCTATGGAAACTCGGTGGGATGATCAACGTGAAGGGAAATTTTCTGAGACAGGACTAAAACATCTGCCAAGTCCCGAGCTTTATAAATCTCCACCGTTCTCCAGGCATTAGCAGTTGCTGCTCCCATTTTCTCTCCTCCCTCCCATTGCGCCATCATAGCAGACCAGAAATGCTAATAAGCAAAATGGGTGAGAGAAATAGAGGCATGTGGTAGAAATGAACTAAGAAACTGCATGCCCTTTTTCATCTTCCAGAGTCCCACTGATGGGAAACAAACCAGAGAAGGTTTGTATGCAAACTAATCAGAGTTACCTTACAGAGTCCTCGCCAATCGACTCTTTAATCGGAAGCCATGTTGTTTGAATTGAAATAATGGGGAACAGTTTGTACCGCTCAAGATTAACTAGAAAAGTCAGAGAGACACGTTTCCTTTTCCCTCCAGAGGTAGGGAAAGCTTTGGCCTGCAGAGTAACTTTAAGCGAAATTTGGGGACATGTTCTCTGATGGCACTGCTCCATGTTAATGCTCAACTCTCAGAATACTGCTGGTATTTGAATGACCTACAGCGTAATTAATTAATGCTCTTTTCTCTTGCCTTCCAATATCTAGTCTCCACTTTTGTTATCAAGTTCCCTGACTCATTGTCACATAAAGGAAGATTTTCGGCTTTGTTTACCACATTTTGAACCTTGTTATCAAAACCTGTAATCTAAGTAGCTTCTAACCTACAGCACTGAATATCTGCATTTCGCAATTTTTAAAGTTAAGAGTGACCCGGAAACTCATGGGAAATTAATAGTAGAATGGCAGCTGAACTAGTTTAGACATGCTTCATTGGGGGGGGGGGGTGTTGTACTGTGAGTCTAGTGACCAAAAAAAATGTACAAAGAGGAGAGTAGTACACTGTAGTATGTCTGCCTCCCCCCACTGGTTTTCAAACCTGCACTCATTAAACCTCGGCTTTCCAACAATCTTTTAATAATCAACTATACAGTTCGCAGCCACGTGAAAAAATGCTTGAATACTTTATGGTAACTAAGAATCTCACTATTTACAATTACAGCTGATAGTGGGACCAAAAGAGAAAGACTTAATTTTCTTAATTTTTTCGTGCATGGAAAAACAATCAAGCATTCCTTCTATTTGTAATTGCATTGAATGGTCCTAGCTGGATTTCCTTTTCCAAATGACAAGCAAGCCAGACATTGAGATATTGCAATGTTGAAATAAAGTCTTTAAACAGCTGCCTATTATCCGATTCTCTACAGTCCTAAAGGCAATGATAAGAATCTCCTCAAGTTACATTTATCTTTTGCTATCGCTCCCTCAGGGACCAGGTCAACTCTCCAGTTGCTGAGTTTAAATCTTGATTAAGTTGTGGCTGGAAATTAATAATGCTGGGAGCTAGAAAGTGGAGCGGTCCTTCATTCCGTTCATGGAAACTTGCCTGCAGATGCAGTATGGGAACAAAAAACAAATGTTCTTTTATTAAAGACTGCACCAAGCTCATGGGCCTGACTCTGTCAGGTTAACTCAACGGATTTGGTAAAAGATGAACAGAGTAAAAAGAGGCACAGAACGTGCAGAGGACAGGGGAGTTTCACAAGAGCCTTGTCAACTAACATTACTGGAAACATGTGGCTGCTGTCTCCTAGGGATTGACGTTGAACATGTGACAAATGCTATACCTTGTCTATTTGATGACTTATGCTCTAACTTGAAGATAAGAGGATGCTATACAGAGTGATAAAATACACTATTATTCATAGACATTTCTTTCTTTTTTAAATTTGAGAGAGACAGAGAGGAAGAGGCAGAGAGAGAATGGGTGTGCCAGGGCTTCTCTGCCGCTGTGAATGAACATCACATTTGCGCCACCTTGTGCGCATGTCTGACACTGTGCGCTTGTGTCACTTTTTGTGTCTGGGTAAACGTGGGACCTGGAGATTCGAACGGCATTTTCTAGGTTTCATAGGCAGGCACCTTAACCGCCCCATAGACATTTATTTTTACGGAATTTTTGTGGAGATTCTATCCACTAGCAATATGTTCTCTTACATATTATATTGACATTTTAATTTGGTGCTATAAAGTGTTGAAAAAGTTTGGACCAAATCAGAAATACAGAGTTACAAATAGAGAGTTGATAATTTCTTCCATATACAAGTCAACTTTCTTGCTTTATACATTTTGAGAGCATCTTATTTGATGCATACATAATTTCATGGATCAACTTTCCTGGTGAAGCCTTTTCATTAAGAGTGCTTCTTCTCACCTTTAATCCCAGCACTTGGGAGACAGAGGTTGGAGGATCACCATGAGTTCGAGGCCACCCTGAGACTAGATAGTGAATTCCAAGTCAGTCTGAGATAAAGTGAAGCCCTACCTCGGGGGAAAAAAAGTGCTTCGCATTGTTAATATACTTTTTTTTCTTCATTGAAGGCTAAGATGCCTTATAGTACATTACCATAGCTTTGTAATCTTTCCTTTGGATGTAGTTTAAAGAGCATTTATTGAGTTGGAGAGATGGCTTAGCAGTTAAGGCGTTTGCCTGCAAAGCCAAAAGACCCTGGCGCAATTCCCCAGAACCCACATAAGCCAAATGCACATGGTGGGGCATGCATCTAGGGTTCATTTGCAGTGGCTGGAGGCCCTGGCATGCCCATTCTCTCTCTCTCTCTCTACCTTTTTTTTCTCTCTCTCAAATTCATAAATAAATAAAATATATTTAAAAAGCATTTCTTTCCCAAGAATTAATTCTAATATTTTATATCAATATGATGTTCACATATGCTTTTTGTAGATTTTTTAAATGTATAAGCTAGAAACATTTCTATATTATTGAAACATCTACTACAGTTACACTAAACACAATTATGGAAATAATATTTGGGTTTACACTTACTTTCAAAACACATTTCTCGATTTGAGATTGGGCATGAAGCAGAAAACTCCCCCCCCCCCATGTATATGCATCCCAATAGACATACATGCATGTATGTACATGTGCATATATATGTGGGTATGTATGTCTATTTACATATATATTCATGTATGCATGCATGGATGGATGGATGGATGGATGAAAACCCACAGAGGTAGTCTATCTTTCAAATTATTGCTTCATAATATTAAAGAAACAAATAATTTACAATCATTACTTTTCAATTACTGTTTGACTTTGAACCAAACCAAGCACATAAAGAAACAGAAAGTGGTTGGCATGTTGCAACAGACTGCTGAATCAAGACATTTATAAAGACAATTTCAAGGATTATTTCTATTCTTTTTAAAAATTTATTTATTTATTCATTTTTGAGAGAGAGAGAGAGGGAGAGAGAGAGAGAGAGAGAGAGAGAATGGGCATGCCAGGGTCTCCAGCCATTGCAAACGAACTCCAGATGCATGCGCCCCCTTGTGCATCTGGCTTATGTGGGTCCTGGGGAATCGAACCCTGGGTCCTTTGGCTTTGCAGGCAAACGCCTTAACCACTAAGCTATCTCTCCAGCCCCGGATTATTTCTATTCTATAAGAGAGTGACAGAAAGTGCAGAACAAACACCAAAGACAGACATGTAGACCTCCATACTGTTGCCATAAATAAGAACAAAGTCTATTTTCACAAAGTATACACTATGCATTACTTTTTCATTTTAAACAGATTTTAAACATTATGTCAGTAACTTCACTGAAGAGCCTAATATCTATAGATTACATTTCATTCGGCCTTTCTTTGGTGAAGCTAATTTTCCTTAACTTTTCATGTTATTGTTTATTTTTCATAGGAAACAAACTTTGTCTCAGACAGTTTAGTTTCCCAAACAGAATTGTAAACAGACCACTAAGAAAACACTCCCACATTTTAAAATCAAATGCAGCTTAAGAAATTCATCTAAACATTTGTGTGTTCCTGTTTTGGTTGTTTCACACATATATAAACTATAAAAATACATATATTCAATCTTAGGGTTTTTTAAAATATGTGTGTGTGTGTGTGTGTGTGTAGTGTATACACATTTGTGTGCAGGTGTGTGTATTCTCTGTGCTTGTAGATGCCAGAAAAGAATGTCAGGTGACCTCCTCTATCATTCTTTCAAGCTATTTCCCTAAAACAGAGTCCTGAGTTTGTATTTATTATTATTATTTATTTATTTACTTATTTATTTTTGCTAGATGAGATGACCAGTGAGCCCTTCAGTCCTTTTGTCCTTGGCATCCTACCCATACCACACTGACAAGTGTGCAACATTATGACCAGCTTTTTACGTGGATGCTAGGATCAAATGCAGGCATTCCTCTATACACGCCAGGAGCCACCTCCCTGATCCCCTAGAATGTTTTTGGTTGATGTATTTTTGTTTGTTTATCCGTGTCTCTTTCCTTTTTGAATTAGTGGACGTAGTACTCTTACTATGCACCACATAAAAGTACTGAAAGACTAAATGTCATTTCATTCACTTATGTGAATATCATAATATCTTATGAAGATCTTATGAAGATTTGAAAAAGGGAAGAAGCAAAATGAGAATGAGAGAGAGAGAGAGAGAGAGAGAGAGAGAGAGAGAGAGAGAATGGGAGCGCCAGGGCTTCCAGCCACTGCAAACGAACTCCAGATGCATGCACCACCTTGTGCATTTGGCTTACATGGCTCCTGGGGAATCGAGCCGAGGTCCTTTGGCTTTGCAAGCAAGCGCCTTAACCGCTAAGTCATCTCTCCAGCCTCATTCTTTATAATCTTTAAATTTTGTTTTGGGTGTTATTTATTTGTAAACTTAGACTGGTTTCAATTTTTCGACTCAAGTACCAATATCATTCTATGGATTCTGCTATGTCAGAATGTATTAACCAAAAAGATATCTTTGTAGTTCTTATTTTATAATCTAGTCATTTCAGTTCCAATGCCATTTAATAAAATCTCAATAAATTGAAACAAGGAGAAAAGGGCCATGGGACAGCCTACAAATGCAGAATAAAATGTGACTCAGACACCAAACTTGATGCATCAAGGTGAAAAAAATAATTACTTCTTTTTTATTTATTTTTGATGTTTATTTCTCTCTTATCTTTTGAGACAGGGCATTGATATGTTCAGCTGGCCACTAACTCACAATCCTCCTGCCTCAAGCTCTTGACAGCTAGGATTACAGGTGTGAACAACAGTATCTGGCTAGATGTTAATGCATTTTCCTGCATTACAATGGCTATACTTTTATAGCCCCTCCTCCCCAAACAAGACCCACTTTCCGTGAGAGTTCTCCTCACTAGGGTTTATTGGTATTCAGTGTGAGGGAATTAAGACTTCAGTCAATCTCTATCTCTGTGTGTGTGGGGGGATTGTTTCAGGAACTTTCTAGCACCCTGCAGCTCTTACATGCTTCCATCTTCCATAATGTTCACTGAGTTTTGGTTGGTCTGTTCACAGTCTGGTTTAGTGCTAAGTTCTCAAATTACTTCTTAAGGTGCTTCTATTTGTTAAAATATTTTTTTTAGAAATTCTGTTCTTTGAAAAACAAATTTAAAAAGCACGAGAATATCAACAGCGACACCACAAACACATAATTTGAGGAACTCGTGCCTGGTGGTCACTCATTCTGTTTCCTCACAGCACGTGTCTATTGCCATCCTCATTCACTACAAAGAATGAACAGAGGTTTTCTCTTGTAGTCTGTATCAACTGTAGCACTTACAAAGATTACTTTTAAACCCAGCAGGCAATCCATGACCCAGAAACATTTGCTGGGAGAATCTGAAATGACATTTTAAGCACGCTTCAAACGAGAGGTTTGTGATAATAGAGGTGGTCACATACAAATGCTGATGTGGGATTGCACCTTTCCTGTCTGCCTGGCTCCTGTGTGTTCTACACTCTGTGACATCGGTGTGCTCTGCCTGAATTCCTTACACAGCCTGCTCCCCTCTTCAGTTCCTTCACCTTTATGCATGGCTGTGTCCCGGTAGTAGGTGGTGACCTCTCTGGTTACAGAGCCTCATGCTGTTTTGTTCCTTTATGCTCTATACTCAGTACCACTTAGGGTTATTGCAGCAGAACATACACAGAACATGGGATGAGAGAATAGATTGTCACGTTCTGTGAATGATGCTGGCTCTTCCCTCAAGTCTCAGAACTTGTAGCAAATAAGCCGTCCTACTCAGCGGGAGCTCCTGCAGGTTCTAAGGACGGCTATATAACAGCACTTAAATCCAGCCTAGTACAATATCTGTGCATAGTGGTGGCAGACAGGATGAACATTCCCTGTGCTCCTATCCTGCTGATGAATGGAGATAACGATATCTTTAGTCACAGGAACATACAAAGCGGTAGTGACGACAGAACAGCAAAATTGTACTGACTTTAACACTTTGCAAGGGAACGCTTCACTAAATGAAAAAAAAAAAAAAAACGTATTTTGTGGTTTTTTAAAAACCCAGTTAGTGGGTCTGGAAAGATGGCTTAGCGGTTAAGCACTTGTCTATGAAGCCTAAGGACCCCGGTTCCAGGCTTGATTCCCCAGGACCCACGTAAGCCAGATGCACAAGGTGGCGCATGCATCTGGAGTTCATTTGCAGTGGCTGGAGGCTCTGGCGCACCCATACTCTCTCTGTCAGTCCATCTGCCTCTTTCTGTGTCTGTCTGTTGCTCTCAAATAAATAAATTTTTAAAAAAATTTTTTTTAAGTTGGTTCTTACAGATATGTCAACTGCCCTGGACTCCTAGCTTTTGCATGAGGGCAAATGTATCTCCCTTTGAAAGTGTTTCTAACTGGAGCCATCTTCTCACTGCTCTTACAAGGGGGTTTGTTTTGGCCTATGGTTTTGAGGGGAAGTTTCATCCTGGCTGGGAAAACAGGGCAGAAGCAGGCATCATATCTCCACATCAGCTTGGAGGAAGGAGAGAAAATGGCCTTGCTAGCCGGTCCTCTGGTAGCACTTGAGCAAAGGAAGTAGGTTTCCCCTCACTTCTGTCATATGGAAGAAACGTGAAAGTACACCTTCCTTACTAGGCCTGCATTGTCACTTGCAGGACTACACCCATGTGACCCATGCTGACCTGTGAGAGGTGGCCCTGTGCTCTCGCAAGGTGGTATAAGCACATACCCCACCTTAGCAGGAAAAGGGACAAGAGAACTCCTTCTTCTGGATGGTGTGGCTCGATCTCCAGGTTGACCATCCAGTCAGATGCCATAGAGGAAGGACATCACTTAACACCAACAGAAGACAAGACATCTTAGTTTTCTTGGATGTGTGCAGGACACCACTTTACAGTGTTGAGGATAAAAGTCCAGACTCTCTATTGATCCTTTATAGTAGGGGATGAGATAGGCACCACATTTTTTTTTCAACTGAGATTTAATTCTTTTTTTTAATATCTTCATTTTTTATTTTTTTATTAGTTACTTTTTTATTGACAACTTCCTTAATGGTAGACAATATCCCATGGTAATTTCCTCCCTCCCCACTTTCCATCATATCCTTTTCAAGGTAGGGTCTAGCTCTAGCCCAGGCTGACCTGGAATTCACTATGTTGTCTCAGGGTGACCTTGAACTCACAACTGTCCTCCTGTCTCTGCCTCCCGAGTGCTGGGATTAAAGATGTGTGCCACCACACCTGGCCTCCCAATTTTTTTTTCTGAAATTGTTGACAGGAATAAAGAAAATTGCATTCATCATATAAGAATGCCCCTTTCTTGGTATTGTCATGAGAAAGAAGAGGTTTGCATTAGGGTTTTCTTTTGTCTTTGCTTCTTGCTATTCCCTGGATTGTCTCCTCTAAAATGCAGCCTAGGATGCAAGAAGAAACATTGCCCACAACATTTACCATTTCACTATGACTTAACTCTGGAAAGACTCTAGCTAGTCTGCCATCACTGTGCCAGTTTCACAGGGGTTGTTTAAAGCAGTGTCCATAATTTTCATCTGTTCCTGTCACAAAGGGGGAAAGCGTCATCAACAAGCACCGGTTCCCTTCACTTGGAGCCCCAGACATTACAAGGTTTTCCCAGATAAACTGATCAGGACTGAACCTATTACAGCCCTCTCTGAGCTCCACAGCTTGTTATACCTGATGCTTTCGCTATTGAGTGCTTTTTCTTCTTCCCAATAGAAGCCCAGAGGGAACTTACCAGGGCTCAGGAAATCATTTCTCTTGTGCATGTTCTGCTGTGAGCTGAAGCTTCTATATCTCCCTCTCATTTTTTTTTTTAATTTTTATTTATTTGAAAGAGAAACAGGGAGAGAGAGAGAATGGGCGCACCAGGGCCTCCAGCCATTGCAAATGAACTCCAGACTCGTGAGCCCCTTTGTGCATCTAGCTATCGTGGGTCCTGGGGAATCAAACCTGGGTCCTTTGGCTTTGCAGGCAAATGCCTTAACCACTAAGCCATCTCTCCAGCCCTCCCTCTCATTTTTAAGTTTGTCTCTTGACTTGGGGCCAAAATCCTAGCCCGAAAGGGGAAGAAGAGACAAGGAGAAGCCTTGCCTCATTGGTTTCCTGTCTCATGGGTGTTGCAGTCTTGGACCATCTTTTGTCTAGTGGCTGAACATCACAGTTTCATACATTTTTTTTCCAGGTTTTTAACAGTGGCAGCAGAACAGGTCCCAGTTGCTCCGTGACAGCTGGAAGTGTGATTTATGCTACTTGCTTTCTGGCTGCCTTGGTCATGAGTGTAATGAAGATGAGTTCGCTCCAAACTTCCCAGTTTAAGGTTTCCAATTTCATACTTTTCCAAAAGGAAATATGAGTTCTCCAACTGAACAACTAAACTTCTTTTTGTTTTTTTTTTTTTTAATTAATTTATTTATTTATTTGCAAGCAGAGAGAGAGGTAGAAAATAGGTAGACAGAGAGAGAATGGGAACGCCAGGGCCTCTTGCCACTGCAAACGAACTCCAGATGCATGTGCCTCTTGTGCATCTGGCTTACGTGGGTCCTGGAGAATCGAACCGGGATCCTTTGGCTTCACAGGTAAACGCCTTAACCGCTAAGCCATCTCTCCAGCCATGAACAACTAAACTTCTATTATGCTTTCTAGATGGTTCTGAGGGCCTTTGATTGTTTCATAATATTTCAAGCTTTTAAAAAAAATATTTATGTATGTATTTGTAACCAGAGAGAGAGGGAGACACATACACACACACAGAGAGAGAGAGAGAGGGAGAGAATGAGTGCACCAGGGCCTCCAGCCATTGCAAACAGAATCCAGATACATGCACTATTTGTGCATCTGGCTTTACGTAGGTCCTGGTATTGCCAGCAAGCACCTTCCTGAGCCATCTCTCCAGCCCTGTCTCAAGCTTTTTTAAACCAGAGATGATCATTGCTAGGAACAGAGACAATGATGAAGATGATTTCACCTTCATTGAGGATGAACTGGTCGGTGTCTTTCTACTTTTGAGCCAGTTGCACTCAGGACCTTGGGATATTACTCAGGGACACAAACTTCATTTCACCTGCCCACTCACCTCAAAGGGTTCACACTCTGTAGTAAAGGGAAATTGTATACTACGAGGCCACATAACAACAACAAAAAAAAATGTTCTCAAACCGATGAATATGACAAATGAAAACCTAGTATTGTCTAAAAGAAGTATTCTCTCCTGGGGCTGGAGAGATGGCTTAGCAGTTAAGGTGTTTGCCTGAAAAGCCAAAAGACCCCAGTTTGATTCTCCAGGACCCAACGTAAGCCAGATGCACAAGGGGGCACATTCATCTGGAGTTCATTTGCAGTGGCTGGAGGCCCTGGCTCACCCATTCTCTCCCTTACTCTTTATCTGCCTCTTTCTCTCTCTAGAATAAATAAATAAATAAATAAATAAATAAATAAATAAATAAATAAAATATATTAAAGGTGTGTGCCACATAACCAGTTCATAAAAAAGAAGTATTCTCTCCCATAATATTACTTTCAACCTGACATAAGCAACAAATTATAAGATATCGTGTTATGCCCTTTATTGATTAGGTTTAGGGAAAGTTGAGCAGTCATCAATTTGTAATTGTATTTACACACCATTACAGATGCCATCCACCCCCATAAAGTCACGGCCCCACTGAACTCTTCATTTCATACCATGGGTATTTTGTGTGGACAATTTCAAATAAAGCCTATGATGTTGCTTTGAAAGCTAGCTTGAGAAAAATCTCTGATTCCGATGACCTGCGGGTGTTTCTAATGTAAAGGTGGTGCAAACACCACCAAAGAGTCTGCAGTGAATATTCTT